>CM048922.1:36872663-37305156 GCA_026686955.1 Epinephelus cyanopodus
GCCATGTGGTGGAAGGTCTCGTTCCACAGCTCCTCGTGAACCTTTTCCTCACGTTCCCGGCCGTTCAGAAAGGGCTCGATATCAAAGACGACCTCCCACTTCACCGGTTTCCCACACAGCAGCCCGGACACCACGGCCTTGCAGTCACCTTTGAGCTGGTTGGCTGCACCCAGATCTGAAGTCTGGGTCTCCTGCGGGGTTTCTGCTTGACACAGCTGGTGTCCATAACCATCTGAAATGTCACAGGTTTAATTCCTGAATGTGCGTTTTTTATTTGCTACTCAAGATGTATTCAAATCCAGCTGAAGAACAGCTGCTGCTGCCTGGTGACGATATTGTTGTTCGCTTTAAAGCTCTCATTGTTCAGCCTGCTTTCAATAATTGTTTTCTTAAACACTTCCCCTTTTGTTCCTGATTACTTTTCTGTTATGCTCCCAAATTTAGAAAACCATTTCCTGTCCGCCTCCTGTCTCGTGCTCAATCATCTGTCATCATTTCTCATCCTGGTTTTAGGATGGATGTCACTTAAATCCATTTTTAGATACTTGTTCCCACACATTTTCATTGACAAAATTTCAAATCTTTTCCATGATTTTTCAAGGGCCCATTTTTTTAGTGTTAAATTTGCATAGCATATACGAGTCAAACTCTATTAAAACATAGTGTCAGCTAGTGGGCATACATAAAGGGAGAGGTGGACGCAGGGAGAAAATGAATAAATGTATGTTATGTAAATAAAACACTGTCACACATTGAGGCATATTAAAACTACATTACGCCAACATTGCATCAGACTTTATCCAGGTTATAATCCTGTCACAATGTCGTTAAACACAACAAAATTCCATGACTTATGTTCAAAACTCTCAAGGATTTTTATTTATTCCATGTCTTTTCCAGGCCTGGAAAATGTGACTGTGAAATTCCATGACTCTTCCAGGTTTTTCACGACCATGGGAACACTGCACATCAGATTCAATAAATCCACTGTGGTCTTAAATTCAAGAGCAGGGAATTTTACTGTTTCAGTTCCAAAGCAGATTTTGTTTAAAAAGGATTTCATGCTCTGTCGTGTTTAAGGAAAAGTTTGACATTTGGGGAAATGAACTTAATCATTTTCTTGCTGGGATTTAGATGAGAAGATTGACACCTCTCTCATGTGTAGTATGGTAAATCTGAAGCTAGAGACAGCAGCCAGTTAGCTTAGCAAAAATTCACCTCACAAGTGTAAAATTACCTGGATCTTTTTTGTTATCATGGGACTCATTGGCTGAGTAGGGGTGGGTCTTCCCATAAAGCATACTTGGTAGGCATGCCCAGCGAGTCACTTTAGTCTCTTTCAGCACCTCTAAAGCTCACTAAATAACGTGCTATATCTTGTTTAATTTGTACAAAAATGGACGTGTATCCGAGCACTTCTGTTACCCATTTGCAGTCTTTATGCTAAGCTAAGCAAACTGTGTTCTGGAAACCAAATAATTGGATTTCTGAAAATGTAAAACTTTTCCTTTATATGGACAGTCATAATGTCTGTTATTTCAAGCAGATCTGTTATGTTAGCTTTAAAATGTTTGAAAATGTTTAATTACTTTAAGATGTGTTGGTTTGATTTGGTCACTCTCAGTAAATTCTTTGATCAAGGTCTCACCCGTGTCTCCGATGCTGCCAACAGAGGGGCTGTCAGTGGACGATCTGGAACCATCCTCCCCAGCGGAGTTGCGAGCTGCAGGCGGCACGCTGGTACCGCTGGGCTGAGGGTTGTCCTGAGGCTGCGTATGGAAATGAGGCTCTGAGTCAGCTTCCTGCGGCAGAGGCGGCTCCTGCTGAGGGAGCGGCCTGTGACAGCTGGCAGGACGCCCTCTGGAAGATGTGGCACACAGGCTCGCCAGCTGCGGCTTGGAAACAAAAGAAATTTGTTTCTTTCATCCTCTGGTGCAATCAAGGTATGGAACATCATCTACTGATTGTAATTCCGGTCACTCCAGTGTGTTTATTCATTCATGGTACTTTTGAAGTGATGAGTAACATACAGACTGTTGTATTCAAGAGGAATATTAAGCAAAATCATTACTAAGAGGTGCAAACAGTTGGCCGATGAGACACAGTGAAGATTCCCAGACTGTTTTTATTTGATGAAAATTATGCAAATCATCTCAACTGCAAACAGGGCTGTGTATTACAATTATTTTAATTATGCATTAATGTGGAGATCATGTTTCTCTGTAATGCTTTGTTGGTTCATGAGACGTCAGGGTGCTTTCATACCTGCCCTGTTTGGTTCAAATGGACCACACGTAGGGGGCAATCGAACTTAAGTTTGTTTGCCCCCACCGTGCTGTTTGTTTGAGCAGGTGTGAACACAGCAATCACACTCAGGTGTGCACCAAAACAACGGACAGAGACCTTCTTGAAGAGGTGGTCTCAGTCCGGTTACAAATGAACTCTGGTGCGGTTCGTTTGTGGTGAGAACGTGTTCCCACCTCGCTCTGAACCAACTGCAGTCACCTGACACATTGTTTGGGTTAAACATGAGCATGTTACAGTCCTGGAGGATTATTAATGTGCACCTCCTCCTGTACTGCCTTAATATGCACATTCAGCACATCCAATGCATCAAAACATTGTTTTCTAGTTGGAGCCGCGCCTCGTTTTCAAACTGTATGGTTTGACTAAAATGAACAATGACAGCAATATAGTCCACGATGAGCAGCGCTAACATCAACCTGCGTAGTTGTGCCTCCATTGTGACATTACAAAGTGTCACATTTATCTTGCAAGTGTTCTCTTCTTCAGCGTTTGCTTTACTTCCTGGATTTTTCCCACATGGAAGTTCTGACCAATCCAAACAGCAGCTTTCTTGCGCAAGGCATTTGATCTGGTCTGCTTGTAAATTTTGCGTGAGAACACGAAACAACTCTAGGCAATTATACAACTTTGTGATAAAATTAGTCCCTGATTTGGACCAAAGCAAGACAAGTCTAGGGCTGAAAGCAGCCTCAGAAAATTGTGAAAAAGTCAGCGTTTCAGTCAAGACCATCTAAACTAAGACCAAGCTATGACCAAGATCGAGTGTCAAGATCGAGAAAAGACTAAGACTCTTAGGGGTTGAGACCAAGTCAATACCGGTGTGAGTCCTGTACGGCACGACACACTTATGATAAAAGTGGACCATGCAAACCATAGACACTCCTCGAACTGATCGGACAGATTCACATTCTCATAAAAACACCCACCGAAAACTTTATGTATTGGAGTTTTCCTTTGTTTTCCATGAGCAAACAAATACACACTGACTACATTTACACTCACAAAACATTCCAGCACTTGCCCTTATTCCAAAAAAGGCAATATCCCTACTGAACCTTTCACATGGCTTATCAAAATTAATATTCCACTAACATTCCTGTTTACATGCAGCCGTACATACTTTGATTAACGTGTCCTATCATGCCATTAATCACATCAAAATACAGAGAAGTGGAACAGCTGGAGCTGCTTGTCATTTTGCTTCTTTGCATCAAAATAAGATTTTTTCAGAGTTTTCAATCAGCGGCGGAGTTGTTCAACCATGGGAACACCATCTGCTTCCTTCATTCCTTCAACCACCTTCTTTAAAAGCTTGGCGTTGTGATATTGCCGCACATCAAAACACCTGTTGATATCCAAGTCTTTCGTAATGTTTTAAAGTCGGTGTGTTTCTCCTTCTGATCAGAAATCTGAGCTGCTCTTTGTAGTGCATCTCTACCCAACTTTGCAAACTGTTGGTGGGTTGTTTAGTGTAAACATATCCATCATGACAATGCACAAAGCTGATTGTGAACAGGCCAGAGGCCGTGTGCACAAACTGCAGGAAAAACCCCCAATTGAGACGCATTAATGTGCTGTATACATGTCCAAATACTGCAAGTAAAACTGGAATAATCAATCATGTGTATGAGGCTTTTGAATTTGACCACCACCCGATTTATGTGAGCTGCAGTATTCACATAAAGAGAGGAAGAGAGGGAGGAAAAGGCAGCGGAGGGCAGCTGCTCTGAAGCTGGGTGCTGTGACCCTCCTCTTACAGAGGAAAATGCCTGCTTTGTAAAGAGTGTTTGCACATTTCTGACCTGTGCTGACAAAATGAGTAGCTACACTTCCAGCAGCTGTCATGTACTATCTTTGTCAGATACGGACGCGCTGAAGTTTTGGCTAGCTGTGCTACAGATGGATCCAAACACTCCTGTCCATACACTGCACATGCAGACCTGTGACATCTTGTGATATATCAGAAAGAGACTTCTGCTTAATGAGGTAATAACAAACAGGCCGGATCAAGCGAAAGGTAAAGAGACACTTCAGACATTTAAACGGGATTTATTCTATACTTGTGGAGCAGAGCCTACGCTGTAGCCTACACATGTGGCCTAAGCTGTTATGAACATTTATACTTGTGCGGTGGTGTGTCTGTGTCACTCTGCAGTTACACCTTCAAACCACTAGTCAGCGGTGGGGTTTCTGTAAAGTGCTGTACAGATTAGATCAAAACACACATTAAACACACATTAAACATGACTTTAAACATGAACAGAGACAATTTCAAACACAAGTACAGCTTGCCCAGAAATGGTGACACAGATGTGCTATGTGAATTTAAAATTAATGTGTATCTTTAAGATGACGATATGGATCGATGTTTTCCTTTTCCATCGATATAATCGGATCGTTAATCAATGAATCGATGTATCAATGTGGATCGATGTATCCTTCCACCCCTACAGTATATACTAAACACGTTTTCCAAACAAATATGACATGCTAATGTTTTTAGCACAAGCCTATGGCATTTTACATTATATAAATTAGCCTAGCTGCTAGCAGACTTTTCCTCTACTCATATAAAACCACCAGGGACAACAGCAACATTTAACAAAGGTAACATTACAAAATTTGGCTCCATTACAACTCACAAGGTTCACTGACAAAACAACTGCTTTAATCTAAACAAGTTTTCCAAACAAATACAACATGCTAACGTTATTAGCACAAGCCTATGGCATTTTACATTGTATAAATTAGCCTAGCGACCAGCAGTGTTTTCCTCTGCTCATATGAAGCCAGGATAAATCACACACAAGACTTAAAATGCTATTTTTGTGGAGGCTTTATTGTCTTCACAATTTATTGTTTCTTATCTGTGAAATTAAAGTAAATAAAAGCTTAAGGTTTCAGCTTACAGACCGGCTTTAAGACCGGTCTTGAGTGCTACAACACTGGATCAAGTTTCTCATTTTGAGATATTTAGTTAATTACCATCATCACATGAGGTTTCTGCCATGTGATAAAATTAAACTAAATTGATAATCCTGTTTTGAGTTATTGGAGAGGTTTAAGATTTCATCTTCGCACCCCTCTTGCCCCTCTGGCACAGGTTGAAGTAGTATCTTAATGAATGTCTTTAATTCATCTGAAAATACACAAACAAATGAATAAAAAGTTACTTCATTAACTCATGATTATTAGTTATAGATTAATCATGGCACGAGTGTGGTGGATCCTCAGCCTAATTTACAAAGAGAAGATATAATCTCTTCACAGCCCAGTGAACTCTGTTTAGTTATACTGAGATGCTCCCTGAGCAATATTCAAACCTAATTACCATTCATAAATTTTGCCCCTCATTACTGAGGAGAGCACATTAGTCTGTTCTTCATTATACTCCAGTCCAGATGAGGGTCAGATGGCTCTTTAATTTATCAACACAGACGTTTCATATAATGACAATATAACTGTGTCATGATACAAAAAAAGATCCTCCTGCCTCTGCCACCGTAACACATTGTGTTTGTGTAATGTGCATGTGTGTGCTTAAACATAAAACATGGGTATTGTTATTGTTGTTTGAAGACAGCTCAGTTTGGTTTGAAACCTGTGAGCTGCGACTGAATTACAGGCTGAATCAGAAAATAACCGCTGACCCATTTTCCAAAGTAAACCAGAGCAGATCATCTTGAAAGCAATCATGTGAATGTTACTCATCACAGCGTGGGACTGCACCTGGTAGTCGCTCCTCCACTGCGCCTCGTGCTCAGGGCTCATCTGGCCTATCAGCTCCTGGACTTTGGCTCGCCTCAGTGGATTCTTAGTCACCACTGAACTGGGATCACTGGGAGTGTAGACCTTCTTTGCCGGGTTGTAGTCTGCTATCTGGTTGGTGCTGTATGCGCGCCTTCTTGGAGACGTCTTACAATCCAAACCTGGTGTTTTGTTCAAAAAGAGAAATAACCAGCCAAAAAATAACAAACCTTGGCAAACAAATAATTGTTGGTTCTGGCAACTCTCTAATACTGGTTGTTAAATAATGAGTCTAAAGGTGCCCATTTCACCACAGCTTCTCTTTACCAGAACCATTTCTATTCTGAATGAGGAATAAAATCCTCTACCACGCACAAAGTGATTCATTTTACATTCTTGAAAGCATCATTTTGTGTGGGATTTTTTAAAAATGAGTTAAATAATGACAAACACTAATGCAGATGGACAAGACCTAAGCGTCATTAGCCATGTTAGCGGCTCTGCAAGGCTGTACTTCAGCACAGTGATGAGCTAAATTCCAACCTGACATTGACAATGACAGTTAGGGTTGCAGCGGCATACAGATTTCACGGTATACCAAGATATGAAAGTTGACAGTTATCATACCATGAACATTTGCTTATCCATGATATTGGGGAAAAAAAAAACAACTGGATGGAGAATCTCACCTTTATTTTTATAAATGTGTCATAAAATGTGTGTCCAACTTAAGAAAAACAACTCCATTTTCTTCCTTTAAGAATCATTCTGACTGGGAAGATTAATATTTCTGTAATACTGTTATACTATGAAACTACAATATTTCCTGAGACAGTTATCGTACTGTGAAAATCTCAAGTTATGCTTACCAGGTTCACCATCTTAGTTTAGCATGGTAGCATGCTAATTTTTGCTCATAAGTATTGAACTACAGTAGTGACTTTAGGTGCAATTACTTTTTTCTCTTGAATGTACACAATTATTCAACATACGATGCACATAATTGTAGATACTTATGTTTATTCTCATTCTTGTCTTTATTTTACTGAAGTATATATTGTGGTAACCATTATGGCACAATACATATTTTATATTTCTGAATATAACACTATACACTTAATGACTCAGCACAGTGATGTATATAAATATATTTCTTAAGTACTCATGTTAATATTGTAGCATAATGCACAGTTTTATTAGCCTGTAAATCCAGACTCAAATCTAGAAAGATTTTGAGTCTAGCCCTCACCGATACACCTTTCCTACCCAAGGGGCGGCACTAACTGAGGCATTTTTAAATGCAGCCGCACACAATTTGATAGCTCGATGGCCAATCAGAGCAAAAACCAAGGCGGCGTATTCATTGCAGTAAGCACCATTGGTTTGCCAAACAGTGGGGCTAACTGATATATTATGCTTTTGCCATATCCCGTCAGCAAAACGGCAAAAACATCCTTCCTGGAAATGAAGAATCCTAGGGCAGTCTTCTGTTCCTCTCTCAGGGAAAAAGATAAGTGTAGTTGGTTTAGCGTTTCTTCCAAAGCTAAATTGAATGGACGTGGTCTCAGATAGACTGATCTGATTGGTCCGATGGCAATTCAACGGCAGAGCAAATTCAAATTTGCTAGGGGCGGGGCATCTGGATTTCCAGGTTACAATTTTTCTCTTTTATTGAATTTAATTAGTTACTTCTATTTCATACACCTGTTCTTAGTTCTTATAATTCTCTGTTATTTACATCGCAGTGACTGTGATGAATAACAATTTTCCTTCGGGGATCAGTAAAGTATTTCTGGTTGCTCAAGGAACCACAAATCTGGACAAATCTGCAATTTAACGTGGAAGCGAGATGGAAAAGATACGATTTTTTTGTGTGTACACTTTTTCTGTGTGTCCTGCGATCATATGCGTCCCCTAAATTAACTCAGTAAAACTTTGAGAACCCCCGCACTAAACCCTGTTGCATCTCCAGCAGCGACTATGGCACCAAACTGGGTATTTTAGGCCAAACCATAAGTGTGTTTTGAGCCTCAACCTAATCACACGTTAACCACAGCATTGTTGAAACGTCAAGAAAGTTTGGACATATCCACGATATAATACTGTACAAATGTTACATATCTGTGATTTGCAGAGATGCACAATGCCAGCGTTTTTCTGGCGACTCGATTGCCTCTAATTACAAGAAACCTTTCCAAACCATCTCTGATCGAATGTATCTTTACACTGCTTTTCATCCATACTTAGCAGCCAGTCAGGCCTTATCTCTACATACTTAATATCTGCTTAAGCTAACATTCATTAGTTGGCCTAACTGGCTCCAGGGCAGTTTTTCATCTTAATTAATTGTGTGTACTGTAGGTTCTTACCCGCAGTGTCCTGCTCTGTGGCAGCAGGGCTGTCTGTCATGGAGTCCTGGTAGGGATCATACAGAGGTGATTCCCTGTAGGACCCCTGACTGTCGCTACCTGTCCTCACCACGTCCTCTTCTTGTGAGTGGTAAAACACGGAGCTGGCTGACTCGATGGAGCGCATCATGCTGTATCGCCTCCTCTTGTCCTGTGGAGATTTTGAAAAGGTGACACTTTGAAGTTACAAGGTTTAATTTAAAAAGCTCTCTCAACGTTAGCCCTTGGCTCTTTTTATCTTTCTGGTAAGGCCTCTCACAGGTCATAAGTGGTTCAAATAAAAACCATTAAATAATTTATCACACTCAACGTTAACAAAACTTATTTGAGGTTTCTTTTCTGAAATGTTCGCACAGAAGGTCACCCTGCATGCCGTCCTTTGTTCAGCTGATGTCTTCAACTTACAGATTTAGGGTTGGCATGGTAGCGGGTAGTGTCGCACACCACACTGTAGCCGATCAGACTGTCCCCTGGAAACAGGAAGGTGTTGCCCACGGGGGACAGCAGCACTTCTTTGGTCTCAGGAAAGAGCCATTCAATGGAAATGTCACTGAGTACTGGAGACAGGGTTTTCTTCAGGGATTTTATCATCTGTGGAGTGGAAATAAGCCTCCTGAAATAGTCGTTCAGATATAAAACGCAGCGTCTCCCTGACCAGCACATAAAGCGAATGGCATCTATGAGATATGATTTCCTAATTGGTATCAGCGGCAGACACTCAGTGCTTAGAAACCACTGCATAATGGCTCTCCGGTGGCCCTCAGAATAGCTGGCTGTCGTTAGGAGTGATACACAAAGCTGGAAATGAGTACCTTGGGCTGCAGCCTCTCTCCGTCGGCCAGGAACTCTGCTGTTCCTTTGGAAACTGTCGCCAGTCCCTGCACCAGCCTCCTGCAGGCGTTCTGTCCTATGCCGAATGTGAAACATCTGCACAAACACATTAAACACTGCGGCGTCATGGACAGATCAAGAGACAGTACATGGTAACAGGTGTCTTCTCAGGATGTGCACGGATCCAAAGAGATGCTCCGGAGATATATAAACAATCTAATTTGTCAAACATAGATTTGGGAGGAAAAGGAGCCAAACAGGAAATTATCTTTCATGCTGCAAAGTTGAGACGTGCCTGCCGCTGCTCTGAATTCACCCCAGGGAGGATGGCTGGTGCTGTATTTTATCATTTTTATTCCATTTTTCACTGCGGCTGATTTCATTACACCAGCTACATCCCCTTTGCATTTTTAATGATATCAAAGATTAAAACGGAAATGTCACCTTCTGCGTAGTTAAAAACCGAGCGTGGATTTTCAGGACAGAGATTCATTGTTGTTTGCTCTTGTTTCTGACCGGCTGCGCTGATTTGCCAGCACAGTGTGATAATGAGCCAGGAAGTGTCGATGAACTGGCCAAGCTCTGTGTACCTAATGCAATCGTCTGGGGGCAGTCATCCATTAAAAGGGGGAAGACAAAAGTCAATTATTTCCAGCGTGACTCAGGAGAGGGATTCACAGTGTGAGGCTTGGATGCAACCAGCAAAATAAAATGATTTCCCAGTGTACTGCAGATCCACTGTGCCACAGGCGCTCGCTCTCAGTTGACAGTTGGTGTTTGCATCCATCAGAGAGCTTTATTACTTCCTTACTCTACATGTCGCTCTAAAACCATGTTCTTTCTTATCTAACCCCACGGCTTACAAAAAATTCCGCTGTTCTGACAGATTCTTTGTAGCGATGAACATAATGTTTTACAATCACACAACATACTTCTGGATTTCATTTTGAGAGGATTACAGCTCCAGAATCAGGTGATGCATTTAAGCCCCTGACAATCCCTGGATGTGATTTCATGTTATCTGTCAGCTGTGCCTTGATATTTGCATAACGGCATGAACAAAAGATAAATGTATTATCGAGTGCTTTGACATGACACACAGTCACTTCTCTGCCAGCGCTGTTACTACAGCATTCATGACAATGTGGGTTGTAGCTTGTAGTTCAACTATATTTATGTTTGCATAGAGATTCACGTAGTGAAATTATTGTTTGGCCATTTTGTGTGGGTAACTAATGAAACTACAAACAATTTACCCTTTACTAAGTCCTGCCCCTGGACGCCGACTGGCCAATCATAACGTAGCATCATGTGCATGTAGTCGTTTCAGATTTCCTTCATTTTCAGGCTGGTTTTGTGGATTTGGAGCTAAATGTTGTGCCTGGGGCACGTCGTGTATTAATGATACTCGTTACCTGAAGAGGTTGGAAAAAGATATACGTTTCTTCCCTGTTCCAAAGTCTGTGATCTGTAGCCTATAGTTCGGCTTTAGCTTCTAACTATCTTTGTCTTTTTAACCTGTTGTTGCTGCTGAGTCAGTTTGACATCCTGGATATATCCTTCAAACACAGACTGTAGACCCCTCTGTCTGCTTCTCTCTGGAATCACTCTTTCATTTTTCCAAAAATATGATAATATGTCCTCAGGGAGTGCAGTTAGTTACAGTGTGGGCTCCATGCTTACTGCGACAGCTTGTCAGACCATCACAAAGGAGCGAGGCTTAGTGCAAGGTCAATTGAGCAGCATTTGTTGCTGTTGTGTGACTATGTTTTGTGATATGTTGTCATTATTTCTTATCACATTTACACTTTCAATTTGGTCTTTTTTTCTACAAAGTAGTTTGAACTACTTTAGTAAATGGATTTCTTCCTCTGGGTAGCTTTGCTGGTTCAGCTTCTTCCAGTGTGAAGTAACTGGTAGCTTGAATGTTGCCCAATCACTGCAACTTCTCTGCAAATTTGACCAGTCATTGTTTCCCATGAGTTTCACCAATCATAGCAGGCCCCTGCACAATGTCACCAAAATCACCTCATGATTTCTGGTTCTAAAGATGCAGACATCTGCAACACGAACGTTTCACATTCACCAACAAATTGTCTAACACCTTTGCCACATGCATCGCAATTTTTTAGAAAGGCTGCCATTAAATCAGGCATTTTGGGCCTCAATATTAAAAAAGTTCTGTTATGAGCCTAAGTGTGTTTCAACAGTATTACCTGATGTAGCGTGCATGGCTGCGGACAAGCTCAATAACTTTGCCTGTGTTGCTTACGGCCCCATCAGTGAGCAGGAAGAGTAGGCGGGGGTGTCCACTGAACATTGGCTGCCTCAGGATCCAATTGAGCGGCGCCAGGATGTTGGTACCCCCCATGTCGGCTCTGATCTTCCTAACATACTCACACGCCAGGGCCAGGGCTTCCTGAGATGAAGAGGAGAAAAGATAAAGTGTGATTTCTGGAGTTAAAGTATCTTCCGATTGCTTTGGCTCTACAGAGCTCATAGAAATGCAGTAATGTAATAAAAAGCAGCTTTACCTCCTCGTAGTTCTGGCTGGTTGTGAAAAGCGATTTGAATGTGGAGCCGAAGCTTATGATGTTAAAAAGGCAGCCCGGCACAAGGCTCTTCAGAATCACCACCATGGCGTCCTGAGAGAGAGGCCGAGAGCAGATTAACTTCATGTGCATGAAACACAACAGAACAAAGACTGTGAAATCTTTAAAGAAAATAAAAGGCACAACTCTTCTCCTCATTGGGTGCTTAATGTGCTGTTGAACTGTTTCATTTCCCCTGCAATACAGCTACGTCTACTGATGTCTGGTTGAAGGGAAGCACGGTGCTCTACACAGCTGTCATCGCTGCACAGCAGTTTCTCTCAAGGAGAGGGTGTGAGTGGAGTGAGTGGCGTCACGCAGTGTCATTTCATCCATCGCTGCTTCTTCTGCAGTGGAGTGGCACTTTCAAAAGGAACACCACTTATCTCAACCTTCAAGAGCACAAAGATCCCCACACAGGCTGTAATAAAATACCTGTTCAGGTGCATTAAGAAAATATGTAATGCTCAAGTTGTTCGATGTATTTTTAAAGATATTCTGCAGGATTCCTTAAAAGATAAGTGGTAAATAGTCATAACATCACTGGCATTCACCCCGGCTTTAAGTGCAGACTCTGCCTGTGTTCTTATTATTCTTTGTTGCTCAGGATGGTTCCTATCTGAGTGAAATGACCTGGAAGTATCTAAGTGGCAGCCCTGTCTTATCTCCTTTAGCATAGAATACACTCACGGACTAATGGACATAGCTACTGTGACATCACCTATTGGTTTGTGGACTGCCATTTTGAAGCCTCAAATCTGACATTTCAGATGTCACCATCTTGGTTTTTGAGCCAGAAGTGACCATATTTGGACAAGAGGTTGGAGCTGTGGAGAAGTGAGAGGTGGATCTGACTCACAGATTGAGACAACGCCTCACAGACAGCCTGTCACTCAAGCAGCCCTGCCCTCAAATATGCCTAAATATGGGGGTTAATAAAATGTAAATGGATGAGTTGTTTTTTGTTTTTTAAATCATCCCTCTACATTTTTCATGAATGTTGAAATTAGCCATAGAGAGCAAAATCATTTTTTGTACCAGGCTGTAAACATGTTTGTGTCTGCTATAAAGTTGGGCATTTAACATGGCGATCTGTTTTGGAGCCAGCCTCAAGTGGCCATTCGATGAACTGCAGTTTTTGGCATTTTCACATTAGCTTCATTTTTCAGCCTCGGAGGTTGACGCTTTGACAACACTGGACCATCCTTTACCAACGGAAAAGAGATAGTGATGTCCCACAACTCCTAGCGGCAGCAATATTTGAATTAGCGCACCATTTGTCCGTTCACAAAAACAAATATGATGCCTTTAATTTAACAATTACTTTCATACAGTCATACTCATTGGGATTAATATTGATAAACAGGAGGGTGATCTTGAGTAATCATTGTTAATGTGACACCATTTTGTTTCCTTTTTGTGACTGACAGTCTATATTCACCAACAATGTCACGACAGCTATCGTTTTGTTATCATAGCATATAAACTCCTGGTGGCAACTATTATAGCTACAACCACCACAGAGGTTCCCAGTTTTGTCTGTCTGTGGACAGTTTTTTTGTCAATGCGATAACATCGCAACCATGCAAGATGCAGTCACAAAACAGACTGAAAAGATTGGTATGGTCCTAGACTGAAGAAAATGGACTTAGACTTGCATTTGTCCAAGTCTTCAAACCAATCAAAGCGCTTTTATACTACAAGCTACATTCACCTAGTCACACACCATTCATACACTGGTGGCTGCCACCTTAAATATTCCAATTTACATCTACTCACACACTGCTGGCAGTTTTGAGGTTACTATCTTGCCCAAGGATGCTTCTGGGGATCAAACCGTCAATCTTCCCCCCACTTTACACTATGGTTAACAAAACTTTACAAATGTGCAGTTAAGATCACAATGAAGCCCGAGTTTGAAGATGGGTCTGAGCAAAGGTGCCAGAAGTAGGTGGGTAGGAAGTCGGGATACTTTGCCAATTTTTAACAAAGCAGTCGCCTCCAATTCTGAAAAATGAAGCGAAGTGCCTAAAACTGCAGTTCCTCTAACGGCCACTTGGGGGCTGACTCCAAAACAGACCCCCAATCCCCATCAGAGTTGGGTATAACAAGTACGAGTACGAGTACTTTGATTTCTTTTTGCAGTAACAAGTAACCTAACGTGTTAGTTTGCTGTTTGAGTAATCAAATACTTAAGTACATTTTCAAACAAGACATCAATTACTTCTGTTACTTTTAGAACGCTGGTCCTTCAGCTCCAAAACAGCAACGGCTGTCGTTTGGTTATAATAACGGAGATAACGTTAAACCTATCAGTCTGAAAGAAGCCACGGAGCTTGTATATCATCCATATTTTATACAGTCTTTGGTTTTAAACAGCTTTGTATCAAAACAATGTGGGTTTTATCGTGGCTGGAGTGATCCTAAGATATGGTCTCTAGTCCTTTTTTATTTCAAGTCCAACTTTGACAATGGGTTGTATCTTTCACTGGGTTGTCCACCTTTATATAGTCTGCATGACACAGCATGGTAAAAACGCAGGGGGTAAAGTCCCAAAGATTGGCTTCCAGCCGTCCATCTTTAATACAGCAGACCCACATCAATAACATCAACTGTCACATAATTATCGAGCCTAGTGGAAGAGCAGTCCATTTCTCTTAGCACCGCAGTTGTCTTTTCCGAAATCCTGTTGAATTCTCATGATGTTTTTCATTAGGGTCAACGAAGAGTTTAGGAAAAGACGGGACATAATTTCTTTTCACTATTTGTCCACAGCCCAGTATGAGAAACATCTGATAAAAGCCTCAGAGCCTGATTCACAAATGAATACCAGTCAGCATCAGTGCACAAGCAGCCACATAACATACCGACATATATATAGATATAAGAAACATCAACATTGAATGACTCTGTAGGTATTCAAGAAACAACACATGAAGTCTGATAAGACCTCAAAGACCTGCTGTCTAAAACCTAGCAACCGAGAGGCGTTTGGTGAATAGTGAATGACTTGTGTGATCGATATCCTTGTGTACTTGCCCTTCACACAGCTGGCTAACCACATCTATAATCTCTAAAGACTCCAGAATCAGTACGGCTGTGAGCCTGGAAAGCAATTACACAGCCTCTAATGACATACCGTGTGTTTTGATGCATTAGCTTTTCACTTAATAGCTTTATTTTTGATGTGTTTGGAGTCGACTCTGACATGTTTCAACAAATTCAGCAGCTGAAATAAATAATATCTTCAGACTGGTGATGTTGCAATTTAAATGTAAATCACTGTGTGTCGAAATGTATGTTTGCATCTGCATCATATCATGCCACACACATATAACACCACACTGAGATTAAAGACGTACTTTCACACGGTTGATGTTAACCCCACTCATGCTGCCGCTGCGGTCAATGAGGAAGATGAACTCGCTGTGAACCTTCCTCAGGTCTGAGCTGATGGATTTGAGGTCAGGGCAAAAGTTTAACATGACCACAGGGTTGTGGAGGATGTCCTTGTGGAGTCGCCTGTGAATGATATCTACCTGTAAAGACGGAGGAAAATAAATTGAATTTAAATAGGGGGTTTGACACCGTCAGATAACTGTACTTTCTCTGAATTTGAAGGGCTTTATCATCACGCTGAAAGGAGGCAAAAAAAGGACAGAAGTAATCAGCTTGATAGCCGGAGCACATCAGTTATTATAGATGTGCAGGAAATTCCAGGCCGAATGTGGCGAGCCTTTGGAGTGTTTCCATAGAAACCCATTTTTATGGCTAAGAGCCCTTTCTCCTTCTCCTGTTTCGGTCCGCTGGTCACTTAACAGCCTCATCATGACAGAGATGTGAGTGGACACGACACAGGCTGAGAAATAAAAATGCTGATCTGCTATAAATATTCATCTGCAGCGGTGGAATGTCACTGAGTAGATTTACTCAAGTATAATTTTGAGGTACTTTTACTTTACTTGAGTATTTTCATTTATGTGTCTTTATACTTTGTTGTGCAACCCTGTGTTATATAAAGGCAATAACTGATTGAAATGACATACCACCAGGAGAGTGGTAAAGACACAGTCGCACAACATGAACAGTGCGCTGCAACAAATGTTATTTTTGTGAAGCTGCAGCAGTTATGTCACATTGTTTTGTTGAAAATAACTATATAAAACAATCCAATATCAGTGGTGGAAGAAGTCCAAACTTTACTGAAGTAAAAGTACCAGTACCTCATTGTAAAAACACTCCTCTACAAGTAAAAGTATTGCCAGTAAAATGTACTTAAAGGAATAGTTTGGATTTTTTAAAGTGGGGTTGTATGAGGTGCTTATAGTCAGTTTGGAGAGGCAGGCAGAAGTACTGACACCAAAGTTAGGTGATGTACTGCTATAGACGGGGGCAGCAGCAAAATGTATCTTAGGGTGCTTTCAGACCTAGAGTTTGCTTGCTTTGGTCCGAATGTTGTATAATTGCCTAGAGTTGGTTCGTGTTCTCATGGCAGCATTTACAAACGGACCAGATCAAATGCCTTGTGTGAGAAAGCTGCTCTTGATTGGTCAGAATTTCCACGTGGGAAAAATCCAGGAAGTAAAGCAAACGTTGAAGAAGAGAACACTTGCAAGATAAATGTGACACTTTCTAATGTCACAATGGAGGGACAACTACGCAGGTTGATTTTAGCGCTGCTCATCGTGGACTATATTGCTGTCATTGTTCATTTTAGTCAAACCATACAGTTTGAAAACGAGGCGCGGCTCCAACTAGAAAACAATGTTTTGATGCATTGGATGTGCTGAATGTGCATATTAAGGCAGTACAGGAGGAGGTGCACATTAATAATCCTCCAGGACTGTGACATGCTCATGTTTAACCCAAACAATGTGTCATGTGACTGCAGTCGGTTCACATCCAGGTCGGAACATGTTCTCACCACAAACGAACCGCACCAGAGTTCATTTGTATCCAAGCCAAGACCACCTCTTCAAGAAGGTCTCCGCACTTAGGGGACAAACGAAATTGAGTTTGATTGAACTGAACCAAACAGGGCAGGTGTGAAAGCAGCCTTAGCTTCTGTGGCAGGCCTTCCACCTGCTCCTCCATCTATAAGCACCTCATATAACCCCACTTCAGAAAATCCAAACTATCCTTTTAAGTACATTTTAGTATTTTCAGAGTGTGATAGCACTTTTACTTACATAAAGGTACATCTTGCACCACTGCTTGTGGATTATATATCTATATAGATATAACAAAACAATGTGACATAACTGCTGCAGCTTTACAAAAATAACATTTGTTGCAGGGCAGTGTTCGAGATATTGTGCTGCTGTGTAGTCTTTACTACTCTCTTGGTGGTATTTCATTTCAATCAGTTATTGTCGTTGTACAACACAGGGCTGCACAATGAAATGCAGTCGTAGTCCCTTTATGCACAAAACCACAAAGAACAAAACAAAATGAAAACAGGGGTGAACAGCAGCAACAAAACAAAGGTGACACTGTGTCCACAGTTGCTGCTGATGTCAGTGACTCACTCACTTTCCTCTCGTTGCTGGAGTCCTTCTTGGTGGCCTTGATGAAATCACTCCGGCCGTGAAGATACTCGTCGTACTCCTCCTGCGTCATGTCTCCGTTCTCAATGAGCACATGTGGCAGATGAGGCTCTAAAGTGACACAGTTGGTCAGGAGCCAGACATTACTATAAATATTACAGACAGATTATAAAGCAGATGGACAATGCGGGAGTGTGGTAAGCTGCGGTGCAGAAATAAAATATCCCTTTATCGATGTGAGAATGAGCAGGTGGTTGCATATAAAGACGCTGTATCACATCTGGGTGTCAGGAAGACAAAATGAGCTCAGAGGGCTGAGTGAATACTGGGGATTTGGACTGTTATTCCTCGTCAGTGTGGGTCATGAAAAGTTTTAAAAAGCACAATTTCAGTGTTCTCATGAAAAAGTCCTTAAATTAAAAGGCTCGTATTTGATTTACAAAGGTCGTAAATATGTTTTCCAGCCTTCTTTAGACAATTATATAAAACATATAATATGTTTTATGTGTGATTTTAGTGAAAACTGGTTGTAAAACTCCCAGTGCCTTATGTAAAACCCACAAGTGGACCTTAATTTGATCAATTACCTATAATTTATTGATCCATTTGTCCATGTTCTGCTGCTTATCCAGGTTCAGGTCCATGTTAATGATTAATTAACAACTAGGCCATACCCATTGGTAGATTTGACACCTTCTACCTATGCCAGTCCTCAATGCCTATGTGCAGTTTCACATAGATTGACCACGTCAGTGAGTAGAAAAACGTGGGACAGACAGAATGACACACTGACAGAATGACACACTGACAGTTTCCGTGATTATGTACATTGCATTTTAGCCATTTTTAAGCATTTTTCTGTTGTTATAGTGCCACCCAGTTGCCAATTAGAGTTAAATTTCTCCAGTCACCTTGAGGCGTCCTGTTCTACATATCTACCAAGTTTAGTAAAAATCCATATGGCGGTTAGGCCTAGATAAGAAATGAGCTCTCTAGCGCCCCCATTTTGTTTGATGGGGTCAATAATGGAGGGGTCCCCTCAGATTATGTGTGGTCATATGCCTACAAAGTGCGTGGTGATGGGTGAAACCCTTGAGATGTTATACACCTTTATGTGATGAGCCACGCCCTCCGCAATATTCATTGCCTTATAGAAGCTCAGTTTTAGTAAGTTTTCCAACTTTTGCCAAGAGGGAACTTTAGATATTGGTCCCTAGATTATGTTCACCCAGTTTCATGCAGATCGCTCAAACTTCCTAGGAAGAGATCCATTTGAAGTGTTTTTCAAAAAATTCAAAATGGTGGAAAATCTATATAAGCCGAAGTTATGGCTTCTTGAGACAAATGTGTTCCTCATGAGGAGAGGCATCTCTGTGCAAAGTTTCATGTCTCTACGACATACGGGGCACGAGATATGGCCATTCAAAGTTTGCAATTTCAATCGGTTGCTATAGCGCCACCCTTTGGCCAACTGATGTAATATTGCTTCATTCACATCCTCCCATGACCCTCTACCACTGTGCCAAATTTCACATGGATTGACCAAGTCAGTGAGGAGAAAAACGTGGAACAGACACACAGAGTTTTTGTCATTATATAGTAAGATAAGATAATATTGGGATTTATTGTTGCATACTGTGCCGACAAGTCCTGACAAAGATGTGATATAAATGTCAGTAAATTCACGCACTCGTTAAATAACTAGTGTTTACTTGTAATTATTTCAGTCCTTGTTAAGAACTGAAAGAAATGCACAATAATTTGTAACTCATTCACTTATCAGTTTAGGTTGTACCAAAAAAACCAAAGAGAAACAACAACACACACACACATTAATAATCATACCACAGTTAAATACTTGTTTTTTACCTTTCTTTCAAACTTTTTTTTTTAAATTTGCAACGTGACTACACATTTTTAGTTCCTTGTCACAGCAGTCTCATAATTAACCCCTTTGACAGACGTACATCTTTTATTTTGTTCGTCCTTATTCGTTCATCCTTGTTTTTTTAAACACATATTCCCCTAAAATTCAGACAGACTCTTTCTAATTTAAAGTGACCTTTGAATACAGTTGGGAAGCAAATAATTGTATGCTTTGTATCTAGATCAACTACATGAGTGGTTCTAAACCTTTATCATGTCGTGGTCCCCAAAATTGACATACGCTGGGTCACGGATCCCCATTTAATAAGATTTCTCATCAGGGACGTCCATCTGAAGAGACCAGAATTCTATGGTGGTCAACTATAGTTATGGAGATTACAGTGGAGGAAGTAAAACCTAGGACTGGAAGAGTCACTCTTATGACTCTCACTCATATTGGGCTCATGTCTGTAGTGAATTAGGGGCCGTGTCCACCAAAGCGTTTCCTTCTGGGACCAGTATATTTTGTAGTCCTTTGCAAAGGGACCACGTAAATATGCTAAAAAAATGCTGGCAGCAGAGTTGAGAAATGTTCAGCTTTGGGTAGAAACACCCGCTCATCACTGTCACTTTGGCCGTTCAGTCACAGTGAAGGGACAAATACCCAGAGACAAACCACCACATCTTATATGTACAAGTGGTGAAAAACAACAGCAACAGAGGAGAAATCTGTTAACATACCACATCTATACTGTATATACTGTATTGCAGTATATAGGTGGTATATCCCTGCATGCTTCACCGTTTCCCTTATCCAGAGCAAGTTCTCTACCTTGTTACTACTTGTTACTTCTACTGCGGCCGCGGATTCAATTCCAACCTTCATCCCTTTGCTGGATGTCATTCTGAATCTCTGTCTCCCCCTTTCATACTATAGCTGTCCTCTCAAATAAAGGCAACAAAGCCCCCGAAAATATCTTTAAAAAAACATGTTTACTTCCAATGGATATTCCGTATCATAGCAACCAGATGCTACCAAAGTGTCTCAGCTGAAAAACCGCAGCACCTCCAAAACATATTCAAACACTCTCAGTTGGATGTTTTCTAAAAGGACCGCTTGGTGTTTTCAGGGAAAAAACGCTTTGATGGACACTCACATTGTGAAAATAAATCCTCATTTTTCTGGGGAACTTCATCAAGGACTCCCGGGGCTCCCTGGACCCCTGGTTGAGAACCACTGAACTAGATCGCAAAATTTTAAAGCAGTTAAGTTAATAAATAGAGCATTAGATAGTTCAACAGATATTTAAATCGATTTATAAGGTCTTCTCTGTAGCATGAAAATTGGATTAGTGTTGATTTTGTATGCGTTCCCTCATACCTCCACACGGTAGGAACTCTGAGAGCTCAGTACAGTGAATATAGTGAGCTCTGGGTCAAGGTGTCTTTAGTTTTGTATAATATTTCAATGGTTTTCTGTTTTTACATTGTTTATGTGTTGTTTCTGTCTGTCATGATCTGCCAAGCTCCCCGAGTTCATGTTTATTTGTCCCTGTGTGTCCTGTTTTATTTTGGTAACCACTGTCTCGTCTTATTTTAGATCCCACGTCCTGCCAGGTTTCCCTCCTTTGAGATAACTCGCCCCGCCCTGATGTGTTCCACCTGTATCTCTCTCGTCGTCTCTCTTGAAGTCTTTGTCTTCACCGACTTTGTTGCCTGATTGTCTCGACCTTTTCCTAGTGTTTCCTGTGCGTGTATGTCCAACCATTTTTGCCTTTCAACCACCCTTTTTGTCTATCGATTCGGATACTTTTGCCCGAGTGACTGATTACCGTCTACAGACCTGAGCCTGATTTAAGACCCTAAACTTTTATCTGAGTGTGGTTTTGCTTTGTGAGTCCTTCTCCAGATTGTGCTCTACATTTTCACGCCTAGAAATGTATTTTTATACACCTTTATTTTCATTTTTCATTCTATTTCAGCATCATTTTTATTTGACTCTAGGCTTAATCATCCACATTGGTTTTTATTTCTTACTTTGGCTATAAACCAGGTGTTAAATTTAATTCTATGCGGTAATAAAAAATGTCTTCAAATTTAACTCGGTGAGCCCGACAGAAAGTAATTTATATGACACACACAGCCTGTGTTTCTGGTCATTAATCAACGCAGCTGATGATGACAACAGACCACTCATGTCTGTTCCTTTGTTTCGTTTTCTTTGTTTTAACACACGCGTGCCCGTAATGCAGCTCAGTTTCCTCGTCCTCATCTCTGTGCTCAAGCTGAGCATCCATGTGGTGATTGAACTGCAGCACTGATCTGTGCTGAATTAAATTGCCCAGCACTGGCAGCAGGTCTGTTTGTGAACAAAACCTTCATAAGAGGCCTATTGGATCAGCCAGGCCGGGGCTCATTCCTGCCTCTGGGAGACAACTGGCCCACACATACTGCAGGTCAAGACGGCAGCGAGAGAGAGACGTGAGCACAGTGAGAAAAAAAAAACAAAAACAGATCTGACACTACACACCCACACAATGCAGTCTGACTCCGCTGGCATGTCATACAACAGGAGAACCATAAAGCGAGGCGGTGAATCACCTCGCAAATCATCTAATTACAAGCTCCACACACGAATAAGAGCTGCAAAAGAGGCTTGACAGAGCTGAAATAAACAATTTCAAAATATTGTACTTGAGAGGGAGGACAGACTAATTAATTGCAGGGTCGTGCTGTGAGTGAGTTTTGAAGCTGTGGACGTACCGCTGGGATAGATGAGGATTTTGACAGGACAGTCATAAGTGTACTTGTCAGCCAGAGTGATGACGACGCTAGTGGCAGAGCGAGCCAGAGGGTCTGCATCGGCTCGGATGGCGTGAGACGGGCTCTCTACACCTACACAGAGCAGCAGACACAGCAGATCAAATAAGCAGCGGCTTCACCTCCAGTAATAACAGTGATAAAACAAATCAGCAGGTCCCACATGGAAATCACACTCACATTTGTAAGAGCAAAACACATTTAAAAAGCAGCATAACTTATGCACTGATGCCTTAAGGAGCTGCTGCAGTTTGAGAAGACACGAAGAATAAATAACCAGCAGTTAAGAGTTTTAATGTGAGAATCTCCACCCACACTCACCCAGTTGTCAAGTTTAAAGACATAGTTTCACATTTTGTAAAAAGTTCTTGTCAAATACATTTTATTGCTGAAAATAATGCCATTCTCATAACTGTTGGATACAAATGAATCTACAGTCTAGAGACGGTTAGCTTAGTGTAGTATAAAGGCCAAAAACAGCTTGTCTGGCTCTGTCCAAACCAGGCTGTAATGTCATGAAGGACCAAGAATGGACCATGAAGGCCATGGCTGCCGTGCCCCTTCAGTTTGGCCTATAGACCCCCAGAAAATTACGCCCCACAGCCACAGTGGCCTTGGTGTCAGTCTGCACTGCCATAGCTGATCTTCTCCACTCCCTCTTTCCTGCCAATACATTTTAAGACACTTGTGCTAAGATTCTGAATCGTTATTGGGCAACATCAAGTTGGAAAACAGGGCTACTTGTGACGAGAGTTAGAACCTCTGTGCCTTTCCAACAGGCCGACCTCCTCACTTATCTGTTGCAATTATTGGTCCTGTTTTTGTCTCTGCATTGCTGCATGCACATATTCCACTAAATAAGACGGCTATAAAACGCAAAATCAACTTTTCTGACTGTTCTGCGGTGGCGTTTTATCCATCCATAAAGGGATGCATTTGCTTGCATTGAACACTAGGGGCATACTTCGTGTACTATACTGAAATATGGACACAAAACAGAACTGTGGAAATGAGTCATTAAAAAAACTGTATGCGACATTCAAAGTATAGCAGCAAACAACTTTGCTATGTACAAGTGTCTCTGTGGTTGGTTGCTGCATGCGCATGTTAATGTATGTGTATATTTCACTGGTTAGCTCATTGCCGCCACTTTGTACTGGGCTCATATGCCGGTTACGGCTGATATCAGGAGGGCGTCATTAAGGCAGCATGGTGCCCAATCTTAAGTTTCTCTCTAGTTAGCTCTGTCAGCACTGTTTTCCTTGTTTAGTGCAGTTTATGGATTTGCATTGTTAGCTACTAGCTGATGGCTCAGCCTCCATGTTGAGAGCCGTGTGCAGACAACTTGTATGCTCTGAATTTTGCAATGAGTCCCTTTAATTGAACTATGATGGACCAAGACACAGAGCTGAGAGAGGAGCAGCTGTTGTATTTATTTATGTATGTATTTCAATGATAGTTACAGCCTAAATAAAACATGTACTTAAAACACACTTAAAACAGTGTGTAAGATTTAGGGGGATTTAGTGGTGTCTAGTGGTGAAGATTGCAAATTACAGACAGCTGAAACTTCTCCTGGTTAGAATTCCTGCAGTGCTCACTGTTCAGGAGGTTTTTACTGTGAGCCAAATTATCCGCAGAGGTCTCTACCTCTTGAAAACAAATGGACGAGGTAATAAAACTGGTCAAAACACTGAATAAAGAAGTTGCACTTTTAAAAAAATCTGTGTATTTCAGATATGATGGCCGGCATAAAAACACTGTGTGGTTTGTCCGTCCTGGGCTACTGTAGAAACAGGCCGGTCTCCGAAGACAAAGACCCACTTCCTATGTAGATATAAACGGCTCATCTGAAGTCACGAAAAGTCTTATTTTCAGGTGATTATACACTAAAGCTATCATACTTATTATATTACATTTCTGCCAGTGTATCCCCCTAATCCCTGCACACTGGACCTTTACAATCAGTGTTTTATCTGATGGCCTCACTGCCCTGACATTTGGCCTGCGTGCCCTCAAAGAAATTGACAACACCAAAGGCCAAGTGGCCTCGCCCTTAAAATGATGAAATTCCAGGCCTGGTCCAAACGTAACAAAATCCAATTACAAGCACCTGCAAAGCTTACTAATTAAGACATGGGGTTATGTGACAGTGTCTTGACTGGGAGCGGTGACTTCTTAGAGGCTCCGCAAATTGCCTGACAACCTCACGGCGACAACAAGACTTGTACAAATTAAACACATTAGTGATAATTGGTGACTTTTAAAGGTGCTTGTATCTTTGGACAGAGTCAAGATAGTGGCTTCTTCCTGCATCAATGCTAAGCTAAGCTAACCGTCTCCTGACTGTAGCTTCATATCGAATGGACAGACATGTGAGAGGTATTGATCTTCTCGTCTCACTCACACACAAGCAAGAAAATAAATTAGTGAATTTACCAAAATGCTGGATCATGTCTTTAACAAGTTTAATGTTGCCCAATAATGTTGGTTGTACCCAGCTATAACAGCATTCAGCAACGTGTGACATAGTAAAACACACGTTTCCTTGTCTGCACTGCAGGACAATTACAACTTAGCTTTTAAGGAACACAATCCTTGATTACAGGGTAGCTCAAGTGATCATGCCTAACATACCATTACACCCATGGCCAAATTATTTTTAGATGGATCATGAGTACATTTCCATTGTTGACTAGTGGATTTACCCAGAGAGAACAAAGCCACCACATATATCACTACTATTGTGTTACCTGCGAGGAGATAGGGAGCCCGAATCTCCAGCTGGAAGTTAAACTCGTAGTCCATTGAGTTGATGGCCTCCTCCTCCAGCAGTGAAGCCAACCACAGCTGAGGGGAGTTGGGAGTTTGATCGTGGGGACTTGAGGCACCGCTATGCTTGTCCCGCCTAAAAGTAGCAAAGCAAAATTACATAAAATGGAGCCATCTTGACTGAACATAGAAAATGTCAGTATGGTCATTTTCCATTCATACATACAGGCCCTAAAATGTAGTCTACAGTGTCAAATTCAGCTCATATTTAAACATGTCCCATTATTCTTACGTTCTGGAGAAGTTTGGGGACAGTCCCTGCTCCTCGTTGATGGTCCTCTGTACCCGAGGTGTACACACCGGAGGGGACGAGACACTGATGCCTCCGTTGGGCAGGGTGGAGAGCTCAGAGGAGGTACTGACCAGAATATGGACCGTCTCCATGGGAGGGATGACGCCGAGGTTGACCACTAGCACTGTCCTCCCGAGGTCCTCATCAATCACTATGTGTCCTGTGACACCAGACGAGATTAGTAAACGACCAAATCTTTTAATTTTACCACACAATTCCTATGACTGAGTTATCTTCGATGTCTTAAATACATTTTAATGTTCAAACATAGAGAGTGAAGTTAATTAGCACACTATAATGACATTATTATATCACAGTCTTCTGGAATCATTATACTATATTACTTCACTTATATCCATGAAAACTGTCCATCTGATGAAAATGTGTTCCAGAAGACTTAAAGGGAAGTTCAAATTTCACGAGAGACAAATTTAAGAATCAGTGATCAAAATGAAAGCAGCAGAAGAGACATCCTTTTTTTCTTCTAAAGAATGAGTCAGGCTACAAAAAACTACATCCTACTTTTCCCATAATGCAACATTTCCTTTGAACCTCTCTGTCAGGTAAATGTCAAAAACTCACTCCGAGTTTGTAATGGAAGCTTTTTGTTCAAGCCTTGTATCAGACACTTGAATCCACCCGTGCCACTGAGTTCAAGCTGAGTGGTTGTTGAGTGATTAACATGACAGCGGTTTCTCGGTAAAATTAAAAAAAATGAGCACTGTGGGGAGACTCAATCAGCCAATCAGCCCCACACGCTGGACTATCGCCGTTGTCAAGCTGTTGTCAAGCGGTGCACTGGAGCTAATGAATGACAAGTAACGAGCTGACAACAAAGTTTGTAGTCATAGTAAGTATGTGCCCCCTTTAAACCTGCATAATCACCTTTTAAGGTCTCCACAGCTATTGTACACATTCTGCAGACACCATGTAAGCTTGACATTAATTTGGAGACATCTTTCAGACAACCTTAAAGAAATGTTGTCAACAGTCAAGTGTTTGTGTCCACCATAGACTGTAAGATCTGGAGATAATGGATGTAGCTTTCGTGATGTCACAAACTGGTTTGGTTTGGACTTGGTTTTTGGAGCCGGAGGTGACCATATCCGGGCGAGAGGATGGCGCTATGGAGGAGCGAGGGGTGGATAAGACTGAGAAGCCGAGCACACAGCCCGTTTTCATTCCGAGATTGTCAATACCGCCTTTTTCTAAGTGATTTTGGCATCAGACACCTGACACCAAAAGCCACCTTTCACAGGGGAATGATACGTTGCCGGGAGGTCAGTTTGTAACACGGCCTGGCTTAACCTTTCGCAGCGTTATAGTATACTGCCAAGTCGACTAGACGGCACCTGTTGTGGCAGTATGATATGCAAACAGGCGGCATCAGTTCATTACGCAGCCAGAGCACCTGTGGTGGTGGTATGATGCGCCACTGGATGCTTGGCATGCTGCCGGTAACGTCGTAATATACGGAGCAGGAAAGTCCCTACAGGGCAGTTGGGAGGGATGATGGATGGGTCCATCAAACTTTCACCGGGTAGCCTGGTGTTCACTTCCCGTATGAATGTAGAGCCAAACCTTGATGTTTTTTCTAACCCTAATCCAGCGCTTTTGTTGCTGAAACCCAACCATGTTATATAGTAATTTAACCCCTGAACGGTTGTCATGAAGGGGGAAATTAGCTATAGAGAGCAAACTGTTTGGGGTTTTTTTTGTATCAGGCTGTAAACATGTTTATTTCTGCTGTAAATTTGGGCATTTTAACATGGGGGTCTATGGGGAGCGACTGGTTACAGGAGCCACCCCCAAGTGGCCATTCAAGGAACTGCAATTTTTGGCACTTGTGTGTTGGCTTCATTTTTCAGCCTTGGATGTTGTCGCTTGTTGTCCACTGTGAGCCAAATATTTACTCTTCTTTAGCTCTATTTTGATCTCCAACAACTCCTTTGGAAAATAACTGGTTCTTTAGCTGCTAAATGCTTCACTGTGTTCACCAGACAGTCCCCAAATAGCACACTAGCAAACAGTGGCTTTGAGATTTTTCACTGAAAACAGCTACCTGCTGCTGCTGGAGACAGGGTTTCACACATAGTAATTCGATCCATGGCTAATATAACAATATTGATTCGAGCAGCTTTAATCTTACCGCTGCCACTCTGCAGGGCTCCATTAGACGTGTTGCAGCAATCCAGATAACAGTCGTCAATTTTTGCCTTGTCTTTGATTTGCAGTGTTATAATCTGACTGGATATCATAGATTCAAACCCCACAACAATAGAATTTTCCTCCAGCGGATAAATGAAAATTCCTAGAGGGCAGTTGGAGAGGGGAAGAAAAGAAAAGAAATATGAGCATGAACCAGAGGCAGAAAACAAGCAATTACACATATTCAGTCAATAATTTCACAACCGTGTGTTTCAGAGCAGAGAGTGGGTTTAAACTGGCTGAAAGTGGCTAGTGTTCACATGGCTGAGGTAAACAAATTAGACTCCTGTGGTGCGCTCACTCACCCTCAATTGCATGATCCTCAATATTTTCGTAGGTCATGGAGGCTGTCATGGCCAGAGTATAACCCCTTACACAGGAAGTGATGTCAGAGACGCTGAGGGGCAGAGCGCTCCGGTTCTCCTTGTTAATGAGTCCAGGCATGGTGCTGGTTTTAGGATTCTGGTTTGTTGTCACATGTCAGAAAAATAAATAATACAAAATGATGATACCTCAGAAAGAAAAGCTGCCACCTGCATTGTGTTCAATATTAATTAAAGGTCCACTGTTTAGGATTCAGTAGCATTTAAGGTGAGGATGCAGAACTTCAGTTTCTCCAGTGTGCCATGCGTGTAGCATCCTAAAAACGCAAAGGGCCTTATCTAGGTCTAGTGTTTGGTTTGACTGTTCTGGACTATATAGAAACAACATGCTCCACATGGTTCGTTCTAAGATAACAAAAACACAATGATTCTTATTTTTTAAGTGTTTATAAACTTAAGAAAACATTTCTGCCCTCAATAAATGCCCCTAAATACTACACAGCGGACATTTATATAAGTAGGACATGATTAAAATATTAGAATGAATTGTGTAAAATGTATAATTGAAACAACAACTGAAGAAGTTATTAAAACAACTCATTTATTCACTTATTCTGAAATGTTATTTCCTTATTCTTACTGTAATAATAAAATAGCTTTATTAAATATTCATTATATAATTATTTCACCATCCTTGTACCTGTCGGCCAATCTCAAACCTTCTGCTACCAAACTTAGCCAGTTAGCTCCAATTAGCTATAGCAATTACAACGTCAAAATCATAGACTATATAATAAGAATAGATGACATGACAGCTCCCCAAAAGTGAAGCCAGATTATCTCAATAGCCCCTGGCGACCTTGTGGTTCGATGTCTGAGCCAAGGTCTGTGGAAGAGACTTCCCTGTTTTGTTCTACAACATAAAATATGTCAGTAAATAATGAACTTTGAAGCTTATGTGTCTTCAGAAAGATGGTTGCTGACAAGTGACTAAATGAGACTCCTGAACATCATCACGCCCAATACGGCTTTACAGCTTCGTTGTGGTGGCGAAATTAAGTCATGCGACAGTAGTGTAGTTTGATTATAGCCTAACATTAGCATTACTTCTTCATTTAGGCTTCAAAAATTATCTAAGTAGTATTCATTTGTAAGATTATGTTATTGTTGAACAAGATTTATCATATCATAAACTTTTGTTTGCCACAGCGCTTATTTTCTGCAATTATCCAAAATCGAGTGGAAAAATCTTTTAGGCTCTGATGAGGGAACCAGCGCAACACTAACTGCGTTGGCCTACAGGACAACATGATATATGGAGCACTCTATATTGGCAGATCGTATTATATGATGTTTATAATCACCTGAAAATAAGAAGAGAAAGAAACAAGCAAAGCTGCTCATATTACCCACCTAGCCAGCTAACTAGCTTGCGAGCCTGGATAATTACTTTGCAGCGGGGAACATAGGACCCTTTTTTTTTAAAGGGTTCTATGTTCCCCAATCGGGGAACATAGAACCTGGGGAATATAGGGATGACCCCTGTAGGGCTATGTGCAGCCTTGTTAAGAAGCTAAATACTTAAAAAGGTGATATTAGTTACTGTGTTTGTCTTTTTTTGTCATGAACTTAGCACAGGTGAAAACAGGACTCAAATGCACGACTCAGATTCGGCGAGCACAGAAACAAGGTTTATTACCAGGCAGGGTTCGTTACACAAAAGCAGTCAGATAAGGCGAAGGTATCCAAGACAGGAGACAAAAGGCAAGGTCAAAAAACAGGCAAGGTTCTGTACAAAAAGGCTATGACTGTGACTGTGAAGGTATGCTGGTACGTGAGCTAAAAGCGTCGACGAACTGGCAACGAGACAAGACACAAAGGGGAAATATAAGCGGGACTAATGGGGAGTGATTGGACACAGGTGTGGGAGACACAATCAGGAATCAGGTGCACACAGACAGGGAGGGGGCAGGGCAGACAGGAACCTGAAACAGAGACAAGGGTGAGTGATCACAAAATAAAACAGGAAGACAAGACATGAAACATGAGGGAGGAAATGAAATAAAATACTTAACAGGGGAACCATGACATTTTTAAGCAACAGCTTAATAATTGACTAATTGAGAATATCTTTGGCATTGTTGTTAGCATAAGTGCTAACTGGCTAAATGGTGGCGCTTGTTGAGCTAGTGCTGTCATTAAAAGTGATATAATGAAATATAAAGTATTAATGAAGAAAAACATAATGAAACTGAACCCCTTTGGTATAATTTTACACAATTAATGTGTTTAATTGTTCTATAATTGCACCAGTATGTATTTAATACTGAACACTTTGAGGCTCAATATCACTGTAGCAATTCTGTTTTCTTTATTATTTTTTTTTACTAATTTTGTTGCCCAGCACTAACATCAAACACACAGCAGGGTCTCCTCAGAGACTATAACAACTAGATGAAAGCAGCTAGATGTCAATTCAGTGCAGCAGGCTTTATAGATACTCCGACCTCATTAATCTCCAATGGTATGATGTAAAACCAAGGAGCCCCAGGATGGGTGACACAGGTACTTTGAGCAGTTGAGATAAAGGTCACAGCAATAAAAAAAACATTCAGGATGGTATCATCATTATTACAATATTGTAACAGGAGAGAGAAAGAATACAGCGCCATGTGAGGTGAAACAGAAACTTCAGATATAAGAAAAAATGCCAGAGGAGGAATGAAGCCGCTAATTATGTAAGTTATACAATGAAATTATCTGTTGCTGCGAGGCTGTGCTTCATTGTTACTGTCGTCTCCTCCACCAGCAATCTTGGTTATGTGCTGTCAAGGGTCTGCGCCTGCTGCACAACCAGAGCCCCAGCACAGGCTTGATAGGAAGTGTTATGACGAAAGCAATTTCCATAGAGACAGCTCTGCTTGCTCGCTCGCCTGCAGACTGACCAGTAGCATCTGTAAAGCCGGCCTTTATTTATGACACTGTGACTGATTGCAATTAAAACACCAGGCGATCTCTTTGCCTCGCACAAACCGCAAAATCATACTCGCTCAGGAAATTCAAACAGGTTTTACTAATCTCCACAGATGCAACTTTCACACTCCCTGGCCACACAAGAAGTCCTTCAGAATCAATAACAAACTCAATCGGTCTTTCTAATAGTCAGAGGGACCCTTTAGGCACCACTTGGTTATTTATGGCGAGGAAAAGGTCATACAGATGTAATTACAGAGTGTTTAGTTGTCTGTCTCAACAGTGCCATCATGTGTCCGGTCAACAGCAGATTGAGATGCAAACAGGGTACATCCCTTTGTCCCCTCTATGGAAACAACATCCTCATACAGGTGAATCAAAAGAATTAATTCAAGCTAAGCTGGACTGCAAAAAGTGCTCTCAGTGAAAAGATGACACCATAAGACACGAGAAAAAGACACTAAACATCAATTAATGTGAATTTAAAAAGGTCTATCTCGAGGAAAAGGTAATGTAAATTTAGATTCCTAACATTATGCCTTAAAAAACTACATGACATCCACAAGCTGCGTGACATGTTTCTCCAAGAGATCCTTTTCTTAACGGTCCTCCAGCTTAATTAGTGTTAAAAGTGGCAGTCCCAGGATGCTTCTCTCCTGGTTGGCTCAGTCACATGAATCAGCCTGCCTCCCTCCTACTAAAAGACCACCAAACCGTCAACTCTCAACATTTCCCATCACACTCCTCTGCACTCATTAGTGTCAAAACTGAGAGCAGACGCTGTGGTAACCACCTGTTGGAGCACACACAGTGTCTGGTATGTCTGTTTACATTGCACAAATCAAGACGCATCACTGCTAGTTTTTAATCATCTGACTGGCGTGACCTTTTCTTGATTTCAAACAAATGACAGGGATGTTTAATATATGCATCATCACAGAAACACACTGCGGCGTTAAAATGCATCAGATATGATCACAGCATCATCCTCATTATCTTACCTCTCATTTGTGTCAGCTGGGTATGCAGCAAGGAGCTCTCTCTGTCAGAAGTCCACTTATCATGAAAGATATCCTCCTCCTCTTCCTCTCCGACCTCTCTCAGCTCCCCTTTTTTGGTTCTCTCTCTCTCTCTCTGTGTGGCGTAGGGGGAATAGGAGTGCTGCTGCCACAGGTGGCAGGAACTACAGATGCAGCGGCCACATCGTTAGTTGGACGTAATAATGCAAAGAAAGGGGAAGGTAGGCAGGCAGGAGCTGCTGCAGCAGTTCAAATCAAGCACAGCAACATGTGGTTGCAGAAACTGTTTCATTTATTCTCCGCCTCCTCTTCCTCCTCCTCCTCCTCCTCCTCCTCCTCCTCCCTGTGGATGCTGGAGTTGGAGGCTTTGAGAGAGAGAGAGGGGGGCTGAGACAGAGGGTCTTCAAATAAACATCCCCCTTCCCATCAGATTCAAAGCATCAGCACCACCCACTCACTCCAGCAGCCCTCTCCTGACACCGATGACAACAGGAACCATTCAGGTATCCCTTTTAACAGCCAGGGATCAGACATGCATCGTAACACCAGGACAGAGAACGAATAAAAGGCTTGTAGGGACAGATGGGTGGGTGAGGCAGCATTAATGTCCCCCTCATATCACCTATAATCTCTCCCTCTTCCTCCCTCGGCCGTGATTGGAAAAGCCCTTAATGTTTCCAATCCAACGTGGGCGCTTGGCTGTCTCCATGTTTTCAGATCACTTGGTTTGATCCATCTGTTTTCTTGCGAGGTTACCATGACAATTAATATGTGTTTATAGAGTCATTTTGGTAGTTGTGAAAGATGGTGTCTATCTGTGTGTGTGTGTGTGTGTGTGTGTGTATACCCCTGTGGATGTGTGAGTGCATGTGTGAGTGTGAGTGTGTGTGGGTGGGTTAGTTGAATCTCAGCATCCGCCTTCAAATTGAATTAGCTTGCAGCCAATAAAACCAGGTCTGCATCCCCCCTCCTCACCCCCTTCCCTCCCACTGTCTATCTGTTTCTCAACCTCTCAAACACGGTCTCACACACACACACACACACACACCACACACACACACACACACACACACACAAAGCTCATTCATTGTCTCTCTTTCTCACAGCCACCAAATAGGAAGGCAAATTCCACTTAAATCTGAAGGTCATTATTTTACACATGGTAACATAATGAATTACGTGAATGAATTTTTATAATTGTGTCATGCAAGTAATTATCCCAGGCCTGTAAGTGCTTGCAAGACTCTATAAAATGAAACAAGCCAGGAACAGAGTCTAACGTACATATTTTCAGATTAAGAAACTAAGAAAAATGGAGCAAAGCAACAAATGTATCTCACATAATCAAATCACTGTAATGACCATGTTTAAAGTGAGAAATTCAGCATTCAAAACTGTTTAGTTACAAGAAAGGGGATATAATTAAAGAGGAGAATTTAATTTTGAAAAAACAATGTGTTGGCACAACTAAGTCTGTGTATTTCAGATATATGAGTTAAAAGAAGAAATGTAAGAAAGGGGTAGGGGGGCATGTATGTTTACTGCTTTTTGGGGGGGGGGGGTTAGAAATGAAGTCATTCATTCATTGTGTAAGATGAACTTCATGGATCACTCACAATGACTGTGTAGCACTTAAAAATCAAAATAAGTACTAATTAATTATCTATCTTGCCTTCTTTTCCAGGCTTTTTTGACAAAATTGGCAAACTTAAACACATCAGGATTAAACAGTCATTCTGGCTTTGGGTCATCTGAGCGTCAGATAACATCCATGTGTAGTTGAGCCATTTTAAGGAACATTAATAAGGCATCATAGTTTGCACAGCTGGCGACCCTCTGGTTCCTAACCCAAGTCCCTATGGACTGAGCTACTGGCGCCCCGAATTATAGATCAATATGGTTGGTGGTTCCCAACTGGTGGGTCACATTCCATTCTGAATTGACCCCAAGTGACTCGCAAATGTGTCAAGTATGTAAAAAGCACACGTTATTTTCAAGTGGGAAATCAGGAATCACTGTGTTAGAGAATGGTAACAATTGCTGTGACACTGGTTCCCAACCTGGAGCTCCTGACCCCCCTATGGGGTCACCAATGCTTCATGGGGGATTTGCAAGCTCTTCTTCATCTTAAGTAGGCCTATTTCTCAGCTTTCTATTCATTCCTGTAAAAGAAACAAAATGAAATTGTTATTTTTAAAAATTAGATCATTATTCAAGATATAAACTTCGAAGACACTGAACACAAGCTGTATTCACAGAGCCCTCACTCTCTGCCAAACAGCCTCATCCTACGTTAGAAAAACACGAGGTCAAACCCACCAAGGAGCAAATAGAACAATGAACAAGAGTCGTGGAGAAGAAAAAACACAGAATTTGTCCATAAAAAGATGCTCAAAAAGATCCTACAAACATTAGGAAAACTCATCTCTGGAAATAATCTGCTTAAAATTCATTTAAATCTCTGCTGACACAAACTTCCTGCAGTTATTGTGCCCACTATTGAGGTTAATTTAACAGGTTATCAGTTGTTTTGTATCGTTATTGTTATGTGTTGAATAAATTATGAAATATCCATAAGTAATGTCACTTAGTCAGGGGTTGTCAGTTTACTCAGTGACAGCAAAGGGGTCTCTGTCACTGTCATCAGTCTCTTAAATAAGACAAAGAAAACCTCATAACTCTCATAATAAGGAAACTGGAACCAGACAATGTTACTTAAAAGACTGAGTCACCAATGAGTCGGCTAATTGTCTCAGCTCTACCTTGAACAGTGAGTCTGTATCTCCATCAGAGGCGAGGTAATCAAGCATGTTGTTAATTAATGAGGGGAACAGGAAGTTGTGATTAATGGGTTTTTTTTGTTGTTGTTTTTTTTGCCTTTTATACTTGAAAAATATTTCTGTTCCCATCACTGAGTTCTCCTGCTGTGTATAAATCTCCAGTTTCACGTCCTCAAATGTGAGGATTGCTTTGTCTAATGTGGTAATAAAAAGAGAATGTTTTTAGGCTTCGGATTGTTGGTCAGCAAAACAAGCATTTGAAGAAGTCACCTCGGGCTCTGGGAATTTGTAATGGATGTATGGTTTGACCCATGTATGATGTATTGCCCACATGATTGATCAGTGAATAAAAAAACATCTAAAAACTGAACATTGCCATCTAGATTTAAGTGAACTTTAGCAGTTACTTGGTACGTTCATTCAAGTTCTGTACTAAAGCACATTTTGAAGTACTTGTAATGTCCTTGAGTTCAGAGAGTGGGCCCTCCAACAATGTACTGGGTGGAGAATGGGCCCTTAGGAGTGATTGCCACCTTGGAAATATGCCTGTGTTCAAAGAAGAACTCTCATTAAATTAAGAACGGTGCCATTTAAATGCTAAATATGCTGTAAAAAAGACAAACCCTTTACACTGGAAATTATCAGTCATCTCTCTCCTGTTTACAAGTAGTACAGCCAGACTTTTGACAGGTACCTGAAAGAGAGACCACATCACCCCTGTCCCAGCCTCTCTCCGCTGGCTGCCAGTGCAGTGCCGTATTGATTTTAAACTTCTTTTATTCACATACAAAGCCCTGAATGGAGTGGCCCCTTCCTACATGGCAGAACTTTTAACCCCATACTCCATCTCCAGACCCCTCAGGTCGGCTGACCCAGGGATTTTAACTGTTCCACGCACTTATTTTAAACTCAGGGGTGACCGTGCCTTTGCGGCCGCATCCCCCAGACTCTGGAACACTTGCCCCCTCCATCGACTCTTTTAAATCAAGGCTCCTTTTTACTAAAGCTTTTGAGTCCTCCTGATGTTGCCTATGTGTTTATTTGTGCCTTGATCTATGTTGGTTTGCTCTTTTATTCATTTTTAACTGTACAGCACTTTGGTCAACTTGGGTTGTTTTTAAATGTGCTTTATACATAAATTTGGCTTGACTTGATAGCTATAAATCACTTGTTAAGGTTGTTAAATTAAATGAATAATTTCTTATTTTCTTTGGTATTTTGTTACATACAGATATGTAATGATGATGTGCACTGGGGCCCGCTGTAACTACCTTACACCATTGGTTTTGATGCTAATACTAACAAAGTATTTCTACTCCCTATCGCTGCTTTGACTCAAGTTAAAGATCTGAGTACTTTATCCACAGCTGGAATTTAGCTTTTAACCCTCTTACTGTATAGAAAATAATGATTAGTAATCAAAAATAATAATAATTGGCAGTGTAAATGATAATTAAAATAATAATTCGCTAATGAAAATAGGCTAATACATTTTATTTATTTACAGACGTAAATGATACAATAGGCCTACAAAAACGTAAACATGAATTTGATTTGAAAATACTTCAGCTCAAACAGATTTATACACTACACGCTTACAACAGTGAGTGTTATGAGAAAACTCAATCAAAACACCTCAGATGACATTTACAGAGTAAGATTTATGTCATGCAAAGCAAGTTTGAAATGAAAAATATGTATATGTTATACAACATACTGTTGCAAAAAGTTTTTTTAATGGATTTTTCTAAATAAATCGCAGCAGTCTGTTACCTTTAATGGGTAAAATACCTCATCATGTGTGAGTGTGTGATGATAGTGTGTGATGATAGTGTGTGTTGATGGGTGTGTGTTGATGTGTGTGATGATGGTGTGTGTTGATGGGTGTGTGATGATGGTGTGTGTTGATGGGTGTGTGATGATGGTGTGTGTTGATGTGTGTGATGATAGTGTGTGATGATGGTGTGTGTTGATGGGTGTGATGATGGTGTGTGTTGATGGGTGTGTGTTGATAGTGTGTGTTGATGGGTGTGTGTTGGTGGGTGTGTGTTGATGGGTGTGTCAGCAGCTTCTCTGCAAACAGGGTGGGAGCACTGCAGTGCCTTCAGGTAGCCCTCATAAAAATCGTAAAAGTAGAAACATGCATCTAAGTGCTTATTTTTCCTTCTTTAAAGAAATGAAATATGTCTTTTTTGTTTTACAGCTGCCTGAAGAAGATCATTATTATACAGTTTGTTTGTTTTTTGCAGCTAATATACTTGTGATGTTTAAAGAGTAATAAACGGGGAAATAAAACAGCTTTTTTTTTAAAAAAATGTCTTGAAATTTTACTTCACAATATGCCACGAAATTGCAGTTAACATTAGCTGTCGTTCAAATAGCAGCATCGTGATTTCTCAGCGATTCATCACTTTGATTCGTTGCTCCTTGTGGCCCAGGTCTTGAAAACGGCGCTGTATCCGAGCGGCGTGAAGGCATCATCAGTGGTGTGGTCCAGCGGGTTGCGGTTGGTCCAGGTCAGGAGCAGCGGCGCGGCGTCACTCATCATTCACGCTGACATCAAACTTTTGATAAAAAGTGTTGTTTGTCTCGACAGAAAAACGCAGTTAATGTTTGAAAATGTCCGATGACTCGTGGGCGCTCGCTGTCGACGTGCAAGAAGCCACGACTCCATCCAAACAGGTGAGTTTTAAAGGTGACAAAAAGTTACATCGAACCGGGCTAACGAACCTGCTCACCGTCCGTTAGCAAGTTAGCTAAACTCGCTACCTAGCTGCTGCTTTACACGCACTTTGTTGCATCATTTTTTTAAAAGCTGATAATGTGTTTCCTGCGACTAGTTGGACTTCTCAAAGAAAGTGGAGCCACTGCGGGGTCCTCGCAACGTAAGAGGAGACATCAATGGTAATTTAATTAATCGTTTTTGTTGCTCTTAACACCCTAAACTGACTAATTTGGCCGCTTAGTCGTGGTGTCTGACGGTCATTGGTGTTGTTTCCACCTGTGCAGGCAACATCGTGCCGGACAAGAGTGAAAAAATGGAGAGTGGAGGAGAGACGGGGACAAAGTGGACCTGGCCGAGCAGTCCCTGCTGAACAAGCTGATCCGTCGCACTCTGGTGCGGAACAGAAACCAGGTGGAGGTCCTGCAGCGGGACCCCACCTCTCCTCTGTACTCCGTCAAGACCTTTGAGGAGCTGAGGCTGTGAGTCTGACAAAGCACATGTGTGCACGGGTGTGGATGTAAGGGGGGAGCAGGGGACACGTCCCCCCTCAATACATGCACTCGTGTCCCTCCCAGTGAAAATATAAAAGGACCAGAGAATTTTATTGTAGACACATAAGATATTTACACCAAAAAGTTTTGGTATAGGAACCAAAGTAATCCCCACAAGCGTGCACCTTGACTGAGGATCTGTTCCTCAGTAGACCGTACTCTCAAATGTACACTGGGTTGTTGTCACGCACTCCTCCATCCAGCTTTCTTTGTATCTCCTCTTCCCCAGTGATGCAGAGGAACACCTGCACCTCATTTATCGTCCACAGAACGAGGTCGCTCACCGATGTTTTTAGAACGAAAAAGGAGAGGCAGGAGTGAGTCTCTCGATGGGATATTAAAAATAGCGGTGTAGTGGCTGTCTCAACATACCACAGATGCTAGGACACTTACTGTAGGTTGTGAGGTATCTAAGTTTTGACTTGTGTTTCTGTTCCTTTACTGGAGATCCACAGTTCTCACACGAAGCAGGGAAAAGTTGAACAAGGTTTATTGAGAATATAAGAAAAAGAAACTCAACAGCAGGGCAAGTCCTTCCACAATTACATCTTGTACGGTCCACTACCAACTTGATGTCCTGTTTCTATATTCTCACGTATTACCTGTTATTATACTTCAACACTGCAGAACACAGTCAAAAACTTAGTACGATCAAACCAACACAAACTTCATGTTGTCTTTTTACACAAGACGTTGTCCACAAACTCCATTTTTCATACGCACTAAACTGCTGTACGACACCAAACCTGGCATAAATAACTTGTGCCTTTTATTCTGAAACATAAATAAAATACATTTAACACAGCTCTAGTATAGTTCACTATCATACACTGGTTTAAAATATACAGAAACAGTTGTGCAATCTTAAATGATAGCAGAACCTATATGGTATGTCATATGATCAGTATTTTATGTCATGATTTCAAACGGGTCGTTCGGTTCAGGTTGTAAATTCTTCACCTCCTTGAGAACTCTAATTGTAGCCAGCTCTGCCATGTTTGTCCTCCCAAGTGAGAAAACAAAATATATGCTTGTTGAAATTCATACACAGTTTTAAAATCCTTAAATTTTCAATCAACATTGGAGTGTATGTCATTTAGAAGAGCCAATAAAAACGTATGGAATAGTCAGAGTTGTCATGTTGATAATTAAGGTGTGTTGGTTGAGTCACGTCATCAAGTCATGCATAAAGTTACGTTACAAGTAAACAATCCAGCTTTAAAGTTGCCGGTAGCTGCTGGCAGTCGGCCCAGTGAATTGAATTATTTTTTTTCTCAGTCTGTACCTGTTGCTAGAGACAGCAAAACATCCTGTCATTTTGTAGTCATTAAAAAACTTGCCACAGTATGAACGGTGGTTACATAACCTTCACAAGTGGCCACAAGTCGCCTCTGACGGCTCTCTAATGACCAGTCAATGGATTGCAGTGTTTTAAGGTCCACCTCCTGTTCTAATACGTACTGTACTGAGCTGAACCACACTGCTTGGTGGAAATGAGGCCAAATAGATGCAAAAGAAGCCCGAATTGGTGCATAAAAATTCACCAAAATGCAGAAAGTTTAGTGTTTGATGCTCAAATGTTTTTGGCAAAGGACCCTCAAATCCAGCATTTCATATTTCAGTGTTAAAGTGAAACCTACATTCTTAACCCTCCTCCCACACTTTGCTCTTATTTTTTACTTCAATAGGAAACCTGAGCTGCTGAAGGGTGTGTACAACATGGGTTTCAACAGACCCTCCAGGATCCAGGAGAATGCTTTGCCCATGATGTTGGCGCAGCCGTGAGTTCATTTTTACTCTTATGAAAATAGTGCTGACAAGTTATCAATTCATCGACTAATCAATGAACAGAAAATGACTGGTAAGTATTTGTTGAAGGAAAATGCTTCGGACATGCTGCTTCAAGCTTCTCAAATGTGAAGAGTTGTTGCTCTTCTCTCCTTAATGTCATTTAATTGTCAACTCTGGTTATTCAGTCATCATTTAAAACCTTTATCAAGTAAAAATACCAATTTTTTTTTTGTTCAAGCCTCTTAAATGCGAGGATCTGTTGCTGTTCTCTTCCCTGTGTCATTAAACTTGCATATCCTTGTGGTTTTAGAGTATTATTTTGACAGTTGGCAACTTGACAACATCACCATTGACTCTGGGAAAACAGTTATTTTAACAATAGAGCAGATGTTTATGAAGGAAAACTGCAAGAGATTTTCTTTTCCAAGCTTCTCAGATGTGATGATTCACTGCTCTTTTGTCTATTATATCATTGTGAATTGAACATCATTTCATTTTTGAAAAAAGTGACATCGCCTCAAAACATCACCTTGGACTTTGGGAAACTGCAAAAGACGATTTTCTCTATTTTCAGGCAGTTTATGGACAAATGTTTTTTCAGTTAAAAGAAATCCACAGAATAATTAATTGGAGCTCTATTTTGAAAAAAAGTTGAAGGTTTAGCCACTTTTGATTTAACAGCATCTATTCACTCATCACTGGAGTATCCGGTTTAGGACTGCGGCTATTATTTTCATTATTAGATATGCGGATATGTGATTTTCTGCTGTTTAGAGTCTCAGTCAAAACAGTAATTGCAGTTTCTCCCAGTTAGGATTCTTTTAGAGTTCATCATTCAGGAGGTTTTTAGAGTGTGCCGAGTTATCTGCAGAGGTCTCCTCCTCTCTAAAACAATCAAACCTTGAAATCTAAACTGGTAAAAATCACTTAACAAATTAATTTCATGCTAAAAGGCAGTGTTTCTCCGATGCTGTTCGGCACAGCAGGGCTAGAGTGAAGCTGCCACTAACATTTGCTGAGCTTGTTTCTCTGCTAACGATCCAGACATCTGCTACCTAAAATTTATAGTCAGACACAACCAAGATCTTTTAAAGTGTCTTGTGAAAATGTTGTCTTAAACTGGATAAAGTCAATTTATGACAGCTTCTGGCCACACGACCACAACCAGGCAACAGCAGCCAAATGACACGCACTGTGATCTTGATTAAAATTACAGATTTTGTACATTGCTGAAAATGTTTGGGGCAATGTAAGTACACAACTCCACAAAATATATAAAACTGTTCAAGTCACTTTTAGATATTCTAATGGGTAGAAGTTATATTATATCTTTAATTTAACTAGTCGAACAATGAAAAGAAGTCGCAGATCTTTAGAATTCAAGATGAGCAAACCGTGTTCTGCTAATCATCTAATCAATTAACCATTTCAACTCTAATTCAATAAATGTACTTAAGTGCAGAATTTGGCTTCAGTAGATACAATTTTGGCTTGTTTGTAAAGATTCTCAGTCATCCAGGTCACGGTAATCCTAAGTGCTAAATCGTAGGCACCTGGACTTGCTTGAGTTTCTTGAAGTTCATGAACTAAAGAAGCGTCTTGGATGAGAGGTGAAATGTCCCCAAGTTACTCAAGCAAGTGCCTACGATATAGCACTTAGGATAGGAAGGAAGGTTTACCTTTTTTGTGCCAGTTTCAGCACATTCAAGTGACTAAAACATAAATTTATAGTGCTTTATTTACATTCATTATATCCAGGATTTTACTACAATGGAAAACTAACCGTAAGCTAGTTTTGAAACTATGAAAAAGTAGAAATAATTAGGAACGTAGAAACTAATTTTGCATTAAGTAAATGCAAGTAATGATTACTGTCATAAATTAATTCCAGTTACTTTCATGTTAACTTGTTTGGTCAGTAAAACATTAGTGAACTGAAGAAAAACCAAACATGAAAATAATCCAGAACTGAGGTGACGTTGACAAACATCTACAACATTTTTCAGCACAATAAGAAATTACTTAAAAAGATTTCATTTCGTGGACTGTAACTATTGTCTTTCCAGTAGCTTTAAATACCTGTTTTAACATCTCTCAGATCAGGTTGTCTGTTTTTTTTTTATGTTTCTAACTCCTTTACATGTGCATTTTCTCTTCTTCCAGACCTCAGAATCTGATCGCCCAGTCGCAGTCTGGCACAGGTAAAACTGCTGCTTTTTCTCTGGCCATGCTTAGCCATGTAAACCCAGCCAATAAGTGGACTCAGGTAAGCATAACATGTAATGTCGCCCAGCCGGTGTCCACTTACAGTTATAGAAGCTGAAATTATCGCAGAATTTAAAAACCGTTTGCTTCCTTCAGTGCCTTTGCATCTCGCCAACATACGAGCTCGCTCTGCAGATTGGTCAAGTGATCGAGCAGATGGGGAAATTTTGTCCTGATGTGAAACTGGCTTACGGCATTCGGGGCAACAGAAGTGAGAATGTGACCATAATTGTAACGAGCCAAATGGCATTTAAAGTCATCAGAGAGCCAGTGTTGGTTTTATAATTAAATGAATTTCTGCTTTCTGTTCAGTGGAGCGAGGCGTTAAGCTGCAGGAGCAGATTGTCATTGGAACACCAGGCACAATCCTCGACTGGTGCACCAAGTACAAGCTTATTGATCCCAAGAAGATTACTATGTTTGTCCTTGACGAGGCTGATGTGATGATTGCCACACAGGGTCACCGGGACCAGAGCATCCGCATCCACAGGTGGGTTCCTTTCAAGGGAAATCTATCAGTACGTTTTCTTTGTCCTGTCAGTCAACAGTGTTTAACTCCTTTTCTTCGTCTCAAACACAGACAGCTGCCAAAGGACTGCCAGATGCTCCTTTTCTCTGCAACCTTCGAGGACTCTGTGTGGAGGTTTGCGGAGCAGGTGGTTCCTGATCCCAATATCATCAGGCTGAAGCGTGAAGAGGAGACACTGGACACCATCAAGCAGTTCTATGTGGTGTGTAAGGAGAAGGAGGACAAGTTCACAGCTCTGTGTAATCTGTATGGGAGCCTCACCATCGCACAGGCTATGATCTTCTGCCATGTAAGTCAGTTGTTTCAGCATTTCATGAGACGGTTAAGCTACGTTTAAGACTGAGAATATGACCACAGATACCGACAGACTGAATATCTTGTAAAACAAATTTGATTCTGCTGGAAAAATAGATCTGTTTTTGGTGTTTTACATCCGTATCTTGATCTGTCCCATTCTCATGAACGCAATGTCTTGAAGGCCCCAAATTTTCCCCAAATTTGGCACAAACGTCCACTTGGACTCAAGGATGAAATAATTAGATTTTTACGTCAAAAGTCAAGGTGGTTGTGTCCTCATGTGTCAAATTCTTATGAAGGCAATATCTCATGAACGTCTTAAGGTATTTTTTTTGTTGTTTGGCACAGATGTCCACTTTAAGTCAAGGATGAAATGATCTGAAGTTGGTGTTCAAAGCTCAAGGTCACTGTGACCTCATCTACCAAATTCGGGTGAACGTTATTACTCAAGAACACTGTAAGGGAATGTCTTCAAATTTGGCTCAAACATCTACTTGGACTCAAAGATGAAGTGATTAGAATCTGGTGGTTAAAGGTCGAAGGTCACTGTGACCTTGCAACAGTCTGATTTTGTGAACGTGACATCTCAAGAAGGCCTTGAGGGAATTTCCTCAAATTTAACACAACTGTAGATTTGCACTTAAGGTCAATGTCACCTCACAAAACATGTTTTAGGCCGGAATTCATATGCCAATTACGACAAAATTTCACACAGATGTCTGACAGGTTAAAAATTATAACATGATGACATTGTATACCCAAAAGGTCAAAGGTCAGCTTCACTGTGACATCATAATGCTCTGCAAAAACACTTTTCTGGCCGTTATGCAGTGGTATTAGTCGTGTCATATCTCAGGAACAGAAAGGTAGATGTTTGGTCAGATACTGAATTGGTGACCATTTGGGTGTCCATTTTGAAACTGTGCTGATTGTATAGATCTCATGGATGTAGACTGTAACTGCAGCTTGAGTGATGTGTGGAGACACACAACTGCGGAGAGGTAGTTGTGTTTATTTTTTAAAGTGATTTCACCAGTGTAAATGTTGTAGTTCCTGTACAAGATGGCGGTGAGGCACACAAAGAAGCAACTAGAGTGACATCACAGCTCCCATTTGCAACAGCATTTACATATTTAAACATGAAGCAGCAGGGAAAGGAGGTTTTTCGCTGAGGTAGTTTAGGCATTAGCAGCAGAATTCTGTCGCCCTCGCCGTGGTGCTGTCCAGCAGCCAAAAACAGACGGCTCTTTTCTTCCTCTTTGTCCGTTTTAGCAGCACCTCTCCTGCCGTACCGTGCAAAGTACAAAACAGCACCACCGCATCGGCTAATGCTGCAATCGACAAATAATGTTTTCCATGAAGACAACTCTGGAAGTTTTGTCAAGCTGGAAGTGGCATGAAACTTGATGGAGGCAGCTGCCTTGTAATTCTTTATGCAGGAAAAATCTGAATAACAAAGGGAGCCAAAGCACCTCAGAATGTGGTCAGGCTGATACCATACGCATTTACACTTTTCATTAATATGTTGTTTTTTGTTTTCCAGATATCCAGATACAGATTCCATGTTGATATGAGTTGCGATGACGTCTTGAATCTTGATAAATTGACAGATGTGTCTTAATCAGTAAACCATTCTGCAAAAGACAAAACAAAGAACCACTAGAACACCACATCCGAGCAGAAGGCCTTAAGATGCTCTGCTGCATTTAAATACTTTGAAATTCATCACAGTTAAATATTTTTTAGTTCCAGTAAATGTCCGCTGACAGGACGCAGTATGAGCAGTTCAACTTAAGCTGATATTTTTGCTTCAGACTCGCAGGATGGCTGCTTGGCTGAGTGCAAGCCTGACCAGCGAGGGGCACCAGGTGGCCTTACTGAGCGGGGAAATGACTGTGGAGCAGAGAGCTGCCGTCATCGAACGCTTCAGGAACGGCAAGGAGAAGGTGCTCGTGACCACAAATGTGTGCTCCAGAGGTAAGAAGGAGAAATCTGAAAATGAAGTCGTCATCTTGATGTCGAGAGGTGAGCGTATATGATATCCAACCCATGTGTGGTCATGTAACTACAGGTATTGATGTTGAACAAGTGTCACTTGTGGTCAACTTCGACCTCCCCGTGGACATGGACGGGAACGCCGACAATGAGACGTACCTTCACCGGATCGGCCGCACAGGACGCTTTGGCAGGAGAGGATTTGCTGTCAATATGGTCGACTGCAAACACAGCATGGATATTATCAACCAGATTGAGATGCACTTTAGTACGTTCCTGTTTCTGTCAGTTTTAATATATAAATCAGTAAATATATAACAGTCCTAACATGACTTTAATCTCTGTCTTTCTCCCACAGACAGGAGAATCACGAAACTTGACACCAGCAATCTTGAAGAAATGGAGAGCCTGATCAGCTGAACGCTTCGCTACGTGCACTACCAACACTGCAGCAGTTAGACGTGTTACCTCAGATGTGACTTGAGTTCTTTTCCAGGGTTTATTGTTTGCATTTTATTGTTTACAGAGGAGTAATTGCATGCTGATTTTGACTATGCAAACTTATTTCACGGCAGTTGTTTGTGCCAAAGAAGTGTTTTCATTTGATGTGTCCGACTTTGATCACTGAAGTCACCTTAAGCCTTTGAGCCGTCTCCCGGAGACTTTAAACTAACCACTCGCTGTTAAAACAGCATTTAAGAAGAGTGATAATAACACTACAGTTCACGGTTTGCAGTGTTTGTTTGATTATCTGAAGTGATTCATTAGCGCAGGATCGGTGGGACAGAAGCACGAGTCTCATCTGTAGTTCAATGCTGAGATCAGATCCAATATCCTCGAGTGACTTGAAGCACCTTGAAGTTTAAACGCCTGTTTCAGACACAGTTGTAGCTCAGTTTCCTGATTATTTGATGTTCTATCAGACTGTGAAGCCCCAGCTGTTTCTCATTTTTTGTGTGGGCAAAAAAAACAACAATAAATATCCTGTTACGTAACAAACCTGTTGAGTGTCTTGTAGGAAGTGCAAACAGGAGCATGCACGCACATCCAAGCCAACGAGGGCAGGTGCTGAGACAAAAGTAAGCAGATATTAAAATAATTTCCTCGCATACTGCAGGGCTCTATTGTCCACTTATCTATGAGACCAAGGTGGTGACATTTCAAGCACAGCTGCTCTTCATCAGACTGAAGTTATGTGTGCAGCGCCATCTTTGTTCATATCTAAGATGGATGATGAAGAGCAGTTGTGCTCTAAACGTCATCACCTCGGAGCCCTGCAGTTGTCAGCAATTTATTTAGTTGGAAACCTAATCAAGTAGGACTGATACTGGGTGTATCTGGGAACAAAATCAGTAGCTTAGAGATTTTATTTAACGTTATGACAATATATTTCTTCAGTGAATAGACAATATGTTTAAAAGCTAAGAGGCCTGTAGCTATTAATTCTCTGAGAGTTTTTACAGAGCAGGATTTTTATGTCTTGAGTTTATGTTGACAGACATCTTTATAAGTCATCAGGACACTTTAAGTCTTAATCGTAAACATAAAACTTTTATGCATCCAGAAATCATTTTGTGGCTCCATTTAGTACTGAAAATAAAAAAACAGTGACGGCTGTTTGCAGTTGGCCTTTTTATCGCCGTCATTTGGACTCAAAGACAGGCACAGATGTTACTAATGACAAGAACGACAGCTTTGTTCATTCATTTTATTAGCAACACCTGTGCTTTTTTCCAACTGCGGCAGTGAAAAGGGCGAATTTGTCTTTTTAGAGCTGCATGTTCCTTATCTACGCTAAAATAAAACCTTTTGTCTTGACATGCTTTGAAAGCAGGACGGGTCTCATAGGGGATGAAACAGAGTAAGTAGGTAAGTTGTAATATAAAGTCTGAGTTCACTAAAATTATTTACATCTGTCTTTATTTGGCATATGTGAACATCAACCATGAAAGAAAAGACCTGGAAAATGGCATCAAATAAACAAAGAAACACTGTCAGCAGCGTCTCTCATTATGCTTTGGTACAGAATCCAAAATAATCACACAGATTGATCCGATTTTCTTCTCAAAATCAAAAATGACAGCAGATCGAAGCTCGTAATTTCTATGTGATTAAATTGTGTGGTTTAACTGAAACAAAACACGCCTGTAATTTTAAATGTCCTCAGAGGTCAGCGGTGGTTATATGCATTATACATAACAGTGAGTGTTAGATGAATAAGTGGACCTAATTCTTCATTAGCTTTAAATGTAAGTTACAAAAACAAGCTTGTGTATATTTAAATTTCCTTTTAGTGATGTGTGATTTGAATAATAAATGTAGTCTGGTATGTTTTTGTGCACAAAAAAGGTCAAATTAAGTTGTTAAAAATTCAGATTTAAAGCATATCTACTCATGGAGCCTCCAGAGTCTTTAAATATATTGATTTACTGTGTTAATAACATCTCTTGTGCAAACTAAAATCTCCTGGAGCTCTAACTTCACCCTGATTGAACAAAATTCAGAATCTGTCAGTATGCCATCAAACTTTATGCACTCATGTTTTTCTGCAGAGTGAAGTTCAAACATTCCAGTTCACAGTTTCGGGTGCAACTGCAAAACAAAACTTGAAATCGTCTCAGCTCACTCCTGCTCATTCTGAGAGATGCACAGCACCGATCTGTTCAGGATGCCACACTGAGCCAGCGTCATATCCAAGTCTGTGAAGGTCCTGCGTGGCATGTCCATGGTCTCAATGGATGCATCTCCATACTGGACTCCATACCTGAGCTCTGCGCTGGCTCTCACCATCAGCAGAGTGTCTGTGGGCTCAAAGTGCTGCTGGAACCTCCTGCCACACGGAGCTCTGACAGCGAGGAGCAAACTGCCGGTGGCACCAGCTTCTGTGCTCATTACTGGTCCCGGGTCAGGAGGCTTGGCCCTCTGCTCCACCTCATCTGGCTCCTCGCGTCTGTGCTTCTGCTGCAGGATGACATCATGAGACAGGCTGAGCATGGACATCTCTTTGTCCAGGCTGCCCCCCGGACCCACCTCTGAGCGCCTCCTCCCTATAGACGGAAGCACCTTGTACTTGTTGAGGGACGGCGGTGGAGCAGCGGGGGCGTGCTGCAGCATCTGCACCACCTGCTCCTGGCTCAGCTGGCCGGCCTGCCACATGACGGGCTGGGACTGGGAGCGCAGGTTTCTGTCCGGCCTGCTGTGCGCGGCGGAGTCTGGAGACACAGGTGGCCTCTGGGTGCTGCCACCGGCACCTGGATGTGGAGAGGTGGAGGTGCTCACAGCCGCTCTGCTCCGCCCTTTGGAGGACTTTGGTCTTGTTAGATGCATCGATAACCAGAAGCTCCTTCCTTGCATTAATTAGAGTTCAGAATAGTGGAAATTTCCAGCTGTTGTCTTTGCTGCAGCTCTGCACAGAGAGTGAAACAAGTGTCAGCCCACCTCAATTAATGTCACACTCCATCAGCGGTGAACACAATCATACCCGGGTGTTTACAAACCTGCTAAACTACAAGTTAAAGCGTTTAAAATGCCGTTTATGCGCTTTGCATCCAGTTTCAGCAGGAAGTGCTTTTCTTAAAGCGTCAGCGAGGTTGCCATGACAGTCAGGTTGCCTTGACGACGGCTTGTGGTTGGATGCGGGGAGACTCCTGGTGTTGGAGGTGCGCAACTGCAGCAGATGCTCCGGCTCCATTTAACTTTATTTCATCAGCTTAACAATGACAACTGCTCTTATAAACAGAAAAATAGACAGAAAATTACACTTTATCTCAGTTTGAGACCCAAGTTGTAAAAGCTGTGGTGAAGGAGGGAGTCAGTGAAAGTAGAAACACCATAGTCTAGAAGAATACTCAATTCAAAGCCCTGAAAGTCCTTATTATGCAAAATGGCTGCTTCCACAGCCTCATGTTATTATAGAGTATTGTATTAGGCTTTTGTTTTTATCACGTACAAATATATAAGAGCCATTAAATGTCGTAGCTCGTTGGTGTGGAGCCAATTTGAGATACTTGTATGCCACCGGTTAGATTACAGGTATAGCACTGCATCCTATCATATAACTACATTGTGTTTTTCACTGTGGAAAGTAATAATTAGATAATAATTAGGGATCCATTCATGTGTATATTACTTTTTAAAATCATTAATATTAAACTGATCTTTATTGCTTCTTTCCTAACTTAAACAGTGTCATCATGTGTTAATAAATCTAATATATGTACATACATAAGAGGGGGAAAAACACATAAAATAATAATATAAAAATTCATAAATAAACTTATATTTGTACATAAATATGCACCACAATCTGCTCTGCTCTACAAGCAGCAGATGAGCTCTCACCATCTTCTCCACTCCGCCACGTATCTCTCCGTCCTGCTCTCAGAACTGAAAGAGATTTGTTCAAATGATGCAACTTTTGCCAACTCTCAAAAGAGAGCTCACCCGTTTTTCCCCAGTTTCATCACTATAATTTGCTTTCCCACCATCATACTGGTGTGAACAAAGTCCCTGGCTCAACGGGGAGAAGTCATGCGCGGGTCACTGAGAACACACAGCCTCAGGCGGAACTCAAAGTTAGTCTGGGTAATGTTTTTTTATACGTTCATGAACCTTTAGCCAACAGTTCTGCATCATGGGACGCTCCCAGAGGAGGTGAAGAAGCGTCCCTTCAGAACTGCAGCTTAAGTATCTATCTAATTTTGATGTCTCTTGATACCCTTGGTATATTTTCACGTTATCCCATTCTTTTCCAAGTTAACATATGAGCGTAAGATACAGAAACGGTCTCTTATGTCCTGTGTCTCAGCCCCATATGTGTATATGACTTTATACATTTAGTTAAATTCTACCATTGTACCACTGAATAGAAATCACAATTCATGCAGTCAAAGATTTATTCAAAATGAGTACAGTAGCATCTGCATATATCAAAACGTAAAGAAATTAAAATGCAGAATGTCCATTGTAAATTATGTAAATGCAAATAATTGTATTAAAATTATAGATGCATTCGTTCTTAATGTTGCAGCTTGTAAATGTGCTAAAAGTATCCTCAAAATAATACAGTATAATTTATTTATTGATTATATTTTGCATCATTAATCTGTATCTGCAAAGGAACTGGTGACTAATGTAATTAAATACTTTATGATATAATCAATTCCATCAATATTTCCATCTGAAATATAGTGTAGTAGAAAAAATAACAGCGGAAAATGGAAATATTCAAATAAAATTCAAGTTCCACAAACACATTCTTAGGCACAGTACTTTAGTTCATGTATTTAGTTGCTTCCTACTACTGTGTAAAACCTGGTTAGATACAATGGATGGTCGTATTTTACTTATATCTGTGATTCAATAGAGTTTAAAGTAAATTTTAATGCAGCTCTACTGTCAGATCCCTGATAAATCTATTTGGATTTCTGTTATTGAACTTTCATAAAGTAAAATAAAGTCAGAAACCAGGAGCACAGAATAATAAAACATGACACAGTCAGTGTTGACCTACAGCATGTCTTCATTTAATTTAGACAACAGGTAACAATCAATAATTAATTATCAAATCCTAACACAAATTTACAACCATCAACAAGTTGTTTGTTTTTACATTAAGCTGCACTAGTTATAAATTCTGTTTGAATTAACAGTAATATATATAATATATATATCGTACAGTACGTTCCTGTGAAACAAACACCAGAGACTTCAGACAGAGAATAATAGCATATTTTGTCATTTATACATTAAATGAAAAATTGCATCAAGATCATAAACAGTGGGGTTAAAGACTCTGAGTCCACTACTAAAAACTTTTGTTTTATTATCATTATTTAGTTTGGCCTTTTAAGTGCTGTGTGTGTTTTTTTAAATTTAAGTATCCACAATATTCCACCTCTTCTGCCTCGTAATATTAGAGTATGTTTTCCTTTGTAATACTGTTGGCACATTTTGACTTTTCTGTCACTGAAGACGTGGTTTTATCGAGACCATGGTAATTTATGCAATATCTAGTGTCATCCAACATCAGACAGTCTAGTGAGATCAGTCTGTCAATATTTGAATGAAATATGGTTTAAGAACGTCAAAAAATGACCTCATGGTTCAATCAATACATTATTTAATACCAGCATTACTATAATGCACAAAATTATGATTTGAATCAATTCTAAATGGAGCTGCATCTAATATCTATTTTCATTTTCGAACTACCATTATCAAGTTCCTGATTATCAGATTTATCAAAAACAAATAATTATTCAATTATCAATAAAGTTAGAACAAGAAAAGAAGCAAATTTCTTACAATTCAGATCCTGCAACAATCAAATATTTGGTGTTTTTGCTTGAAAAAAATACTTCACTGATTAATCAATCATCAAATTAGATGCACATTGAGTTTCTTTTACTTTTTTCCTTTGAAAAATAATGAAATCAAAGAGCTGTTAGCAGTGAGCTAAGATCGTCTGGGCCCCACTGTCCCTTCATCTACTTAAACTAAAACATCTACAAGCCAACGTTAAATTAAAAAGATCATTCAGAGGTCCGTTATAAAGAGTAAAGACAAACATGCAACATTATAATCACCAGTAGTTTGATACAAATAAGAAATAGAAACACAATAAGTGCTGAATCAATGAAATTACGCTTAATTAATTATTAACACTGTACAGAGAAAGAACCCTTAAATCACCAAACAGATGTAGCAGCTAACTCGACAGCCCTTCATATTTTATAGTGTAATGTTTGAAGTGGCAAATAATCATAATAATGATAATAATAATAATGATAACAGCACTATGGTAAGTCGAGCAGGTTTTGCTGAGCGTAAAGTTCCTCGGTGATCTGGTACACCTCAGAGATCAGAGGTAGAGCTTCCCCCAGCATGGCCACCACCTTCTCCGGAGGGCCCACATTCATCGCTTCAAAGAAAGCAGGACGGCCAGGGAGCACGCAGAACGCCATGCCCGCAGTTTTACGCACCAACCAATAGTGGTGCTGGGAGAGGGACTCATTGTAGGCTTCTGAACACATGACAGAAGTCTTGCTGTCCTCGCTGCTGGTGCGGAGGCGCTCCAGGAAGAGCTCCAGCCACCTGAGAGCGCGGTGGAGCCTCAGCAGAGTGCGGCAGCCGGACTCTGGGTGGCTGCCTCTCTTGGTCAGGTCCACCAGGTCGTTGTCCAGCTCGTATTTGACCATTGACTGGACGGTGGCGTAGTGAGACCCGTTCTCACCTTCCAGGAGGGCAACCAGGATCTTGATCTTGTTGACAGCATCCTTGGAAATGAAGCCGAACACACTCCCCAAGCAGTTCAGGAACCTGAAGGGAGAAACAAAACAGACTGTTAACACCTCAGAAGAAGAAGAAGAAGAAGAAGAAGAAGAGACTCATCAATCCTACACCAGTACAATATTTGCCTCACACTTGTAGTGGATTAGTACACAGTAGCATAAACATGGAAATACTCCAGTAAAGTACAAGTACCCCAAAATTATACTGAAGTAGGCTACACTACTTGAGTAAATACACTTAGTTACTTTCCACCACTGCAGCTGAGCCATATGTACAGTACACTTACTTTACAAGACCTCGCCACCCAGCAACGTAGTGTTCAACATAGACTTCTTTATTCTCCGACAGACACAACTTGAAAGTATCGAGCACCTCCTGAAAGCAGAATTTATGCTCTTCCTCAGGAGCAGCCATGGTGTCAGAGCTGTACGGAAGTGCTGTCGACAAAAAGAAAACAGGCAACAAATGAATGTAAACATGCGGCTAACGGCTGCCAACAAAACGGAGGTCGTGATAAATGTTAGTACTGAGATGTGCAGCCAAAAACCGAGCACGTTACCTGTAAGAAAACGTCGGGAAACGAAAGGAAAACTAAGAGTTTCTCTTCATCTCAGTGGTGAAACGGGTCACTCCTGCTTTAATCCGACGCTACTGCGCAGACTCGAACCGGGAAACACCGGTAATTAGTGATGCTGCCTTCAGAATAAAAGCGCTGGTTTCGCTTTAGTATAAAGAGGATTACAATTTAGTACAGTATTTAAGCAAATATACTTAATTACGTTCCGCCACTTGAAAAGGGATATAACACTGTCAAAATCTTTAACACTCTATGCTCTGACAATGGTTTACAAAGAAATAAATCGTTTTATTTTGAATGTGCTGCCCGGAAGTTGTAACGTCTAGCAGTGTGTAGCTTGTCTGGTTAAACAGAAATTGTACTCGAAATGACTCACATGTACACAAGTTAGACAATGAACATCACTTTGTAAATAAGGTGTTAATCATCAGAAACACTCCGGCTTCCCTCGTTAACTGTTAATTATTCTAACTTCAGTAACAGGCTGAGAAACATGCCTGAAATAAAAGTAACACCGCTGGGTGAGTAACGGTAAAGCAGCTAGCTAGCATCTGCTATGCTAGTTCCGTCAACAATAAATGTGTCTGTAACTTTGACTCTTTCTATCCGCTAAATGTCGGACTCTCCTTAAGAACTAATGACTTGTATAGTTCCGTTATGGTGGTTGTAAAAAGCTTGTAATGTTCTCTCTTTACTGCTAGCAGCCGTTGTTAGCTAGAGAAGCTAACTTAGTGATGCATTTACAGTGTGTTTGTTTTTTTAAGTTGTCCCTCAACTTCACTGTTCCCTCTCCAAGGTGCTGGACAGGATGTCGGCCGCAGCTGCATCCTTGTCTCCATTGGAGGCAAAAATATAATGCTTGACTGCGGGATGCACATGGGATACAATGATGATGTGAGTGAAGTATCTAATCTCCCAGACTTTACAGCATGACAGGGTCTTTGACTTGGTTTCATGATGTCATAAAGAGCCTAACACCTAACACAGTTGTCCAGATATTAACATAAATGTGAGGTGGGAGAAACACAAATATAATTCAACATGGGAGCTTGACATGCAGAAACCAAAAATATAATGAAAGACATATAACGTGACACAAACAAGGAGTTATGTGTAAAACTGAAGCATGAAACAGGATGAAAACTTTGAAACTTTCATCATGGTCCTAACCTGCCTCACATTATTACAACAAAGATTGCTTTGTCTCAATAACAAAGAGACTTAAATGAAAATTGTGCCACCCAGATTTAACTGTAACAGATACACAATTACTCAACATACAAGCTGTACATTCACCCACCTCTCTTCTTACAATTTTGCTAAATTTGAAGTTTTTACAACTGCCATATTATCACCAGTAGAGCTGCAACTAACAATTATTTTCATTGTTGATTCATCTGTAGATTATTTTCTCAATTGATGGGTTATAAAATGTTAGAAAATGGTGAAAAATGTCTATTCCCAAAGCCCTAGATGTCTTCCAATGTTATACTATTCAAACCAATATATCCATTACTGAATTAGTTAGCAATTACTTTAACAGTTCACAACTAATTGATTAATAATTAATAATGGCAGCTCTATTCATCAGGTGGTTGCTGTAATGGAGGGCTGCTGTTGGTCTGGCCAGTAATCACTATGAAATTAGATCTGAAGATCACACAATTGACAGATTTGTCAATCTACATAAAGTATGTGCAGCTATTGCTGATAATCATTTAAGTTACTTTTTAAGCAAAAAAATAAATCTCTAGTATTTTGGTGTTGGACGATTGGCTGGACAAAACAAGACATTTGAAGATGTTTCTGCTTTTTCTGACATTTAAAAGACCTAAATAATTAATCAAGAAAATAATTGACAGATTAATCGATGATGAAAGTAATCAATAGGCGCAATGTCTAATTTCAAGATCTAGTCCCTTTTTTTCTACTCTTTAACTGCATCTCAAGTAGGGTGGAAATCACACGGCACCTCACAATTTGATTCTGATTGAGAGGGCTACAATGCAATTATAAATGTTCATTGGTGCATCTTGATTCAATTTATATACATGATTTATTGTTTCTCACTGTGTGACTACTTGCTACATTTAACAGTAGCTCAGTCCATGGGGACTTGGGTTAGGGTCACAGGTTCACGTCCCCGTCCGGACCAAATATGGAGCGTGGACTGGTAGCTAGAGAGGTGCCAGTTGTTCTGCTGGGCACGAACCCCCAACTGCTCAGGGCGCCTGTCCATGGGCAGCCCCCTCACTCCATTTAATGCATGTAGAAGGTCCTGTTTGTGCATGTGTGTGTATTTTGGGCCTGTGTGTTTATGACAACAGAGTGAAAAAATCGAATTTCCCCTCTAGTTTTTAAGCCAGGCGGTGCAGGTCAGATTGCATCTATCTGCAGTTGTACATGCTCAGTCATCCTCAACAGATGTAAACCTGACACACATGTTTACGTCCGTTATGTTTCACCATCCAGTTGGTTTGGTTGAAAGAAACTTGTGTGACAGGTGATCATTTCTGTTTTCAATTTCTGATTGTTGACTTTTCTGCTTTGAGACAAAATCTTTCAATTTCATGGTACATCTATTTATGAATTATTTTTTCCCCTTAACCCACATCTCCAGTGGCTTTAGCTAAGTCCATGAAACAGTCTTGTTTCAGAATGAGGGGGTTTAATGTTTCAGACCTTGTGAAGAAGATATATTACAGTGAAATCCCAACTGAATGCGCGTTTGTTTTGTCATTCCAGAGACGTTTCCCAGACTTTTCTTATATAACCCAGAACGGGCGTCTGACAGACTTTTTGGACTGCGTGATCATCAGGTTTGTTGTCTGAATATTTACAGTATATAGTGTTGTTTCTCTCTCATTGATACAGACAAAATAAATAAAACAATCCAGTGTTTTTTTACATGGCTACACCTGTTTTCTGTCTCAGCCATTTCCACTTGGACCACTGTGGCGCTCTGCCCTTCATGAGTGAGATGGTCGGCTATGATGGACCCATCTACATGACCCATCCCACCAAGGCCATCTGCCCCATTTTGCTGGAGGACTTCCGCAAGATCACCGTTGACAAAAAGGGAGAAACCAACTTCTTCACCTCGCAGATGATCAAGGACTGCATGAAGAAAGTGATACCTTTGAACCTCCACCAAACTGTCCAGGTGCACACGCTTGTATAGTTTTTGATGATATCCATCTATTAATCATTCCTGCACCAGCTGCTCGTCTCTTTTGATGGTAAATCAAGCTGTTTCTGTTGTGCTGCTGGCAGGTGGATGATGAGCTGGAGATCAAGGCGTACTATGCAGGCCATGTCCTGGGAGCTGCCATGGTGCACATCAAAGTGGGATCAGAGTCTGTTGTCTACACTGTGAGTGTAAACAAGTCTGCACTGTGTCAGAGTTACTGACTTTGATGGCCAAGATCTCAGATTAATGTCTTTTCATTTGCAGGGAGACTACAACATGACACCAGACAGGCATTTAGGGTAAGTGGCCTTTACTGTGTTTAATCACAACATGCTGGAGTTTATTAATACACACAGCGCAGTGTCTTCATCCTCGTCTTTGTTTATTTGTAGTGCTGCGTGGATCGATAAGTGCCGTCCAGACATCCTCATCTCAGAGTCTACGTACGCCACAACCATCCGAGACTCGAAGAGATGCCGAGAGAGAGACTTTCTGAAGAAAGTGCACGAAAGCATAGAAAGAGGAGGAAAGGTAATTTTAGAGTTAGTGGAATTCTGTATTTCAGGGTGTTTTAATTTGTTTACTGCGTCATGTCGAGAAAATTCTGATTTTACGAGTCTTTGTGAGGTATTTGTTTTCTTCGCATCTTTTCAGGTTCTCATTCCAGTTTTTGCCCTCGGAAGAGCACAAGAACTCTGCATCCTGTTGGAAACTTTCTGGTAGGGTTGTCCTGCAAGGTTTGAAGCACAAGTGTCATAAAATTTTATACTTTAACCATCAGTATCAGTCTGTGAATGTACCTAAGTCTGTGTCAGAGTTAGAAATAAGAGAGCAGAGATGATTGTGGGAGTGATAAGGATGCACTGATCCAACTTTCTCAGATTGATCTGGATACCTGAGCCATGGGTATTAGCTGATACTGGGCACTGCTGGACACCAGTGTTTAATTAATAAGCCGTATGCCTCACTGTGAACATGACCAGGATCATTCTTTTATGTGTAACGGTGGAAATTCATGCACGGCACGTCTGCTGCAGCAGAGCACACCCATTATAATCAGCTGAAGCTGCTACACTGACCACTGAAGCCACAACATCACACTGCTGTTTTTTTTAGTTTTACATGGCTAATCTATTTATTTATTAGTTTCCTCTGCATGACGCTCTGCGGCCATTCGGCAGGTCAACACTACATAGAACTGTGAAAAATAAGTTTTAAAATGCTAAATACCTCAGAGTACCTGAGGCAGTGTGACACAGCAGAGCAGCCCTGTGGGTGTTTTTACATTTCACATTAAAATAAATCAATGATCCCTGTAGTTAAAATGATCTAGTTAATTAATTCCAGACCCTGCATAACCAACTGCATAATCAGTTTGAAAGACTCATGAGACTCACAGTGAAGCTGGCAACAACCACACACTGCAGAGACAGAGTCTGTGTAGCAAGTAAAATAAAACCCCGCTCCGCACGACCTACCTGGCGCGTCATGTCTTTCTCTCCTAACTTTGGAAAACTAAATGTAACAGATAAATATATAGATATAATATTCCTGAATTATTATTTATTAGTAACATGTGAAATAGAGTATGGTGATTGTGCTAGGAAAGGTAGTATCGGCACTGTCTCTACCTGGAGCTCACATAAACGGAGCCTGGGTTTGCTGAAGGTGGCAGTGCTGTTTGGGCTGAGAAAGTCTGTGCATTTATCTTCTCTATCTCCTCTAACTTTAGCTTATATTGGAGTTATGATATGTAGCGTGTGAAATAGGGTATGGTGAATGTACTAGAAAAGGTAGTATCGGCATGGTCACTACCTGGAGCTCGCATAAACGGAGCCTGGGTTTGTTGAAGGTGGCAGTGCTGTTTGGGCTGAGAAAGCCATGTGTAGATGAGGTAAAGGAGGTTGTGGCTAGCAGGTTGCTTAGGTGCATGTTTATACACCTTTATTCATTTTAAAGTACTTAAATAAAGTCATGGAAATGCAGTTAAATATTTTGGAAAGTTATGGAAAAGTTTGATTATTCATCTGTAAAAATGTTTGGAAACTGCCGTCTACTGGTGCACCGCTGATACATGACGTAGCACACGCATAACTCATCATACGTAAACATAGAATTAAACTGAGTAGATCGGCCCCATTGTTGCTGATACCCTATCCAACTCTTAGAGTAAATATCGGCCTGACATCCAATATCAGTATCAGATCGGTGTATCCCCTTTTCTCTGGCTGAGTTTTACCACAGGCTTTTTTTCTGGTTTATCACTGATGCTGTTCCAATTAAATTGAAAGTCTCTCGTCAATGTGAAGTAATTGCACATGATTACAACACACAAAGGTCACAAATTGTCTGGAATGAAAAAATAGCAGCTCCTTTAAATAGCTGTATTCACTTTATTGAGCTTGATAGAATAATGGCGGTATATGACTTCTCCGTATTAAGTCACGGCTCATTGCTCAGACACTCTAATTACTTCCTCTCCCCAAACAGGGAGAGAATGAACCTGAAGGCCCCGATCTACTTCTCCACCGGGCTGACGGAGAAAGCGAATCATTATTACAAGCTTTTCATCACATGGACCAACCAGAAGATTCGAAAGACATTTGTACAGAGAAACATGTTTGAATTTAAGCACATCAAGGCCTTCGATCGCTCCTACGCTGATAATCCTGGACCCATGGTGAGTATCGTCATGTTCGACTCAAGTGTAGACAGTGTTCAAATGACAGTGAGCCACAACAGTGTGTCCACTTTCAGGTGGTGTTTGCCACACCAGGTATGCTGCATGCTGGTCAGTCTCTGCAGATCTTTAAGAAATGGGCCGGAAATGAGAAAAACATGGTGAGTCTCATGAGAAAATGTAAAATTTCTCTTTAATACAATACTTGATAAACAACTAGTTCTGCTTTTTTCGTTGTAGGTAATCATGCCTGGGTATTGTGTACAAGGAACAATCGGTCACAAGATCCTAAATGGGCAGAGGAAACTGGAGATGGAAGGCAGAGCAACAGTAGGAGTTTTTAAATTTCTCTTTCACCTGTGATAGTGTGTGTTAGTTACCTTACGTGCAGTACAAACATGGTGACAGCACATGGTAGAGCCAGAATTCCACCGTAATGGCCAGAAGAGATTCTTGTCTGCATAATCCTACATACTCTCACCAGCCACTTTATTAGGTACACCTTGCTAGTACCAGGTTGGACCCCGTTTGCCTTCAGACCTGCCTTAATTCTTGGTGGCACAGATTCAACAAGGTGCTGGAAACATTCCTCAGAGATTTTGGTCCATATTGACATGACAGCATCACATGATGTGAATCTCGCGTTCCGCCACATCCCAAAGGTGCTCTATTGGTTTGAGATCTGGTGACTGTGGAGGCCATTGGAGTACAGTGAACTCATTGTCATGTTCAAGAATCCAGTTTGAGATGATTTGAGCTTTGTGACATGGTGCGTTATCCTGCTGGAAGTAGCCATCAGAAGCTCAGTTGGTATTAAGGGGCCCAAAGTGCGCCAAGAAAATCTCCCCCGCACCATTACACCAGCAGCAGCCTGAACCGTTGATACAAGGCAGGATGGATCCATGCTTTCATGATGTTTACACCAAATTCTGACCCTACCATCTGAATGTGGCAGCAGAAATCCAGACTCATCAGACCAGGCAACATTTTTCCAATCTTCTATTGTCCAGTGTTGGTGAGCCTGTGTGAACTGTAGCCTCAGTGTCCTGTTGTTAGCTGACAGGAGTGGCACCTGGTGTGGTCTGCTGCTGCTGTAGCCCATCTGCTTCAAGGCTGGACCTTGGTTGGAACCAGTGGTTATTTGACTTCCTGTCGCCTTTCTCTCATCTTGAACCAGTCTGGCCATTCTCCTCTGACCTCTGGCATCAACAAGGCATTTTGGCTCGCTGGATATTTTCTCTTTTTGGGACCATCCTCTGTAAACTCTAGAGATGGTTGTGTGTGAAACTCCCAGTAAATACTCAGACCAGCCCATTTGGCATGACTTAACAAGCAGTTGAACAGGTTTTCCTAATAAAGTGGCTGACAGAGCGAGGCTAGGCTAAGCTAACCGTCTCCTTGCCTTAGCCTCATATTTAATGAGACAAATTAGAAGGATATCAATCTTTTCAGCTGACTCTCAGCAAGACAGCTAAAGCTCTAAAAACCACCAAAAACATTACCAGTGCTTGACTAATTTCTCTGTATCCTCACAGCTGGATGTGAAGCTACAGGTGGAGTACATGTCCTTCAGCGCCCATGCAGATGCAAAGGGCATCATGCAGCTCATTCGCATGGCAGAGCCTCGAAACATGCTGCTGGTGCACGGAGAGGCTGTGAAAATGGAGTTCCTCAAGGGCAAGATTGAACAGGAGTTCAGTAAGTCTGTGACGTTCAGCTTATTAAAAGTTGCTGTTAAATGTCTTAATGCTTCCTGTAGGAGGAGACGGTGTTGTTAATGGCTCTGTTTGTAATGGCAGGTATAGACTGCTACATGCCGGCCAACGGAGAGACGGCGACTGTGACGACAAACCCCAGCGTCCCTGTGGATATCTCACTCAACCTGCTCAAGAGGGAGATGGCTCTCGGAGGTATGTGTGTTGATTTGTTTTAGAAAGCTTTGAGTTTTGTTTGTTTAGTTCAGTCTGAGTCAGGTGTCGTAAGAGTCACTGGTTAGACTGGTTTAGGTTCAGGATGCCTGCACATGTTGGTGAAGGTTCTCTGTCATCTAGGGTTCATCTCGGTTATCTTAAGTGCGATATTGTACAAAACTGGACTTCCTTGAGTTTCTTGAGGTGAAACATCCAGTTGCATTTGATGTAGCACTTAAGACGCCTACGCAGTTTCAGTTTCACTATTCTGTTTGTTTGACCTGACATTTTGATCAGTGCGGTGTACACGGCGCCATGCCACCTAAATATCACGACCCACATTTGTCGTCATAATGATAAATGTCATGTTTTTGAGATAAGAATACTTGAAAACCTTAGCGGTCATGTACAGTGTTGCCCCTGATTTTTTGCGCGGCAGGTGGGCCAATTAAACACTCATCCTACCACCACAACCAACTCCATTCTCAAATTTAAAACTTTCCGTCAGCCTACTTTTCCGATTATTAATCACTTACTTTGAGAAACCCACATGAACACTCTTCACTTTGGCATAAATTAGATCCGCCACACAACACTTATTCATAAAGAAAGTGTCACATTTAAAGCTGGTTTGCCTGTTACTGTTGTTATTTCCTTCTTCTGAAACAGTGGTGAAGAACACCAGGAGCGAATGCCTGACGTTGAGTTTTCATTTAAACAAAATTATGACAGGTGTCTGAACTCCAGGCCAAATTAATCAGAGCACACAGGGCCAGGTTGCCTCCCTGAGTTACCACACGACTGGCTGCTGACCAGCAATGTAGCTTTTGAAAAAGGCTGTTTGTTGAACAGATTCTGGTGCAGCACTGTACAGAAAATGTACCCAGGCTACAGTACACTACTTCCAGCAAACTTTACAGAGACCAATGAGGGGAAACAGCATCACTGATCTTTTTTAACCAAATACTCTCTGGTCAAGCTCGGCTAAAAACACCAAAACACAGAATCAGCCAGCATGTTAGCTTGTTTGTAACCGGTACTGACAACGTAACCTTCACTCCACCTGTCTGAAGATCCCATTCCTGTTACTAAATAAATAATAATAAATCATCTTTATTAATAAAGCGCTTTTCAAAACAGAGTTCCAAATCACTTTACATGTCAATGATTAAAACAAGACATGAAAAAAAGAAGTGATTAAAAACACTTTAGTATATAAAAGCTGAGGAAATAAAGACAGTATAAATGAACTTAAAACTCAAGTAAAATCAGGAAAGGCTCTCCGATAAAAGTATGATTTAAGAAGGGACTTTGAAGAGATCACTGACTCGGCCGACATGATTTCCTCGGGCAGATTGTTCCAGAGCCTCGAGGGCCCTGACAGCAAACGCTATGTCTCCTTTAGTCTTCAGTCAGATCTCTGTAACAGACAAGTCTTACAGTCTTTTTAGACTTGTGTACAGTTTCTGTGGCAGTTGGGTTAGGTATGACAGGCATGGTCCATACTCAAATCTACGCCTGTGTTTTCATGTCATTATCTACTTGTTTACCTATTAATGCTTTAAACCATTCTTGTGTTGAAGGGCCTCTTCCTGATCCCAAAAAACCTCGCACCATGCACGGAACCCTGATCATGAAAGAAAACGTAAGTGTACTGTTATCAAATACTTCTAAAGGAATAGTTTGGATTTTTTGGAGTGGGGTTGTACGAGGTACTTAACCATAGTCATTGTTTGGAGAAGCAGGCAGGAGTACTGACACAGCAGCATAGCAATGTGCTGCTGTGGACAGCAGCAGCAGCTACACTTATTTTAGTCACCTAAAAAAAAAGTCATGTATGCTGTATGATGCATGTATTTAGAATAGTATCAGCGCTTTACCCTGCCGTCAGCCAGCCCTGTCTGACGGGGAACTGAAGCAGCTTTTTTACTCACTTTAAAGCCATTGACAAAAACAGTCATTTTACCTCACTCAACACAGGAGTTGCTGCTCTGCTGCTGCTTTAGTTGGTTCGTTTGTTTGTGATATTTTGTGACCTTGGTGTTTTAAGGGTAGACATGAGAAGGGTTGTCATAAAAACCGATACTTCGGTACCAAGTCGATGCCAACACCCCAAAAATATGTCAGTACCTGTTTTTTTTTGTTTTTGTTTTTGTCGATAAGGTAAGTACAGGATACAACTTTGCATTCAGTGGGCCGTGTCAATTCCTGTCAGAACTGACGGGGACAGTATACACATGTCAGTCTGTGCTGAGGACCAGCGCCAAAGAAGAACGTCTGTTTGCCATCGTCCTTGCGAGAAACAATGGCTTTTACAAGTGCTAGAGCTTAGATTGGGCCCAAAAAATCCAGCCCGACCTCACCCGAGTCCGTCCATGTTCTGTCCGAGCCCGGCCCAGCCCGTCCCTTTAACTGTAATTATGAGCCCGAGCCCAGTTTAAAACCGACTTTTTTTAAGGATACGAACGTGGACATTGAAGGCTGACTCTCGCCTTTCTTTCCATGGCAAGCCTTCGTCATGTGTCTCTTAAGTGTCGAGGGCCCCGTCTTTTTGCTGTCACATACCAGCATCGCACTGCACTTGCTACACTCGACGAAGCTGACACACACATTGTCACCGTCGATCACTCACGTGTGCGGCCAGTGGCGCCTTCAAGGGGGGCACGGTTTTATCGTGGTATCGAACGAGCATCGAGAACCGTGGAAATTCACTGGTATTGGTATCGACCACTGAAATTCTGGTATGGTCTGACAAGCCTACCCCAAAGTCACACAGTGACACAAATAAACAAATTGATTAAGGCAGCAGTAGACAGTAGCTTAAGTGACAGCTTTGGTCAGAGTAGCCTGGTGGCTTTGATGAGAGCTTAGATGGATATTACAGCTTCAGATCCCCATTGGAAAATAAAAATACTCTTATTATATTCTTAATTAAACAGATTTTGATTTTGTGTAGGTGGTTGCAATACTTTTATTTGCTGCCATCCACAGCAGTACTTTGCTTAGCTTCCGTGGTGGTGTTCCTGCCTGCTTCTCCAAACAGGGGGCATGCCATCCACTTTCTACTGTATGCAACACTCTGACTGTGGAAAAGTACCTCTACCCCACTTCAAAAGATCCTAACTGTGTCAGTGCAGTGAGTCTGCCAGTTTTTGAATTTTAAAAACCCTAGTGACATTTACTTTGATGACCTCCAGCCTAACTTCCTTGTTTTCTTTCCCTGAGCACAGAGTTTAAAGCTGGTGTCGTCGGAGCAGGCCCTGAAGGAGCTGGGCCTCAACGAACATCAGTTACGCTTCACCTGCCGCGTGCAACTCCAGGACCCGCATAGCGACCCCGACACACTTCACAGAATCTACACACACCTCAAGAGGTGAGAGCAGCGCTGCAGGAAGAGCAGGGCCTCTATTTACTTATTTATGAGCATTATTTCGCAGGTCACCAACACCATCCACTTCGTCTACTGCTGCACATTTATTGATAAATGCATTTTCTTCCAGGGTTTAGTTTGTTGTCAGTTCTTTTAGTACACTTGTGAGATACGTAAAGATATACAGTGTGAGTCATTTCTGTTTTTCTGACAGTCAAGGTTTTGGAAAATGTGAGATAACATCCGCTGTAAACACTTGCCTTTGTATTCCTGTAATTCAGCGTGTTGAAAGGTTACACCATCCAGCACCTACCAGATGGCACAGTCATGGTCGAGTCTATCGTCATCAAAGTCTCCTCCTCCGCTGAAGACGCCAACACAAAGGTCCTGCTGCTTTCCTGGAGTTATCAGGTAAAACGTCTTGTTACAGCACGGCAGCATAAAAACATAAACACATGAAAAACACAACAAGACAATTGAACAGTCCCACAGATTTCTGAGAGAGCTGTTACAATAGTCAGTTTTAAAGGTTATTAAAGTGTGTACAAGACTGGTTTTGATAAGTAGCCTCTTATCTTTAGGGCTGTTGAAATTACACGCTCATTTCAATTAATTAATCACAGAAAAAATAATGTGTAAAAAAAGCAACGGTGATTAATCACGTTCCATGGTGCCCTTTGACCTGATGCATCATTGAAGGCCACAGTGGCTTTGTCACATGATGGAGGAATGGAACATTTACATTTAAAAAATGCCCAGATGAAACTGTCGACAGAAATACTGTTCCCTGCAGTTTCCGCAGTAAGGAATTTTTGTACCATTGGAGAACTTCAAGCCTGTAATATCACCTCAACACAAAGCAACACACAGCCTCTGATGCTAGCACTAGCAGCCAGCCTCGTCAAACCACACTCGACCAGGATTTCAGATGACCAGTTTCAGCGGTAGAGGACAGGGGGGACAATTGTGTCCAAAATCCAGCAGCTTTATTACGACACATCAGCCAAAATTCATTAGAAGTGACATTTCTCAAGTACTTTCACAGCAAAAGTTGATATATGCGATTAATTTAGATGAATTAATCACAGCACGTGCTTGATAGCCCTAATATATATTATAATATAAAGGGTAAAAAGCCCATCGGCTGTGGCTCAGAGGTAGAGCGGGTCGTCCATCAATCGGAAGATCATCGGTTTGATCCCCAGCTCCTCCAGTCATGCTCCTGCATGTCAAAGAATCCTTGAGCAAGATACTGAACCCCAAATTGCTCCTGATGGTTGTTCCATCAGTGTCTGAGTGTGTTAAAAGGTGGCACCTCTCATGGTAGCCTCAGCCACCAGTGTGTGAATGTGTCTCTCTGGATGACTAGAAGGGCGCTGTACAAATGCAGGTCCATTGACCATTTTCAAACACTGTTATTGTTTGTGCAAACTGAAGACGACCGTGAGGAGGACATCAAGGTTCTTCATTAGATCTGTTTTTTTTTTTAAAGATAAAGAACCAAGATGAGACCTAGCACCAAAAAATTAGCGCTTCTGTTTTATCTTTACTTAGGAGTGAAAACTTGTGACTCATCCATTAGTTGTCTGAGCTTTGTGATGGCGCTGAGATCATGTATGGGCAAGGAAATATATAGCTGCCAGCAGGCTTGGAATTTTGTAATTGTCGCAGTTGTTTTGAGGGCATAAGTACTGCTTAAAAAGTACAAAACTGGGGCGTTGGTAGATTAGTGGATAGAGCGGGTGCCCCATATACAAGGCTGTTGCTGCAGTGGCCTGGGTTCGAGTCCAGCCTGTGGCCCTTTGCTGCATATCATCCCCTCTCTCCCCCTTTCACACTCAACTGTCCTGTCCATTAAAGGCAAAAAATGCCCAAAAGAATATCTTTAAAAAAATAAAATAAAATACACAAAATTATCCTCTGAATTCTGATTTATCTACCAGATGAACTGTAGACTGCCAGACGAGTGACCTTTCTTAGCGACCACATTTGTCGCTGCCATCATGAAGATTTACCACAGTCACTGATTGATATCTGCTCACATCCGCTTTGATGACTGCGGTTTGTTTTTGTTTGTTTCTTTGTTTGTTTTGTTTCACTAGTACATATATCTGAAAAGTTTGAAATTTGTCCACCTTCGATCTTCTCTTCCCCTCTCTCACTCTCACCTCAAACAAACACACACACTCACACACACGGTGCTCTGTTGTTTTCCCATTCCCAGTTCCTGACAATTGTGCTTCCACAATGAATAAAGTTGGCAGCTTGCAGGTCAGGTCGGATTGGTGTGGTTGATGAATGCATATTTTTGCGTCAACAGCAGGGCACCGAGGTCACAGTGGCCGATGGGTATACGGTTTTCAGAAGGGCATTGAGGGCAGACAAAGAGGGGCCTGGCTGCCGTTCAGTTCCTGCCCTGGCTGTGTATCACTCACATTATTATGATAATGAGCGTTGTGTTTGTGTATCGTGTGTCTCATGGGCAGCTTACAAAGGTTGAAAAACAGAGCGCCTTAAATTTGTGAACTGTTTTGGAGACAAACTCCTCTGTGGAGACATATTAGCTCCTGTCATGCAGATATCATGAATCCAGTCCTTGTAATAAGATTGTCTGATATTCAGTGTTGAATGTAGTAGAAATCTAGAAGCACAAGAATGGACACCTTTGACGTCTCTAATTTGAGCTGCCCCTGTGCCGTGGTGAGGTCTGAACCCCAAATAGATACAGATCAAAAGGTCATAGGCAGCAAGATAATTGTAGAGTTGACTGAAAAGAGCACTAAGTACTTTAAACTTGCCACAGTTTCCACTTCTGGCTCTTTAATGTTGGTCTGAGATGTTTTTCTAAAGTCAATGAGTTTATCTTTGGTTTTAGAGATGAGCAGTATCAGATGATGGTGGTGTGGTGATCATCACCACAAGCCCTGCTGATGACTATTTTCTGTGACGCTGACAAACACTGAATCATCCTTAAATAGTATTGACGTCTAAATTCGATGGTGTAGGAGATAAATAGTAGTGGGGACAGGACACAACTCTGGGGGGTTGAACAGATCTCATCACATCACATCACATCTGTGAGACGGGCAAGTGCAAGCTTCATCTCCAGAGCAATTTGCTGCAGAGATCAGATGATAAGTCACCATATGTTCAGGATGATGGTGAGAAGACCAAGGAATGCATAAACCAAACCAAAGCCTCTGTTTGAGAGAGTGCTGTCAGAGAAATGGGACTCTAGAACAATGGCCGTTTGTTTTTTGGATAACAGGCTGTCCTATAAATGGGCTTTTGGTCCAGTGGGGTATTTTTCAGGCTACTGAAATTGCGATAATTTAAAACACATAAAAGCATTCATCCTGTAATTTCTACTCTCAGCGCTGACACTGACACAACATGGATAAAAGGTAAAAACACACATGAATTCTGATGGCCAATGTCACAGTGGTTGCATGGTCAGTGAGGATTTATATTAGGACCACATATGAAAGTGGCCCAGATCTGACTGGAAAAAATCAGATATCTGTGTCACATGAGGGGATTTGCTTGTAATGTGACTGTAGCTTAAAATTCTTGCATGAGTTTGTGTGGCCTTAATGTGCTAACATGTGATGATCCAACAAGCTGTTGGACTCAGCATGGAGCCCACACTGAAACTTACTGCACTACCTGAAGAAATATTATCATATTTGTGGAGAAATGAAAGAGTGATTCCAGAGAGAAGCAGACAGAGGGGTCTACAGTCTGTGTTTGAAGGATATATCCAGGATGTCAAACTGGCGTCACAGTGTCAAAGTGAACCACCACATCACTGCTGATCGCCTCACAAGATAATAAATATAAAGGGAAACTTGATGGGCTGGGAGCTCCAAACAATGTTCATCTGTGCACACTGTGATGACACAGCTGGTTGAATATCAGCATAGTTTCCCTGCTTCCCCTCACTGGTTCCTGTACAGCAGGGTCGGCCTTTGTTTCACTGTTACAATCATTAAAAAGCAAAAACAGCATGTGTATACATTCAGTTGGCTATATCTTCAGTAGCTAGCTAGCTAACCCTACACTTTTCAGGGGTTTAATTTTGGTTTTGAAACAGGGAAGAAACGTATATCTTTTCCCAACCTCTCCAGGTAACGAGTATCATTAATACACAACATTTAGCTCCAAATCCACAAAACCAGCCTGAAAATGAAGGAAATCTGAAACGACTGCATTAGTGCATGCTACGTTATGATTGGTCAGTGTGGGTTCGGGGCAGGACTCATCGAAGGGTCAATTGGGACAGTTGAGCAGCAGTAGCGGCTGCATCATCCTTCCCTCTGTGGGCAAAAAAAGATCAACCCTGAGACCATATTTATAGAGGATATTTCAGGCAATAAATGTAGTTAACGAGTCGCAGACTATATATGCAAAAAGTTACATCATTTATTTCAGTGAAGATGGGGGTGAGATGTGTTCTCGTACAGTTAAGAGTTCACTCGGATCGACTGTGACATCCTGAGGCTGTCCAGCCAAGTTTCTGAATTTACTCCTGAAGTATTGATTGTTCATATTCTTGTTTATATAACTGCATGATTAAATAAAACAAGCAGCAGAGAGGAGGAGCGCACAGACAATGATAGTAGTGATAGTTTAATGATGATAAAATGTTTGACAAGAAGTTATGTTATACACAGCTTCCTGTCCCAGATCCTTTTCGCCACAGCACGCGACTACATTGTTGGTGAAATCCGACCACACCACAGGAGCGCTGATAAACACGGTTTAACAATCTACACATGCACTCAGTCCTGAGGAGAGGTTCAACCAGCCAGAGGAAGTGAAAACAGCGTGTGGGTGGACAGTATGGTAGCAGGGGCTCTAACATGAAGGTAGAGGAAGGGGAAACCTGCCTGCTGAACTTGAGTCACTGCGCAATGGAAGGAGAGCGGTTTCTGTGGCTGCATGTGCTCTGTGCAAAGCATAAAGGGCAAAAAGTAAAACACGATGTGTATGTTTTGCCAGTTTGTCTTATTTTTCCTATCTTAGATTCTTATCTTAGATTTGAGCATCACTAAACCTTAGATCACACATATACAGTCGTTATTGATGGTCTGATATCTGTGTGTGTGGGACATAAAACCAAGTACTCAAAAGAACTTAAGATTTTAACCTTTAACATGTTATTCTTGTAAAAGTAAGTTCATATAACACATTTTTATGGCTTCAAATAAACAGACGGGTGCATATTGCATGCTGCAAGTGGAATTTAATCCTTTTCAATCACTCTTGGAGCAAAATGCCTAACAGCGACTGGTTTCAGCCTCTCAGGTGTTATTCTTTTCTGCTTTTCTGTCTGTTGTCATTGTAAACTGAATGTCTTTGGTCGGACAGAACAAGTTCAAGTCAAATTATCACTTAAACATAGGGTCACAGGTAGCAACTGCTTAATTCTAAAGTTAAAGTGTGTTTAAGTGAAAATATGAAAACATGGTGCTTTATTATTTCCTAAAACGCTTCGTCTTTGACTTGATGCTCTGTTTTCTTTGTCAGGACGAAGACCTCGGGAGCTTCCTCTCAAGTCTGCTGAAAAAGGGGCTTCCATCAGGACTGTGCTGAAATATCTTTTGTCCCAAAGCTATGGACATTTGACGGAAAATTCCTACCAAAAGAATTCCTGTACTGTCACATGTTTGAACCTGGATTTGTGGAGGATGAGAAATTACTCACACTGCAGAGGCTTTACATTTGTACCTGTAAACTTTACAACATTAAAGCTGAATTTGCTCCCTTCTACTGTTGGGAGGGTATTTCACAACCTGGACCCTGTATTCCTATGCTTTTATGTCGAGGACTAATTGGTACAGTGTTTAGCGAGAGGGCTGCAGACGACAGTGGCAGACAGGCTGCAGCATAATCACTTTGGGTAATTATACGCTCCATTTACGTCCACTAAAAGTGCTTGTTTTGCCACTGACAGGCTCAGACTATCATTTCAAGTGTCTGACAACATTAAGGAAAGGATCCTTACAGAGATAAACCTTTTTGATAAAGAGTACGATCATTTTTGTTCAACCAGAAACGGCCTTGAAATTGCACTCGCCAAACCCACCAAAATCCATTTAAAGAAATAGCAATTTAATCATCATAAAACACACTTCATTCAAAGTTGATAGAAACAAAATAAATCTCACAAAAGCTGTCTTGATTCATCTTTTCACTGTTCCAATATTTTCTAATTCTGGTTCGATTGAAATAAACTCTTAATTCATCCAGTTAGATGAGAAAATATGCTGCCTAAAATTTGCTAAAATTTTTGTTTATTTAAATGGAGTCTGGTTGGTTTGACAATAGCGATTTCAGGGCTGTTTCTGGTGAAACAAAAACGGTCTTACTCTTTAACAATGTTGTCAGACACTTACAGGAACAATCTGAGCCTGTCAGTGGCAAAAACAAGCACTTTTATTTGAGGTAAATTGACAGCACGAACATACCCAGAGTGGTTACAGTGCAGCCTGTTTCACCGCTGTAACACTCTCGCTTAACAAATTGTTGCTCCCATCAGTCACTTCGACATAGAAACTTGTGAAAATTGTGTCCAGGCTGAGTTATACCAAAACTAACCCTTTAAATGAAATTATTTTTTCTAAATGTATCCAGGCTGCTGCCCTCTGATTGGCCCGTTCTTTATTAGTGACGATCTTTCATTTGTAGACTGAACTGTACAAAGTCAAGACAAATACTCAAAATTTGATTTGTACCTTTATTTTGATGTACAAAGTCAACTTGAATAAACACTTTTTATAGAAAAGGCAAATTTTTGCAGCACTGAAGTCACATATACAAAAACAATGAAGCATATACAGAGATATATTTACAGTGTACATTAACCCTTCATCTCACGGCAATGGTATAAACACCCCTCCTCCTCCTCACTGCTCCCCACAGCCACGTCATCTTTAAAGGCTTCCATTTGCAGTGGCTGGTGGTGACGTAGTACAGCATGGGGTCCAGGCATGTGTTGAGGATGACGAGCGCCATGGTGCCCCGTCTGGCGTTGTAGATGGCGTTGGCCAAGGAGCAGCTCTGGATGACATCCATGCGTCGAAGGAGGTGCAGCAGGTACACCACGTGGTTGGGCAGGAAGCAGAGCAGCGTTATAGCCAGGATGATGTAAATGACCCTCACGGCTTTTTGGGCCGTTTTAGTCCTTATCATGGAGATGCGCCTTGCAGCCAGCGGGTAACACACCAGGATGATCACGGAGGGCAGCAGAGAGCCAAAGATGAGGCACAGCATGCTGTACACCACCAAACGGCTGTTCCACTCGCTCCTGGCGAAGTTCTCAAAGCAGCTATGGGTTCCAGATTTGTCTGAGTTGGTTTCCAGAGGTCCCAAGAGGACAAACACCAGCATAGCCACTACGACCACACACCAGAGCACCACACTCACAACCAGGGAGCACCAGGGGCTCCGCAGCTTCAGATAGGTGTGCGGATGTACGGTGGCCATGTAGCGATCCACGCAGATACAAGTCATGAAACAGATGCTCATGTAGATGTTGGCGAAGAACAGAATCCCGGTGATGCGGCAGGCGACGTCCCCAAACACCCAGTTGTTTCTGTTGAGGTGGTAGTGGATCTTAAAGGGCAGAGTGCAGAGGATGACGATGTCCGCCAGAGCCAGGTTGCTGATGTACACGCTGAAGGCCGTGCGGGGAGTGGTCCTGAAGGCGAAGACGAAGAGGGCAGCTACATTTCCTGGGAGACCTACAACTAAAGCCAAGATGTAGACCACTGGGAAGAAGTAGTACTGGTACTCTACTGAAGGCTCACTGCAGTTACCAACGGTCATGTTCATCTTCGCAGATTGTTTTGGCGAATTACAGTCACACAGTGTGGTTTGATTCTCACAGCATCTGTAACTGTAGCAACACAAACATGTTTCCATTCAGTTTTTCCACTTTTACTTTCACACTACCTCGGAAACAAATCTTTTAGTCATTCTTTTATTCTGCTTCTTACTTTTTTTGTTCCAGACACTGACTACATTATTCTGATTTGTTTGGGTTTCTAAAAACTTTTTTTATGATGAAGTGAAACAAAAAAGCAGAAAAATACTGACCACTTATAAAAAGCCAACAAAGTTACACTTCCAGTAGAGGTGATATTTTCAGTTTGGCTTCTTTGTTTGTCAGCAGAATTACGGAAGAACTACTGGCTCAATTTTCTTAAAAATTGGTAAAAGTTTGTAGCATGGGCTATGGAAGAACAACTTAAATTTATCTGGAGCAGATTCTAATCACAAGGTGAATGTACCAATTTTTTTTATAGCGCATTAGGCCTTGCCAGAGAAGTTCCCGTCTACTTGAGATATGATATATTTCACTTCACTGTTTACTTAAAGGAAATTATTCACCACATTTTCCAGGAATTACAAATTTTCTGAAACATTTGATTTATATTTGTCTTTACTCAAACTAAACTTACATTATATTCAGATAAAACAAAACCTGAAGCATTTAGAGGAAAAACAAACACTTACCGGGTTGTTCAGGAGTTCCTACGCCTGATCTCCAAAATGCAGAGCGCTGCACAGAATGTTGAAGACGCATGAGATAAAAGCTGTTTTGTAGCCGCACGCTGTTTGAGCAGCTCCTCTCAGGATACAGTGAGCTTGTAAAATGCTGCTCTTTGCTCAGGCGTCTTAATTTCCTGTTTCAGTGTTGTGGAGGTGTAGAGTAAAGAGAGGGGAGGGGAACCGTGCATACAGTCTGCTTGTACCATCCACCCACGGCACTTCAGTGAGATATATGATGAGTATGAGTCAAGTCAGGTTTATTTATTTCACACCCAATCATAACAGCAGTCATCTCAGGACACTTTACATCTATGTGTGGAGCAGGTCTAGCACAATACGCTTTGATTTACCAAAGAATTCCTACAATGACCAAGCACTTGGCAAAGGTGGCGAAGAAAAACTTTTTTTAACTGGCGGAAACTTTAAACAGAACCAAGCTCTGGGTGGGCGGCTGTCTGCCTCGACTGGTGGGGTTGAGAGAAATAGGGGGAAATACGTTAAAGAAATATGACTAATAAAAAATAACAGTAGCAGCAATCACAACCACGATCTACGGGCACCTGCAAGATGAGAGAGCATAAAAACTTCAGGAAGGAAGCAAAGTAAGTAACATGCATTGATGGAACATGAATGAGTGCAGATGAAGATGAAGAGGAGGAGAGGTGAGCTTGGTGCATTGTAAGAAGTGCCCTGGCAGTCCAGCCTTTAATAGCGGCTTAACTAGGGGCTGGCTCAAGGGAAACCTGAGCCAGCCCTAACTTTGAGCTTTATCAAAGAAGAAAGTCTTAAAGCTTCAATGTGGAATTAGGAAGATATATTGGCAGAAACTAATTATAATAAGAATGTTATTCTTGTGTTTTCATTACCTTAAAATGAGCCTTTTATATCTACATACAGTAGCGAGCGAGACTGAGTCCACCATGTTGCACCGCTGCGTTTCTACAGTAGCCCAGAACAAACAAACTAAACACTGGATCTAGATAGGGGTGTTCGCATTTTTGTATTTTCATATATGCCATTGAAAAACACAGATTTTTAACCTGAAACTGCTTTATCCAGTGTTTTTACTGGTTTAAACCACCAGGTAACGTTAATTCTGGAGATGAGACACTAATAATAATAATAATTCAGCTTCTGGTTAAAACCTCCTGAACATCTGGCTCTTAAGTTATCAGAGAAAAAAAGCATCAGCTTGTCCTTACAGTCCTTCTGCAACATGCCCAACATGATAAACACTGATCTATATATGAAACTGCTTCATTCAGTGTTTTGACTTGTTTAAATCAACGCTTCTGTTTGCTCTGGAGAGGAAGAGACCTCAGTGGATGATTCGGCTCCCAGTTAAAACCTCCTGAACAATGAACACTGAAGAAATCCAAACCAGGAGAAGTTTTAGCTGGTTGCAATCTGCAGTCCTCGCTGCTTCATACCACTAAATCCCCCTAAATCCTTCACACTGTTTCCTTTAAGCCTACTCTTCAACGCGGGGATGGCGTCTGCCTCCAAGGCCAAATCTGGAAGATGGTTCCACAGGAGAGGAGCCTGATGCGTGAAAGCTCTGGCTTAGTCACTTTTACAGTTTTGCATGTTGTTGAGTATGTTAAAGGTGGTTCATGCAAGATATGGATCTTGTGCGCAGAAGATATTAGATGAATCATGCAGGCACTAACCTCAGGCAGGTTATTGTGGCCATGCTGCTGGGATGAAAAATAGCTGCTGGCTCCTGTTAACTCCTCAGTCTTTTCATTCTCTGTGCAATGTGTTCATAGTATCTGCTGAGAAATTAATATTGTAATTATTAACATTTTTTATATGTATTTTATAGTTTAATTGGTTCCTTTCCGGTAGACTTTTTGATGCTTTTATTCTGAAAGAGATAGACCGGAAGTGTTTCATATAGCGCGGAACAAGGAGTAAATTGAAAAGTAGCCGCTTCCCTCTGCGTGTAAATTAACGTGCGTATCATAATTAGTTTATATTATATATTCTGTAACAGTAGCGAGGCAAAAGGCACAACATACGGAACACTGTGGTTGTTGACATTACTCTCAGAAAGGTTTCACGATGATTGTAGCGAGCTACAACTAGCTAACAGCTAACTAGCTAAACCTCAACGGTAACGTTACAGTTCACAGGAAACTCAAGCTGATGTTACGTGAAGTTTACTTATGTATGAGTCACAAAATGTCGTATATGAACAGACGTTTTCTTGTCCATTAATATTTAAACTATGGATAAGTCCACAGTGTTAAACACGGCAGGTAGAGAGGATGTAGGTAAATGTTATATCTGTCTGAGCCCATTTGAAAATCAAACAGTTGGCTCTCTGCAGAGCTGCCAGCATGTCTTCTGCCTGCAGTGTATTCTCCAGTGGTCCCAGGTAAACACACACTTCACCTCTGTCCATTAAAATATATCTTCCTAACAACAGATGCCTTTATCAGATTAACTTCTCTTTAATTCTGCCATTAAAGTGTTTCAGTCCCACTTTGGTAGTGCTGTATGTTTGCAAGACTTGGACCAACTTCTTGAGACATTTTTGTGTCAGGAAAATGTCATTTCCCCACTTAAATGCCTCACTGTTATAAACATAAATATTAAAGACACAGTAGTAGATGCAGTGACGTGATCAGTGTTCTGTCCTTTAAAATACAGTTAAGATTGAAGCTGAATGATTAGTTGATTGACATGATTGTAAATGTAATTTATGTGGGTTTTGTTCTGCTTGTCAGGGACAAAAGTTAACATAAACATGTCATCTTGGGCTCTGGGGTTATGTAGGTATGACAGTGAATGGATTAATAGGGAAACTATAATATTTAAGATGCACGGGCCATGACTGTGTTACATCAGAGTACCTTTTTCTTTTCTCTGTAGAGACTGTGAATCAAATTGTACTGTCATGTCTGAGCTAAGCTGCACAACCTTTGCTTTATTGAACTTCAAACAATTTGCCGCTCTGCCTTGAATCCCAGACAGCCAACACTTGCCCAGTGGATCGGATCAGTTTTGCTTTCATCCACCAGAGACGGTGTCCTGGAGGGGACATTCAAAAGAAGGTGAGTATTTCCAGTGTCCTGAAGGAAGCTTGCTGACAAGTATTTGGAGGTGTGTGTGAAAACGTGTGGGTGGTGTTTGGGGGCTGAAGTTTTTGTGTTGTTGCCTCAGATCAAAGTGAGGACGAAGACAAGGGATGATGATGACGACGATGAAGAGGGGGGAAGCAACACTGTTATCTGTGAGGAATGTGGACGCAGCGACCGCAGGCACCGGCTGCTAGTGTGCATACACTGTGACTCAGGGTATGGCAGCAGTGTTGGTGCACTTTAAAGATACACATCTTTATCTAACAATATTTTTTGTCTTGAATGTTCAGAACATACCGTGTGTATTTAAGTCAGAGCACGGACAGTGTATTAAGTACAATAGTGAGTTTTACGTGATAACTTTTTACTCTAATGTTCTACTGCAAATTTGGTTGGAGTTGCTGAGTTGTACTTATTGTTCCAGGTATCATATGGACTGCTTGACACCACCATTAAACTCGGGCCATGAAGGTGACTGGATTTGTACTGAGTGTGCAGTCAGTCCTCAGCATATAGGTAAGTAGACCCCTCTCTCCTAAAATACACAATTTATCTATTTTTTTAAACCTGTATTATAATTTTTCACAAAAACTAAATGGGGCAATTGTAGGTACTTTCTTCTTCTTCTTCTTCTTCTTCTTCTTCCTCTTCTTCATCTATATTTCACATGACTGCCAACCAGTTTCCAAAGCAATAATAGTACTTGCTTAATGAGTCCTTCCTGTCTCCTATGTCGTCACTGGAGTGCGGGACTTTAACATATAAATGAACGTCTGCCCTTGCCAGACAAGTTCACACACCAATTAAGCCTGTCGCAGCTAGGGAAAGCTCTCTGTGTTTCTCAGTGTACCTGCACTGTGGTGTCAGGTGTCTGTGGTGACTTTGCTGTGCAGGCGTAACGGAAGCGATGCTTTTTACATCAGCCAGCCAGGGGGACGGGTTGAGAAGTTATTTTTACACTCGATTTGCTTTGTTTTGTTTGTCATTTTTATGTGTTCTTCTGATACTATGTATGTGACAGTTTTAAATACAGATTATAAGGGCGGGACGAAAGTGACGCAGCAGCAGCTGGTGGAAGCTATGGTGGAAAATCCTAAGAAAATGCGAAAGAAAAGTTTCTAAAGTGGATGCTCCTAAAAAAATGAAAGTTGCATTCAGGGGAAGGATTAAAAAAAGAAAAAGACTTGAAGAGAATGCACCTGGGAGCGGAGAAATGCCGCGAGCTTACCTACAGGCATACACTGTAAGAATGCGTCAACAATGTTTGCAACTGTAATTACTCTCACTGCCTGAGGGGGGAGACAAAAGTTTTGCTCTCCAGCTTTAAGTTCATGTGAATAATGTACGCAGTCAAACATAAAACCAACAAAAAAAAAAAGTTTGGTGCAATGCCGTACGAAGAGAAATTCTTTTTCTGCCACACTGGCCGCTATCAAAAGTTGCTAAAAGAGTTCAGTGACAGTTTCATTTGATGGCACTTGTAGAATATGAAGTAACCATGAAAAGACGAATTACTTGATGAAGTAAAGGAATAGATTTTTAATTATCGCAAGAAATTTTGTTTTTCATTTTGTGAAATTCCCCCTCTACAGACGGCTCCATGGTGGAGGAGGAGATCAGTGATGGAGAACTAATGGACCTTCTAGCTGAAGCAGAAGATGAAACTCCAACTACCAGTAGTCGCCTTCGGTTGTCCACCATGAATCGTCCTCGCACTGAACGACGACACAGTCAGAGGATCCAGAGTAGAGCCAGCGACACTCCTGATCCTCGCCCGCAGACCTCCTGGGTCAGTTCAGCATCACACAGAGAGAGAAACCGCAAACACAGAAAGATTGTCTGACAACACTTGCAGCTTTTAAGGGTTCTGAGAGACTCTTCTCACCATCTAGATATGGCAAAAACTGCCTTTGCTCCACAATAAGAAAGATTTTTAACCCATTTTTCAAGTTGCAACTTTGTTTTTCACCAGGTTATCAGAAATGACGTCCCTAAAATAGATAAAACATGCCATAAATCATCTAACGTCAGTACAAATACAGCAAGTGAAATTCATAAGTTTTATTTAGATCATAAACACTGACCCTTAATAGGTATCCTTTTTTTTAAATTAGATAGTGCAGGAAGTATGTGAACTCCCTCATCAAGAAGAGGTTACAGAACATGCAAAACATAAAACATTAATATATGCCATTATCTTTCTTCACGCTCATTATTCATTTAGGTCACCTCAAATATGCCACTAGCTTGTTCAAGTAACTAGAGCAAAGAAAATTCTTCCAGCAGTTATCAGACTGTGGTTTCATTCACTTTACAGACAGTGTGACAGTGTACGTGTGCCGCTGTTGCGTTCAACCAAGTTTCCTGCACATGCACTGTAAGCAGCGAGACTCTTCCACCTGATCGTACGACTGTCTGCAAACACGTTGCATCATCTCTCGCTGCTGATGTTTGTGGTTATTGTCTGAAACAAACTTCACATCCCTTTTGGCTTTATCTGTGTGGGTTACTGCTGCTGCTTCTGGCTTGTTGTGAGTTGAGATGTATGTGCTGTTGAAGGAGAGGTCGAGGGGCATGGTTGCCCTTGAGAGGCTTGTATCACCTTCTTCAGAGCTCTTCAGTTCTCTAAGCCAGTAGAGTGAGAAGAGACAGAGCTTTGTTTATTCACACAAGGATATCGGTGTTTGTGGTTTTCCTCTCACCTCAGCACGGACTTGAACTATGGTCCTCTGCTGCTGCAGCTCTCTGTGGATGATCTTACAGCTGGGAACTGTTGCTCAGTGGTGTTCTGTTATTACTGTTCAGGCCTATCACATTATACTCAAACCTTGGAGTGCTTGTTTTCAGATGGCAGTTGCACAGACAGTCCAGGGGGCTTGAATACTTCTCTCTGTGAAGTGAGAAATACGCCAGACAAGATGCTTGATTCCTTTCTTTACTTTGAAAGTTGCTCTGTGGCGCACAAAGCAAAATAAAAGTTAAACTTCCTTATAAAATTACACGGATCTTCTGCATCGTTGAGCCCAAAGAGCAGACACACTAGCATTTCCTTGAACACAGGCATGTCCCAGAGTCCGGCCTGGGGGCGTGCAAACTGATTTTAAATGGCCCCTTGTCTTTCAAAATATGCTAAATGTGGCCTGCCACACAGTATTAGTTGAACAAGCAAGTCCATTTTGCATTTGACCTGGAGTGCAAACCGTGACAACTTAAGTGGGCATGTCATATTCTACAGGTTGGACAGGGAGGGTGGAGTCTTACATGCAATACTCGTCTGTGTCCACTTATCATAAACACTGGTTGAACAGAATGAAAGCTCTCAGGTAATGAATGCGCTGCCATCTCACTACTACTGTTTACACATCACTCCTGAACAGAACAGATTCAAAAACCGGAGCTGATTTGATAGAAAAGGAGTGAGAGTGGTCCTTCGACTCAACTTGCTTTTAGTGCCCCAGCGATCCCTGTCCTCATGTTACTTTACATAAAAGTTATGCCAATGAATTCTATGCAGTGAGACGTACAGATTTTAAATCTGGGAAAAGAAAGAACTGATATTGGATCAGGAATCAACAGATACCCTGAGTTCAGATATCCTGAGAGAAAAAATGGGACCGGTACATCCTAAAAAAATCTGTAAATCCTTCTTTCTTTCTTTTTGAAGACCTGAACATTGTTTGGTGTGTTGTGGTGAGTTCAGTTCAGTTCACATCTTCACTGTCCCAAAAGAGGAAATTGATTTCGCAGCAGGGCAGCATATAAAACATAACGACTATAAAAACACAATAAGACAGTTTACAATATGAAAGAGCTGGTACTAAGCACACAATACAGAATACAATAAAAAGACTGTGTAATCAAAGAAAAAGTCACAATAAGAAAAGGGATAAGATGCCAAGAAGTAGTTCGTGATACAGAATTAAAGTTAACTTTCTCCTAAGAGGTTACAGTAACGTATAACCTGAAATATTTACTGTGGTACGGAAACTCGACTCAGTTGATGACTCAGGTGTTGCTCTGTACGATCTGCTTCTGATTTGAAAACACAACTTTCCATAACGTTGACGTTAATGTCCATAAATTATCTGTTTTTTGTTCTTGTTTCTCAGCATGTACCTAAATACCTGTTACGGGCATCAAAGCCTGAAGTCACAACAGATGAAGGAGCTGCACGTCATCACAGTGACACCAGTAGTGCCTCAGTTGGTAAGTTTCCAACTGTCCCGTGACTCCTTCATAACCTCATCAGTCTGTGCATTCTTAAATATTTACCATGATCTGCTTGTGTGTGTCTCACAGAGTTAAAGACCAGAAAAAGAAGGAAGCGTGCAGCTTGAGCTCCTGACACTAAGAACAGTCTACACTGGAAGATGGTGTGTATTGTCATTTCAGAAATGACCACATGATGGCAGCATTGTTTCAGCAGCTACATGTTGAGTTCCAGCTATAAACATTATGAAGATACTCTAGACTCACAAAGATCGAGACCCTGCTCAAGGAGAGAAGCATCTGGGCCACATTCTCACCTGCCCATCTAACCTGGGCACAAGTCTGCATGCAGGTGTGCACGTGAAGCTGCCCAACACGAGCAAATATGCCAAGTTTAAGGAGGTTCTGAAGAAGCTGAGTCGTGGTTCCTTTCTATGGTTGTTACTGTATTGTTTCATTTCCTGGACACATTATTGTAGATCTATGAATATCTGTGCAAACTTTTGTGCCAGTGCAGCCAGTAGATGTGGAGATATTTCACAGGATAAGTGAAAACTTAATCACCAAAGTCGGAAATATTCACCATATGAAAACCACAAATGTCAGTACAAAAATGAATGACAATCCCCCAAATTACTTGAGAAGATATTTTCAGTTGGAATGACCAACACTGCCATCCTTTTTACCTTTTGTCTTGATTTAAAGTACCTAGTAAAATCTGTGTTGATAGTTTCTTAGTACAGGTCGCATGGTGTGTGTCAGCATAGGTGCATCTTGGCCAAATACAGTGTGTGAGTGTGGAGTGTCTGAGACTCCTCGTCTCGTCTGCAGGATCCAAACATCCCGCCTCCCTCAGCAGCACGGAGCCATCGCCTAGCAACACCAGCCTCGGTCTCATTTCTCAGGATCTCGTCCAGTCGTACCCGAGAGAGGAGTCAGACACTCTCAGATCTGTTGTTTCTGGTCATCTAATATTAAATCCATCCTTTGATGTGTTCGACCAGACGCCTTAACATCAGAGCTAGATTGTGAGAGATGCGAGAAAATAGATCAATGTAACATCAAGACATCATTCTACCAAAATAATATTACAGTTAAGTTATTACAGCTCATATGTGTCCATGTTGTTCTGTGTGTGTGTGTGTGTGTGTGTGTGTGTGTGTGTGTGTGTGTGTGTGTTGTGTGTGTCGTTATCAGTGTGTGTTGTGATTCAGTGGGCGGGCACTTAACCAGCCTGCAGCTCATCTTGCCCTACTTTCCCCCCAAAACAATGTGCATTAGAAAAACAAATGTTCACCTTCATTGAGCAGACACGTGTGCTGAGCAGCATTGTTGAAACGAACAAAAATGTCCAAGCTGAGACACTGTGAAGTGTGTAAAACCAAACGTACACCAGAAAGCACTCACAGCTCCTGGTTTGCCTTCACTTTGGAAATCACTTTGGGATCATTGGAGAGCGTTTACTTACAGTATTAAAAACCTGCTCTTGAATGTACGTATGAGTTGTTTTACTGTCTACCTTGTTTTTGGGACAGTGTATTGATTATTTTACTGATATGACTTCAGCGACATTTATATTCAGCTTTAGTTGTTATATTTCCAGTATTGTGTTTTTAAAGAGGGTATTTTCGGTTTTAGCCCTTCTCCCTCCCCCTGTAATGGTGAGTTGGAATGCTGAGAGTTTTCTGGGAAACATGCTTATTGTCACCACATTTTATTGTCTGTTAAATATGTAGCTAAAGTCTGGAGAAGTTGGCTTAGCTTAGCATAAAGATTGGAAACAGGAAACAGGCAGCCTAGCTCAGTCCAGAGGTTTATAAAATCCTCCAACCAGCACCCTTAAAGTTCACTGATTAATACATTATATCTTGTTTGTTTAATCTGTACAAAAACCATGGTGAAAAAAACAACAATTGTTGTTTTCCAGGTGCTAGTAAACAGACTTTGTTACCATTAGACAGAATTATTTCCAGGAAGTTACAATATGTCATTGTAAAATTTCACAGGCTTTTGCTGTGATCTAACCAGATTTTATTGTGAAATTCATGCTGGCAAATATAATAATTTTACAGAAGTACACTGCCAAATCAGTCACATATGGAGTTTCACTGAGATTACAGTGAAATACAGTAATTCTTTTGGAGTATATTGCAAAATCACAGTAATCAAACTGTGAAGTCACAGGTAAATTCAGTCATTTACAGCAACATACTGTTATATCAGTATTTTAATGGGCTTTAACTGTGAGTTTACAGTTAAATATAGTAAATTTAAAGGAGCATACTGATAAATCACAGTAATATACAGGCATACGGTAACTACTGTAAGATCGCAGTATATTATTTTGTTGTTATTTTACAACAGTTTTCTGTAAAATTTACACAGTAATTTCCTGTGAAAGTAATGCAACTTGTAGCCAGTAATTTACTGTAAATGTACAGTCACGTATTTTACAGTGTAAGTTGATTTGGACAGAACCAGGCTGGTTGTTTCCTTCTGCGTCCAGTTAAACTGAGCAAAGCTAACAGTGTCCTGGGTCCTGCTTTATATTTAGAATACACAGTGATATTGATCCTTTCATAGCATATCCCCAAAAGTCAAACTATTCCTAAAAAGTCTTATACATCTAGTGCCTACACATGCACAGAAGAACTAATGCAGCACAGATTCGGTATTAGTGAACCACTCATTAGCACCTTATCGGATCACTTAGCATGTCAGTCTCTGAAGAACCCACTGTACTAATAAACAGACTGTCTCAGGAGCAGCGAGTCATTAGAAGTTTTGACCTTGGCTCCATTGTGTGTTAATCGTGTTAGGGTAAGCCTAATTGCTTAAGGAGTCGCAGGCTTTACGGCCCAAAGCCCGTCAGTGCTGGCCCAGCTCCTTATCCGCTCTGCAGTAAGTTGTTCCTGTCAGTGATTCCTGTGAGGGAGACTGTGACAGGATCCCATAAAGAGAGGATGGGGTGAGCACTGGGTCAAAGCTGGAACAGCTGAAACAAAGGAAAGTACTTTTCAGGAAGAGTGTTTCACTGCGTCAGCTAGACTCGTATCAAATATTCAGATGCCCAGAGGCGATCCTAATCCTCGCCGCCGCCACAGGTGGAAGGATGGTAGAGTTCCATGAATGGTGACACTCGGTCATGTGGGATGTAGCAAAGCAGCTGACGTCCTCAGGAAGATGAACTATGTGGCTTAAGCTGTATCAGCAAAAGAACTATGTCACCTGTTAATCCAGATCTAGCTATAACAAAGAAGGCCTCCAAGAAATAGTTTGACATGTATTTTGCTTATTCACTTTCAAACTAGACGAGAAGACCGATACCACTCTCCTGTGTAAGAACAGTATTAATCGAGCCCAGTCTGGCTCCAAAGTTGTCGAAATCCGGCGCTTGGGCAATGACTTGCAGCGTCAGAAACAAACGGAAAAAGGTGTCCTTTAACGTCAGCATGATACGCCACCAGTTGCTGTTAAAATCGGGGAGACATAGCGGGACAAAAACAAAATTCAAGGCAGTAAAAGTCCGAGTGGGGTGGGTGGGATTGGTGGTGCATGGGTCAAACAAACATCGACTTTCAACTGAGAGAGTGGTGTTTGTTTCCCATAAGATTCTAAAGCCAAACCCTGTTTTTTGTTCCTAAACCCATGTTGCTTTTATTGGTGAAGGAAAAAAACATAAATCCACGGTGTTGTAGTGACGTAGTGCGTTTATTTTGAAAGAGACCGCATGTACACGTTACATTTCCTGTGGAAGCAGAGGTGTATCTTGAAAGAAGACAATGCATGTAACAGGCAGAACTTGACACAGTGTCCCAGAACGTCAACAACCGACACACCCAGGGTACCTTGGATGTCGTATATGGACGTGGAAAGTCAATGACCAAAACGTCAATATGTGAGGATGTGTTGATGAATCTGCTCGTCTCTTAGAAGGAAATTAAATATGTGTATTTACCAAAAAAGTTTAACCATTCCTTTAATCAAGCCTAAATCTAGAAGGCACTGGGTTCAGTTCATTTTCAAATGCGTTAATTTAAATTGTCCTTTATATTTGAAGCTGTTTTTAACTCCATGTAACTCCTCATATTCTCTGAGACATATGCAACATCCCTTTTTCCGTGTCTACAGAATTTTCAAGGACGCTGGACGCAGGTCATTCCAGTACAAAGCTCCATCTGATTGTAATAATCTTCTACTTTTCTTGGGATCTGTTGCCTCTTTCCGCTGCTTCAGGACTTACTTTATATTCACATCTCAAAAACAACTCGCTCATGTTTTTAAAATGCCATACTGAGAACTGCTGTGTAACTATTCGAGGTCACAGTATCCAGGTCTAATTTTTCTTGTACAACAGCTGAAGGCAGGGGGTGTGGGTGGGACATGGTGACTAAGATGCTTGTGTCTGTGTATTTGTAGTGTTTGTTATGTAATGCAGTTTTGTGTGTTTGTTTTTGTTTTTTATTTGTGTCCAGACAACCCCCATGAAAATGAGATGCTACATCTCAAGGGGCTTTCCTGTCAATACAGTCAAATTCATAGGTTTTCTGTACCACGTTGGCTCAAGGATGTAGAGGAACAGCGTTGCTTTCAGGGGTTTCATGGTCTCTATTGTAGGACCATGAACACATACAGCTGAATTAAAAGCACCTCCACCCTAAAAGTTATTCTGCTGATGCAGTGGAAGTCGTGCTGCTGGTGGGCGTAACGCCCCCAGGAGCGACGCTTAGAGCTGCAGAGGCACTTTGGCTGAGACACTAGCTGCACGGGCTAATGTGCATTGGCAGGGCTGCTGAATAAGTCAACAGTGATGTTAGCATGACAGCAAACAGCTTTATGGTGACAGTTCAAACACAGAAAGGGCATGTGTCAAGGGCTTTTGGATGTGACCCAGTATGCAAAACAAGAATATAATTTATTAAAATGATTGTCATAATCACAACATGCTTTGTTCTTTAGATCAGATTTGCGGGGAAATGGAAGCATCTTCTACCAATTATTATCAGTTTAAACCAAAGACCTGAATTCAATAATTTGAATCTGAGTTGTACAGTAATGCACAGAAGAAAAGGAAACGTTAGAGTGTCTCTTTTTGGTGCAGCAGATTCTGTTTTTGCTGCTTTTCTATCCTGTTCCTCATTTCGTGACCCTTTGTTGTCCCAGTCCCCAGGTTGGGAACTACCACCACTGCTAAACTTTTCAATAGTAACAAAATCTGCATATCAGCACCTCAACTCATCATTGTTTTTCTATCTGTACAAAACTGAAGCAGACAAACAACAATTCACAGTTTACATCTGGTTGGGTTTAAGCACAGAAACCACTTGGTTATTGTCAGGAAAAGATCGTGTTTTGGCTTAACCCTTTGAAACCTAGCGCCGTTCCTTTTCTTGTGCTGCTTTCAGACGCTGTTCACAAGTTTTCGAACCTTTGAACCCTGCGCTAATTGGTGCAATTTCTTTTAAAAACATGGGGAAAAGAACAATGAGCAAACTAGGTAAGAAATGTTCCACAATTATCAAGAAAGAAATGAATTGATTGAGAAAACTATTTTTAAAAAGCTAGGAAAACAAGAAAAACTAATTACTAATTTCTTGCTAATTTTTTGGGTCATTTCTTCTTTCGTTGCTCATTGTTCCCATGTTTTCGAAACAAACCAAGCCAAATTTCTGCCTTTAAAGTCGTGGCTCCAACACTTTGGAGCTCTCTTCCATTAGGTTTACAGTCTGCGGACTCTTTTGAAATTTTCAGAATAACAACTGAAGACCCATCTTTTCAAAATGGCCTTTGCGCCACCCTAAATTGTCCAGCGCTTGTTCCCTGGCATGTTTCTGTTAGAGGCCTCTGTATTTGCTCTTTTACTTTCCTTTTGTTGCTTTGTTTTAATTGTTATATTGCCTTTTTTATCGATTGCATGTTTTATTGTATTTTGTGAATTTCATTTCTGATCTCAAATAAATTTTATCATTATTATAATTTGCTTCAAACAGTTAAAATAAATTTAAAATTTGGGGGCACAATCCCTGCTAGACATGCAGCAGTGTCTTGGTAAAATAAATAAATAAATAAATACTTTTCTTGGCACCTCTTGGTTAAAAAAAAGAGCTTTTTGTGACACTATCCTGACAAGAAATGCTGTGATTTTGAGAACTGCTTTTCATGGAACTATCCGCGGTGTCAGCAACAGGTCGCTAATACACAACCATGTTTGTTGTTTGTTGGTGTCAAACAGTGGTCTGCAGCTTGGCAGGTGTCTCACCTAGGTGACACGGACCATCCCCTCCTTCTCTACAGCTTGTGTACTATGTCACTTTAGAAACAGTGTGGTACGATTAAAATATACCGTTGTAACGTATCCTTGGTTTGCAGGAATATGCAATGCCAACACTTACTTCTCGTGGCTGGACTGTTTATGTTGGAGTTACGTGTTGGAGTATTTCTCGGCAGGAACTAGTAACTTCCTGGAGTCTCCACTGTTTTTTTTTTGTTTTTTTTACTACTACTAGTGGACAGAAGTTAGGTGTTTCCTGCTGTTTCCAGTCTTTGTGCTAAGCTAAGCTAACTAACTGTAGCTTCACATTCACTGTACAATACAAGAGTGGTGTCAATCTACTCCTCTAACCAAAGTCTGCAGAGCTCTGTCAAAAGCATAAACAGTATGAAACATGTACTACAATACTATGATCATGCCACTGCCATCTACCTTCTAACTACACTTAGCACACACACATATCGCCCCCAGTGTGAGCGCAGCAGTCCTATGGCAAGATTAAAATTAATTTAAAATCGACTCGGGAATATGGAGTGAGTCTGTGCTGGGAAGACATATGCATGCATAATACAGGACATTCATGCAGCATCTGTACATGCCTCGTCGGCGGCGGCTTGTAGAGCCCTGCACCTGCAGTCAGAAGGGATAACATTACAAGCTGTGTGCTCAGCAGTGCAACTCGCAGCTCTCTCCAGCAGACCAAAGAGGGGGAGCAAAAGTAGGTCACCCTCCCAGAGACCCGCACATCTCTCCCAGTGATTCCACGCCGCAGCAGTGCTCGTGTCTGCCATGAGAGGGCCGCTGATGGGAGCAAAAATGGGAGTCGACAGCTCCCTTCCTCTCACTTCTCCCTGCACAAAGGCGGAAGAGCCTCATCTCTGCTCCTGTGTGATGACACACAGGGAGCAAGAGCAGCAGGGGGTGAACAGTCCATTACTGATGTGATAGCAGAGCAAACCATCCTGCTGTCAAGCACCTAATTCTGTTCATCATTAGACTGCCTCACTCATTCACAAATCTTAAAGGAATAGTACGACATTTTGGGAAACACGTGCTTTCTTGCTGAAATGTCCCACTCTCATATCTGGCAACTCCTGAAAGATACAGTGGTGTAATGGCGTCCTGATCGAAGTTACTGTGTGTCATGTACTCCAAGCTTCTTTGTTCGTTGTTGATGGTCGGGCCAGTGGCACGTGCATGTGAGCCCTGCGTGTATATCCCATTGGGTAGCTCACTGCTATGATACAGCGGCTAGCACTGATAACGCCAGCAACCTGAATCAGACTCTGAATCATAGATAAGCTCTGACTTTCGTATCCAGCTCCTTAAAGGTCCAGTGTGTAAGATTCGAGGGGTTTTAGTGGCATCTGTTGGTGAGGATTAGAGATTGCAGCCAGCTAACACTTCTCCTGGTTAGGATTCCTTCAATGTTCATTGTTCAAGAAGTTTTTACCGTGAGCCGAATTATCCACAGAGGTCTCTTCCTCTCCCAAGCAAATGGACAATTCCTGTTTTAAGGTGATTATACAAAAAAAGAAAGACACACTGGGCCTCTGGGTTTTAATCTGATGACCTGACAATAATAGATGAAAAGTGAAGGGATCATCAGAGTTATTATAACTCGTGCTGAAGGTGATCCTAAATGTCTGCAGCTATGTTCATGTGCTGCTGCTCTAATAAAATCCAGACTGGTATAGATTATATGCACGCTACCAAGTTTGCTCTGAAGTTTCTCCAGCAGTGTGCACTTTTCAGATCCACCGACTGCTGACTCAGCGCCTTTATAAAGAAGCAGTAGGTGCTTTGATCCCAGATTAGTAAGAGGAACTGAGGATGAGGCAAAGAGGGAGAGGGAGAGGGGGGGATGGTGAGGGAAGTCAGAAGAGTTAGGTGTTCCTGTTTTATGCTGCGTTCAACTGGGAACTGGAAAACTTCCAACCTTCTACTCACAAAGGGACAATGGATCGCCACGCCAAGTTTGAGTTCCTACTTGTAAACCCTAATTCACCTACGCTGATTTCTGATGAAGTCGGAAGAACAACTTCCCAGCTTCAGAAATGGAGGGACACATGATTGCAGCATGGTATGCTGATGTTCAGCAGGTATAATGTTTATGTACATCATCGCAGTTTAGCTTGTTAGCTTGAAGGTACATATCACAGCAATTCTAAAGTTGTTGAAATATTTTGGTCTGGACCAAAGCGGGGGATCAACCAACCGACATCACCCTCCCTTGTGTGGCTAAAAAAGCAAACGTTTTAACACAACAAACCGCTGCAACAGCTGATAAAGTCCGTATCACCCCTCTGAGACTCTTCGTATCAGAGAACTGGTGGTGGTTCAGTCAAAGACACCTCTGCTGAGAGTGGATGAGATCATCTCCATTCATGGCCTGAGCCGCAGCCTTTTTAAAGCCGGGATCGGAAGGAACAATGGCGCTCTATGAAATCCTGCAGTGAAATCCAAAGCAGGCGCTCTTTCTCCAAGCTTTCCCATTTCCTGTGAATTAATAATAGCCTTGCTGGGGAAATGGATGCACTTAAGATACCCTCATTTAACAGCGGTATGGGAAAGTAGATACCCGAGGACGTGTTAAAGGTTTCTTTAAAGTGTGTTTTGAACCAAGCAATTAGTTTCACCGAGTAATGCTTCTACATTAAATAGATTTCACAGTTTGCGCAGCAGTAAAAACAGAATGATGTGACATACTGTATCAGAGGTGTGAATCTGACTGTGGGAGCATCTCTGAGGAGCAGTAACTGAAGACACTGTGGGCGTTTGCTTATTCACTGCTCGAGTTAACACACTCGAGAGTATAAAAATACCTTCATCACACTCCTCTGATCAGTATGTGGCTGAAACATGTCAGAAACAAAGAATTATTTTGTCTTTAATTACTGAAAATGCAAAAAAATAACAGAACAAGAGTGATCACAGTTACCAGCACAGCAAACTAACATGTTTTTCATCTGGAGAGGCTGAAAACATTGTATCTTTGCTTTTTCAATATAAGACATTAAAAAGCAAGTGACACTAAGGAGGACACATCTGTCACATGTGGGCTGCTTCATACCGACACTGCATGAGATTATTGCACGTGTTGTATTCATTCAAATGAGATGGAGCGTGACGTCACGCTCTGCTCATTCTCATGCAGAGGGATGAGCACGTGTTGCTTTCAGGTGCTGTCGGAAATGTGAGAGTTGTGTGCAAAACGATACAGTGCAGCTTTTAAATGAAGGAATTTGCTGTGATCAGTTGTCAAAAGTAACAAGGTACATTTACTCAGTTACTGTACTTAAGTACAAGCTTGAGATTCTTGTAATTCACTTAAAAACATATAGGTTTTCTAACTTTATGGGCTATCACTACACCTCAGAAGGAAATAATGTTCTTTTTATTCAAATACATATTGACATCTGTAGCTACCAGTTACTTTAAAGATTAAGATTTTTAAAATATTATTAATGTATACAATATCATGTAATTTTGTCCAAGTAGTTAAATTAGCCTGACCTCAATCAGCTACCTCATTAAAACGCTGCTTCACTTTTGATACTTTGAGTACATTTCACTGTTAATACTTGTCAGGGGTGGTTTGATTGACTAAATGCCAGTGCATTACATTTTACATGCTTATATGTTTTTTAAGAACTTTATCTGCAGAGTAACAAGTAACTACCGCTGTTAGCAGTGGTAGAGAGACACACTTACTAAATTCAAAGAACCACCTTATTCCAGGGGTTGAGGACTCCTGAGCTGAGAGAGAGATGGAGCAGGGACTCCCTATTACATGTGAAGTATAAAATTCATTCATTCATTTCCGTATCCTCTTGAGGGTCGCGGGGGGCTGGAGCTTAGAGTCACCAATAACATGCATGTCTTTGGACTGTGGGAGGAAGCTGGAGCACCTGGAGGAAACCCACGCTGACACGGGGAGAACATGCAAACTCCACACAGAAGTGAACCCTTTTGCTGTGAGGCCACAGTGCAAACACTGTGCCGCCCGTATAACATTGCGTTGCATATTAAAGCAGGCAGATGGACGTTGTTTGGCAAAAGGCCATATCAGTCTCGGGCTGCATTCGTGACCTGTATTTGCTTTACAGGGAGGAAACTTATCTTTGTGAAAGTTATAATATGTTGGATTCATGTTAATGTGCATTGTCAGATTTAATTTAATGTTTGTATTGACAAAAAAAAGCTTGCAAAGAATTGTCTACAAATAATTTGCAGAAACTCCAAGGACCTCCTCTTGAAGACCCAGGCCTCAGTGGGAATAATGAAGAAGTTCCCTCTTAAAATCATACCTACTATTCAAAAGTGGATGTCAGGCTCACATGGATGGATTATTGAACAAACCTTCTGGTCACTTGCAAAATGTCATTCAAATTGACAGGTACCAACCACGAAGAGACACAAAACAACTAGCAAGTGACGACCAAAAGAGACATAAAATTACCACAGAGACAAAAAATGACTACAGCGCGACGTAACGACCAATAAAGACGTGAAATTACCTCAAAGGAACCCAAACAACTACAAAGAGACACAAACCCACCACAAAGTCTGTGTGTTTTGCTCCTGTGTAGCAGAGGTGGTGGGGCCCTTTGCATATCTGTGCCCAGGGGCCTGTTGTCTCATAATCCGCCCATGCATGCTCAATGGTAACATCATAATCGAATTTTCTTAACCTGTCCACATGTGACACCGCTTGGAATAAAGAGTACAATAATTATTTTTTAAATAGTGGAGTATAGAAGAGAATATAAAATAAAAAGTGTTTTAAAATTGTACGGTACACTTTAAAAAAAAAAAAAAAAAAAAAAAAAAAAAACAGCTGAAAATGTAAAGCGACAAGCTGCACGTTGGACGTGGCATGTCAAAAATCCGAGTTTCTCCGGAGCACGTGAAGGCAGCAGAGGCTCCAGTACTGGCAGCGGCAGCTTGTGCTGGTCAGAGCGGGACTGAGAGCGTCAGTGAGCCGCTGCGCGAGCAGGACACAGCGGGACCTGATCAATCTATCGGATACTTCCACACCTCTGCTTTACTCTTCACCCGGGACATGAAACCCGTGTTTTAACCGCGTTTACACTGCACCCTCCAGCCCAAGATGACGGTGGATTTCGAAGAATGTATTAAAGATTCACCCCGGTTTAGGTAAGAACATGAAACTCAGCAGCCTCCTCCTGATTTGATCCTTTGAACTGTTGAACGCCACATTTCTCACATGTGTTTTTTTTTTTTTTTTTTTACATTAAACATCCCAGACAGTGAATGCAACTGTTTCCATGCGCCTCATGTGTCATGTTGCATGTTGGATTTTAATGTCATGATGAAACGGTGTCTGGGTCACAGTCACAGTTCTGGACCGTCAGTGTGATGCGTGTGTGCGCAGCCTGCAGGTCAGTCATGCCTTACACTGGGCATGATGATGAGCAATGCAGCCGTATGAGCCGTCACATGGGCTGAGCGGAGATCAAAGTCTCATCTGTTGGTTCTCACGTTGCCTGATTGTTTCATGCATTTCCTCTTTTGCTGCTATATATGTTACATCTGCATCATTTGAGAGTTAAGATGGGAGATCACTGTGATCAAACTACTACAGTCCTAATGTGGCATAAATACAGATACTGCATGGAGATGATTGACTTTCTTGTAAATGAGCTCCTGCCTAAATGATGGAGTTCAGACTGCAGCTGCAATCAATGATTATCCCTCATTATTGACCAGTCAGTTAATTGTCAGGTCTATAAATGTCACAGGAGGTGAAAAATTAACCTCATGATGTCTTGTTTTGCAGCCTAACCCCCCCAAATATTCAGTTTACTTGCACATAAGGCAAAGAAAAACTCCTTTACTTTTGCTTTTAATAAAAATGACTCCACTGATTGATGCATCAGCTCTAGTTCAAACCGTGTCACTCGTCATTGGATCAGAGCAAACTGAAGGTTTCCCCCCACACAGCCTGCACCGAAGCCCCTGACCGCCGTGCACCAAGGGTTACATAAATAAGGCAGGAATTTTCTACACCCACATCTGAACCTGGTCCCCTGCTCCCAGCGAGACAAGAGACTCTCAGAGGGGATTTTTTTTTTATTATACTTGTGCAGCACTGGAAGACCTTAAGAGCAAAAATACCAATGTGACGTTGTCTTATCAGCACTGAAAACAATGTGCGGGTCTCATTTTAAGTTGCAAAACCTTGTTTATCACGAGCTGAGAAAGTTTTATATCTTACACTTTTTCAGCTGCATTTCTGTTTATACACAGTGAAGCAAAATTTATTGCAACTCTGAACCATATTATGATAATATTTCAAGCAATTATCACTAATATTTGTACTTTTTGGGGCATTTTTCTGTGTTTTTTTGGTGCCTGGCAACTTTGTGCTTTGTTAATTTGACTAAATGTTAAGTCAGACCTATAGCTGAGCTTGTGCTGAAAAAAGCAAACCATGCATGTGCAGTAAGGGCCGTTTAAAGGTGATAAACAAAGACTGGATGCATAGGAAGTCTGCAATAATTAAGCAGAATGAACCTGAACTATTACAGTATCAGATTATTAATTAGGGTGGCACGTTGGTGCAGTGGTTAGCAGCAGTTTGCATGTTCTCCCCGTGTCAGCGTGGGTTTCCTCCAGGTCCTCCAGCTTCCTCCCACAGTCCAAAGACATGCAGGTTAACTGGTGACTCTAAATTGTCCGTAGGTGTGAATGTGAGTGTGAATGGTTGTCTGTCTCTATGTGTCAGTCCTGTGATAGTCTGGTGACCTGTCCAGGGTGTATCCCGACTCTCACCAATGTCAGCTGGATAGGCTGCAGTGATGTGTCGGTAAAAACATGTGCTTCTGTGCCACTATCCTCCAGGGTTTCCCACTCATTCATTCATGTTCGGCCGCCCACCTTATTGATTTTCCATAGCTGGGGCTTGACTGTTCATTCGGAGTGCTATTAGAGTATATATACCATTTGGTTATTCATTGCACAGAGCGTACTCTGGGCACAGGCGGAGCAGCAGAACACCAGACGCAGCTCTGAAAATTTGCCTTCTCCTGCCTCGGCATCAGCTGCTCCTCTCAGTCTGATCTGATCAACTCTAATCGGATCGACTGATCAATTATCCACCTTGCGGCTCAAACTCCACAAACAGCTGCTGAGGAAATAAAGAACTCATGGAGACCTCCACCTGCACTGACTCACAAAAACCTCTAAGAATTTAGAGTGAATCCAGAATGACACAAAGGGCACATTCACAAGAAACAGGAAGTTTGCTAAAAAGCTGCAGGAAAAACAGCAATGACTCGCTAAATCACAACCGGTGTTATTGTTTGTCGGTCTTTAACAGTTGTCTGCAGCCTGGCAGGCGTCACGTCCTCGACCACCCCCTTGATTTCGCAATGACAAAGTCAGCTACGATGATGATACTATGATACGAATGAAACATGCAAATGTATTAGAGGATGCAGAAATGTATAATGCACACTGCTGATATGGTTGGTGTATGTCTCTGAAATGTAGTGGGTCATGTGAAATAGCATCGCTCATGTAAGTGCCTACTTTGAGTAAGTATACTTTTGAGTATAAGTTTGAGTAACTTACTTACTCATTTTTTCCTTAAGTATGAGACTTAAGGCTTAATTTCTCCTTAGCTGAGGGACTTTCACAGTTGCACAGAATCCCCTTAAAAGGTTCCTTAGTTGAGTTTTCATAGAGATTGTTTGTTTGCTCGGACTCACAAATTTGGCTTATAGTGATGGTGAAGAAATGGCAGAAGAAAAGAAGACAAGGAAACCATATTGGTCAGAAGAGGAAAAGATTACACTTCTGGACGAATTCAATCACAGAAAGCTCAAACTACAAAGTGAATTTGATCCCAAATACCAGCAATCAAAACGATTGTAGGAAGTAGCAACGAAAATGAATTCAGTCAAACCTAAAGTGTTAAATTAAAAGTGTCTCCTGGTCGCAAGATACTCTTCTCGGGATGTGTTATTTTTTTCCATTTATCACCATAAACTCGGTCGTATTGCAGGTAAGATAGAGTCAGAGGTGCCTTAAATTGTTTTCCCCTTGCCTTGGTTGCTAAGGTCTTTTGTGCAACTATCTCAGGATTCCTTAAGTGCAAGACAAAGACAAGAATAAAACCATTAATACGTAAGGGAACAATTTAAGGAAACCAATTGTGCAACCAATTTTATTTTGAGGGAACCTTAACTAGGACTTTAACTCAAGGTAAAAACCGGGAGTTGAAATCTCTGCTCTCCAAAGTAAATCAAAGACTTCCAGGTCTGGCACCTTAATGACGGCCATCTGGGCTGCAGAAAGGCACATCTCAGGCAGGAAGTGCTGAGTGAAGGGTATTTGCTCTAACCTTCTCCTTCACTGCTTCATATGCTAAGCAGCAAGGCTACAAGCTGCATGCTAAAGAGTCACCCACCTCATTAGTGAGAGCTCTGAGACACTGAATATTTCTTTTTTTTGGTCGATAAAGTTATCTGTTCTTTGACTGGAGGTGTGAATGTGAAACGGAAATACACCCTCTCCTCCTCGTGTACTGCACCGAGAGATGCTCCTTTACGCTCCACGTTCAGTTATTGTGCACTCTCCTCCAGCTTATGTTAAGAGTCTTTTATGTGCTGCCCAGGATGTTTAAACGACTAGAAGGGACGCTGAAAGAGGCAAAGTAGACGCATGTTCTTGTAGCCACTGGAGCCTGTAACAGTGTTTTTTTTTCAGGGAGCATTCAAATGGTTTCCTTTGTGGAGCTAAAAGCGGCCCTGTGTTGTGTTATGTAACAACCCTGGAGGTGGATGACTGGAAGGAAGCAGCCGGCCCAGAGTACACGAAAATCAAGGCTTTTCGCTGTGAGGACTGGCACGACCGCTCCGCTTCCCACATGTGTAAAATCACGCAGGAAATCAGCTCCTGCACGATTTTACAATTACCTGTCACATGTCTGATCTTCTCTGCCTGTTAGCTCCAGTTTGCAGCACTTAGCGATTTATCACCGAGTATTCAGAGCAAGACGGAGCTCAGAATAGTAGTAATTAGATTTTTCTTCTCTTCTTTTAAATCTGCTGTTTAAGCACTCTCTGTCAGAATGATGAATAACCAGTCCTGTCCAGATCTCCTGAACAAACTGTATGTATTCACTGTTTGGTCTCCATGGATACTGCGACTCGGACAGATGTGAGATTTGCGACCAGTGATGCTCCACATCTGTTTCGAGAAAGTGGTCTGTGATGATTACACGGCTGCAGGAGCTTGTGGTGTTTGTGTTTGCTCCGGCACAACAGTGGCAACGTTTGAGTTGTTTTCTCCCTGCTGACATGTTAATGTGAGGTCACACTCACACGCTGCTGGAGGATAACATCGAGGCTCAGTGTCTTCAGTTGTAGTTCACGTGATGTATACGTTTTAAATTGGTTGGAATACAGATCACACTGAGAACTTTATTTGTGAAGTCAGTGTCTGCCTTTTGTTTCTCAGCCAGCTAGTTCTACATTTATACACTAGACGTTTGGTGACAGTGGCTTTTTGCAGGGTTAGTCATGAACTGTTGCAGCTGCGGAGCTAACCGATAGTTCAGACAAAAGCTCCTTGAGCTTCTCTTTATGTTCCATTTCCATTTTCCTGGCATTTTGTTCATCATTGTGCACCACTTCATCCAATAAAAAAGTCATCAAGGAGGGAAAATAAAGCTCTCCAAGCCAACAAGCATGCGATTGGTCAGTTAGCTTAGCTCAGTCGCTAATGAGCCAATACCTTCTCACAGTTTATTCATTAGACGTACTTGTACAGTCGACTCCTGTCTCTTAACTTTCTGCAAACCACTCCTATTTGTGGGACAGTTGAATTAAAGTAGATGGCACAAGCTACATCACCTTCCTCTGTTTTGGACTTTCTGGCTCTCCGTTCTCTCAAATGTCAGCACAGAGCCCCCAGAAACAGCAGCAGGCTTTGAAGTCAATTTGATATAGCAGCCAAACTGTGGAGTCACAACTTTCGGGTCCGTCACATGACGCCATTGGGCCCAAAAAGACTTACACTGTGAAAGAGACGTCTGAGAATTAGTGGATGCATTTTTTTGGGCATCACAAATCCCGGTGAAATGACTCGTTTCACTTCCAGAATTTGATCCATTTGGTCTGATAACATTTCTAAAGTCTAAATGAGCTGCACAATTAAATCACTGTATCCCCATTCAAGGTAGCAGAAGGCTAAACTGGAGGTTAGCCGCTCCGCTATGAACCCCAAGATGCAGGAAATCTGGATAATTTTATACCCTAGAAGTCAAACCTTTCTGGCGTCATGTGCCACTGAGCAACTAGGAACGAATGGGGTCCTTCATCCAACACTGTATCCAGGTCTCTTTATGCATCTATCACCAGCACTGTCAAGACAGCTTCTTATCAGTCAACGGCGCAAATTTGCACGTCCAATTTCACCAAAGTTAAACTCCACACAGATGACGATTTTTTATTTAGTTGACAATTAATCGAACCATTATTTTCTCAGTCACTTGATTTGCCAACAAAATGTCCAAAAACATTGAAACATTCTCTGTGTGAATACCCAGAGACCAAGGTGACCTCTTCAAACTGTATGTTTTATGCGACCAACAGTCCAAAAATCTGAAGCTTTTCAGGTTATTATCATTTATAGCAAAGAAAAGCATCAAATTGTCACATTGAAGGAGCATTAAACCAGCCAGTGTTTGGATTTTTTTGCGTAATAAAATACTAAAACGATTATTTGATTGTCAAAATATTTGCCAAGATTTCCTTTTGATTGATTAATTGACTAATTGTGTCGACTCTAGTCAGAAAAACTACATGTGGGATGGTCGAATAGCTTCGATTTAAGAGTTTTCTGGACCTCTAATGTCTCTCAGACTTGGGAGCTACTTTTATCTCTAGAAAGTTCGGAGTCTTAAAGTTAAGACTTGCAGTTTCTGCTAACTTGGGCAGTTTGTAGCTGCTTTGCGCCTCAGTTTTTTTTTGTGATGATGGCTCTTGAACCATCATGAATACCTCAAGTATTTGCGCTGAGCTTGAGAGGATTTTTCATTAACGCCCTTTTTGCTGTTTGGCGGGGTTTTGGCGTCCTCGCTGGCTCGTTCATGTGTCCTAACAGAATATAACTATTGTCCAGTGGACTTCTTGCTTCCGCTGAGAGACAGACTCTTTTCTCTGTGTCTGAATGGCCCGAGGCAGACGGCCCAGATGATCCTTCCTCCCTTCCCATGTGAACAGCTGGGGGTTGGTGGGGGGGTGGAGAGGCTGAGGCGAGGCTGCCTTCACGGTGATGGGGTTTGTCATTGAGTCACAGAGCGGGAGCCCCGACAGGCTGGGAATCCAAGGCCAGTGACCTGTGGCGCTCGGTGCTTGTGTGTCTCCAGCGTCTGAGAGAGAAGGACTGGATGGATGGAGCTGTGACACAAAGTCAGATGACAGGGTGAGGGGGGGGGGGGGGGGTGCATGTCAAATTCCAGGAGATGCTGGTATGAAGGAATGCGGAGCATCTGGTGTGATGTCGCGCTCTGTGAGACATGAATTAACTTCACATGTTTAGTGGGAGTGTTGGTAAATTAAATTAAAGTTTTACAGTCGAATGCTGTTAGTACGGCGAAAATACATGCAGAGTATAAAATTAGGGTTGGGAGATGTCGCTGAAAATACGGCTACACTATGAGTATTAATATTAGATCAGTTGGGACATTTGAATAGAAAACAATGCAGTCAAACTGATTTTGTTGCTGACGCTCGCTTGTGTCACATTTAATCTGAAACAGAGTAAGACAGTGTGGTTCCACAGAAATCAGTAGATGATAATAACACTAAAGATTGCTGTCATTATGAATTAAACTGCCGGTTATTTTACTATTTATCATTGGTTGAAAAAGTGAGAAAATTGGCCATGACAATTTCCTAAAATTAAAAGTGATGTCCTAAAATGTCTTGTTTTGTCCAACCAACTCTCCAAAACCCCTCAAAATGTTTAGTTACCATCACATATGACCAAAAAATTTGACATTTTTGCTTGACAAATATAAAATAGACCCTGACACGATTAATGGGTTGTCAGAATAGTTGCAGATTAATGTTCAGTTTATGGACAAAGTGGGAAAAGCTCTGCAAAGGACCATGAAGCAATACTTGAAACAACAGAATTTTGTTAAAAAATAAATACACTGTATGGTCCCATTCTCATAATACGATTCCGCCAAAAGGCTGGTAGATGATGACACTGAATTATTTCTCAACTCTATAAACCTTAAAGGTGAAGTGTGTAAGATTTTAGGAGGATTTCGTAGCGTCTCCTGGTGAATTGCAGTTTGCAACCATCTAAAACTTTTCCCAGCTAGAATTCCTTCAGTGTTCATTGATCAGGAAGTTTTTTATTGGGTGCCTGATTATCTTCAGAGGTCACCTCAAATGGACCAGGCCAGTAAAAATACTGAATAAAGCAATTTCACCTTACAAATCCATGTATTTCCAAAGCAGTTGCTGTGGGCAACTAGACCAACACATGTCAATGTGAGATCACCTTTTTTCTCCGATAAGATCCAGACGTTCAAGAGGTTTTCACTAGAAGCGAATTCACCACAAATGTCTTTTCCTCACCAAAACTAACGGACATTTAAACCACAAGAAACACTGAATAAAGCAGTTTCACGTTACAAACTCTAGGACCGCAGTTGGGCTTCTTACAACGGTAAAACATGAAAAACCTGTGTGGAGCCAGTGTCGGTGAAGATTCTCAGTCATCCTGGTCATGATAATCATAAGTGTGATATAGTAGGCAACTGGACTGGCTTGCAGTTCTTGAAGATGTTTCGTCTGTCATCCAAAAATCTTCTTTAGTTCAGCTCAGAACTGAGGAAGCTTCTTGGATGAGAAGTGAAACGTCTTCAAGAAACACAAGCAAGTCCAGAAACTCAATAGATGATAACTCCGGGGCTACAACCAAAGATTATTTTCATTATCAGTTAAACTGCCAGTTACTTTATTTTGATTTATTATTGGTTGGTAAAATATGACACAAATCACAACTTCCTAAAACCAAAAGTGAAGTCTTAAATGTCTTATGTCCATCCAACCTTCCAAGAAGCTTCTTGGATGAGAAGTGAAACGTCTCCAAGAAACTCAAGCAAGTCCAGTTGCCTACAATCCAGCACTCATGATTATCTGGAGCCAGTGTTTGGCTTGTCTGTTCTTGGTTACTGTAGAAACATGGCGGTGCAACATGGCGATCTCCAGAAATGAAGACCTGCTCCCTAAGTAGATATAAACAGCTGCACAATGATTCTTATTTTCAGGTTATTATACACTAAAGAAAATATACTTATTATACTAATTCTGTTTCCATATCTCGCTAAATCCTACACACTGGTCCTTTTAAACTTTCAGGATTATACACATTGCTGTTGTTGAAGTGCTGAAAGTACCTGCAGTTTTCCCCCCTCACTTTATCCTTATCTGTTTTTGAGCTGTGTTTGAGCTCCTTTATTTTTGCATACTCTGCGTTGTTGAGTGAACTGGAAAGTACCTGACTTATTCTGCATCTGGAGTTTTTTTCTAATATATTTCAAGATGTACTCCCATCTGTTTCCCTCTCTGTGGGACCGGGGAAGGAATTTATAGCAGGATTACATTAGCTTCATGACCACATATTTAATACGTGTTCACTGAGAGGAACCTATTAGAAAGGATTCACGTTGGAGTCTGTTCCTGTTCATGTAAACAGAAACACTAGTAGGTTATACTCATAATGGCATGAAGAACTTCTTAAATAACATTTGTGTTGAATTCCAGCATCCGGTTCATCTCGGTTCACCAGTGTGACTTTTGGGAGGCTGGCGGATGTTTCTTGTGTTTCTGGAAGATCTGCATCTCCAGCTGCACGGAGCTGGAAGGGATTTCTTCTGACTGGCGAGGTCTTGTTGCTTCTGCTCTATTTCAGACTGACCTCCTTCCATCTTGAATGTGTGTCAGTGGCCCTTCTGTTCTGCCAAGAGTGCTACGCCCAACAACAGTGTGACTTTGGCCAGTTAAGGCGTGGGGGGGACGGCGGACGCAGCTTTGTTGATATCCAGCTGGTTTCCGTCACATCCATCTCGTCATGCAGCTGATATCGTAACTTAAAAGCAAATATGGTCCAAATCCAATTTTTTGCTCTCCTGTGACACAGATCAGATTTTTTTAAGATTAGTGTGGACACAGGAATCCAGTTTTTTCCAACAACATCTGGCCCACTTTCATATGTGGTCCTAAATCAGATACACATTAGATCACTGGCCATACGATCGCTGTGAGAATGGTCATATCGGAAGGGATTGAGGTGTGTTCTACCCATACACCCATGGTTTTAAGGGGTGGCGGAAATAATCGATTCTCACATGCATCATGACGCAGACGTGGATGATTCAATATCCATTCACAAATTGATTATCTTAATGTTGATTAATAACATGGTGTTGACAGATTGAAAGCGTTAGAGCTCAACCGCAAGACCAGTGCAGCACTTGGACCGTCTACAGCGTGGACACGCTAGAGATAACTTGTTTTTCATCTTCACACAGGGCTTTAATTCAATGTTTCAGTAGCACTTGCAAGACGAACGTGAAGTATATTTGGAATATTTTCTACAGCATCACCCAGAGATTAACATGAACCAAGCAGAGCAGCGATCAGCACAATGTAAACAAACAAGACCGGCTAACCAACATATGCCGCAGCAGTAAACAACTTAAACAAGCTCTGTGGTGAAAAAGCAACTCCTGCTCAGTCTGTTTTACCTAAAAACCCCAGCGCCCGCTCAGCACCTTGGCTTCTCCGGCGGTGACAGGTGGCAGAAAGGCTGCTTTCCACAGAGGGCCACAGAGCACAACGCCCCCCCCCCCCCTATTTTGTTATACTCATACAGACAGGAGACTGTGAAGTGTTTATAAATTGATTATTCCATCAAAAATTGCAGTTAACTTTTTAAAATACAACAATTTATTATTCACCAGTTAGTGAATTGCATACTTTTTCCAGTGTAATATTACAGTATGCAAACACCACAGCAGCATAAATATCCCACAGTGCATCTGGGCTGATTCATCTGTTTGTTTAATCATGGCTCAAGTAGTCACACAGTAAGAAAAATAAATCATGTAAAGAAATCAAACATTTTGATGCATCAATAATTGTTTTCTCATGAAATAATGGCCCTCTGAATTGTAATCAAATCGAATTGTGATGAGCCTGGAGATTCCCACTCTTTATGGTTTTTCCACGTCATACTTCAACGTGCAGGCACAGATTACTCACCGTGCACTGCTGGAGCAGTCTGTGGAAACCACAGAAGGCTGCTGTTACCGTACCGCCGCCCCAGTCACTAACCAATAGAGCCTGACTGCCAGACGCTTTCTGACGAGGACAGCTCACCTACATGCCATGACAGCGGTGTCGTGAGGCACCGAAAGAAATACGAGAATGTGGCCATAGACATTCAGGGGGCGGCAGTGGCTTAGTCCATAGAGTCTTAGGTTGGAAACTGGAGGGTCGCCAGTCAAGTCCCGGTTTGGACCAAATATGGAGCATGGACTGGTAGCTGGAGAGGTAGCAGTTCGCCTTCTGGGCACTGCTGCTAAGGTTCCCTTGTGCAAGGCACTGAAGCCGCAACTTATGGGGGCCCCCGTCCATTTAATGCGGGGCTTCTTTGTGCATGTGTGTATTTTGGGCCTGTGTGTATGACAGCAGAGTGAAAAACAAATTGGATTTCCGAGGCATTTCAGGGCACAGATCCGTTCACAGTGACGTCAGATACAGGTCACTTCAGACAGAAATATCAGATCTGGGGAAATAATCAGAATGAAGCATTAAGCCCTGCAATGTGAACGTAGCCATATTGACAATAAACTACAAAAACCTGTGTCTTGTCGGGCTGTAATTTAATGACCTCTGCATTCAACGCATTAAACTCTTCTACCATCTCCCCCACTCTTGTTTTAATTTTAGCGCGTGTTCTTGATTTAATGAGCGAGAAAAGCTCAGTGGCGCTGGCCCGTGGGCATTTCCACCATCCTGTTACGGGGCGTCAGTGAGCTCTGTGCCCCGCAGCCAACAACTCCAGGTAATGAAAGTGACAGGGATTAAAGCGGCAGCGTGTAGTTTGATGGCCGCGCGTCTTTAATCAGGGATTGGCCCACATTCCTCCGCTCAATCCCCGCGGACGGCAAAGGTGTCACACCTGGAGGATTAACCTCCAATTTGGTGTCATCCTGATGGACGGCAAACAGATCTAATGATACACAGGGCAATATGATTTCCTAATCACAGCGTCGTTGCCCTCCTGCTGGGGAGGCGCAGCGCCATTAGCCGGAGAGGCTTTCATCTTTTTAAAATGAGAGCAGATGAAGGGCTTTTGCCAGTTGGAGCCTCGGAGCTCACCATGTAGGGCAGCTGCACATAGATTATCAGGGTGTTTGAAGGGTTGTGCACTCAGATGCCAGTTTATTAGGTATACCTAAAACCAATGCAGTCTAATGTGACAGTGCTGCAGTAAATCCTCCATGAAGGTTGTACTGTTCAGTTTCTGTTTAAAGTGTTTATGAGGGGTGTTGATGCAGCTTAATGATCATTTTGGAGAATGTAGCTTCTTTTATTTAGCCTACCCTCATTGAGGGTAACATCTGCGAGTGAGAGCCCTCATGCACTTGATGATTTGACAGTGGGACATCCGAAAGCTCTCACACAGTTTACGTGAACATGCCTGAGTGTGAAGATTGGGATTGGGCCATGTCTTTGCAGTACAAACTCAAAGTGCAGTGTGCAACAGAAGTTCAAACCCCGGCCAGTCATGGCTTGAAGTGAGTGGGAATGTCAGATTGTCAGTTTTGGAAAGTTACAGAGGCTCCCTCTCATTCTACATCAGAAAGTGTGTGTGTATGTGTTTATGTGGGGGGGACTTCTTATGAACTGATGAAGTATACTTGCAGTGAAAATGCTCAGTCATTACATTGGTAGTAGCAACAATTTCCCAACAAAACAATGACTGTGTCCAAAATCACTCCCTTGTTTTACTCATTGCTCCCCAGAGAAACAAACACGTAGTTTAGTCGATCATGAGAAGAAAATTGAAATCGCAGACACTTATGAATCATTGTCATGTTGCGTCATCACTTCCAAGTGTAGAGTTACACAACTTTTACTTTTGCATCTATGAAATGTGGCACATTATATTATGGGATTGTTAGCAAATAGGTTTTCATATAGGTAATAAACCCACCTTGGACACTTGCATAGGAGTGAGTGTGTATAAGTGTCACACTGAGAGTTGCAACACTCTTCTATATAGTGCAGTATGAGGAGTGATTTTGGATGTAGGCTATATGTCGAAAAAAAAAATAGGTCGGATGTTTTGAAATAGGGTTGTATGAAGTACTTATCCACAGTCAGTTTATATCATACAGTAGATGTCGAATCTGATTAAAAAAGGTATTTTTTATTAGCAATTCAATAGAGACATACAGAGTATTAATAAACCAACACAGAACCAGTGAGGACGAAAAGACAGCCCCACCCATCAACACAAGAACAAACAGAGAAAGCCAGACCAGTCAAAGGAAATCCAAAAGAGAAGACTTGTGTGACATAAGAAGGGGAGTAAAGCATGTTTTATTAAAATTTTTCAGCTGACATATTTGCCATAAAATTAAAAAATGGTTGCCACGTCCTTAATCCAGTGTCCATGTGTTGGCGGTGAAGAGTCCTTCCATTTACAGAGGACGAGTTTTCCGACTCGAAGTGCGCAGAAAGAGGCGATGTCTGCTTGGGCTCTACTTAAAGGGATAGTGCAGCCAAAAATGAAAATTCAGCCATTATCTACTCACCCATTGCCGATGGAGGCCCTGGTGAAGTTTTAGAGTCCTCACATCCCTTGCGAAGATCAACTGGGGGGGAGCAGCTAGCACACCTAATGGCTGACGCCGCCCCAGACTAACGTCCAAGAACACAAAATTGAATCCACAAAGTATCTCCATGCTGCTCATCCGTAGTGATCCAAGTGTGCTGCAGCCCCGACATAAAAATTTGTAATGCCATATGAACTCTGTTTCGCTCACCCCGCCAATCTCCGCAAGGGATGTGAGGACAAAATATTATCAGCTTTAAGTGTACACCATATTTAGAATATTTTCACTGCAGTCCCTTTCCATCAGACGGCTTGTTCTGACGGGGGCTATACCACCTCCAAACGAGCACCTGTTGTAACTGCGTGACGTTAACCAGGTGGTTTGGTCCACTTTGAAAAGTACAGTGTGAAATTGAACCAACTGAACTGTGTGGATTTTTCGGCATTCCCTGTCCAATCGAACCGAGTCCCCGGACTATCCTGGTGTGAATGCGCCCTGAAGTTGTAGACATGGCAGGACAAGTTCACATGCTGTCAACCATGAGTTCTGGAACATTTGAATTGTTTTATACAGTGCTGCGCACAGTATTACACTGTGTCTGTACGTTCTGTATCCAGGAAGTTAATTGATGATCTTTGTAAATGCAGATTAATCCCTGGTGAGATGCTTTGGGATGCAGGGATGATGTCATGCCTCAGTCCTTTGTATTGAAGGAGGGGGAATCACCACATGAGCCCCGGCTGTCCCTCTCATTTCATTTTAATGAATGGCAAGACGTTTCACACACTGCTCACACAAAGAGCCGTGAAAAGCAGGGTGCTGCATGCTGAATGCTGCTAATCTGCTTCTGTCGGACATCCTGAGAGGTGACAAAGACCTCGATCAGTCAGCGCACAACCGGCGAGAGTGTGAACTGATTATTAAGTGCGCTGAAATCTAATAGCCAAAGCGCCTCAATTCCCCCGGTCTCTTTTTCAAATCAGCCATCCGGTGTTGCCACAGGTTGTGCATGCTGGGCCGCAGACATTGAATCAGCACTATGGCAACATCCTGAGCCCTAAATGACAGATGAGTTGTAGTAAATTGGCATTAGTATTCCTATCACAAGCCATGGTGAATGAGACCAGCAATGACTAATGCGAGGCAGGGGAGTTAGAAAACAAGAGCCAGGCCGGTGAGTGCAGTATCACACACACACTGAGCAGATTTTTAACGCTGATAATCCAAGCCTTTTGGTCTTACTTCACAGTGCGGGTGAACAAAATCGCTCACAACTCTGCATTTGTTTTCCCTAGCAGATTGGATTATGGTAATGGAGACGAAACATCTGATCTTAATTCTGCGTGGCGGTAGATATCAGATGTCTCAGACTGTTTGGGGGAGAAAATCCACTTTCCCCTTGATATTTAAGAGGAGAATGGCTCCAATTTGCCCCAGAGACAGGCCTGATGGTGTGTTTTGTTAAGACAGAAACACACAGAAACATGAGACAGATGTTGGAATATGTTGTATGAGAGAAGAGCTAACAACAGGTTGCAGGAATCCTTCATATTTGGATTAGTATCATCTGTGCACCTTCAACCCTTTCTGACCCTGAACGGAGGGAGTTAAGCCTCGGCTGCAACGTGACTCTGCAGAGGGCTGTGAAATGGGCCATAATTCTGAGTTAATATAAATAGTCTGACTAATGTTTCTGGTGGATTATCCATATTATAAAGTAGAGCTGTCAGATGTGCTGCAGGAAAGGCTTGCGTAATACGACGGACAGCAATGCAGCCGCTCTCTTCCTCTTGACTCTGATCAATTTTATGTTGCTTTCACATCATGTTAACCAAATAGCTAGACATTTTCTCTCTGGTGAAGAGTTAGATAATAAGATCTATCCAGTCTTAAACTACTGACGGACCAGAAATGTACATTTTTTGCCAGCATTAAATGTCAAACAAAAGGCAGAGACTGTATCGTATAAAGATGCGGTCAGCAGTAAATTCACCTCTTCTAAGCAAAAGGCGGAGGATATCGTTATCTCGGAGTCTGACCGTGCAGAGCTTCTCTTCCTGCAAGTAGCTGCCTGTTTCTACTTGACTCGTTGCAGGTCTTTGGTCTGAATTGGGCTTAATGAGATGAATCTTCAACTTTAAGGGGGCGATCCTAATTCTTTCTAATGGCCAACAGGGGCAAAGAAGTACGATTGTATGGAGGTCTGTGAGAAAATGGCCCTACTAGGGTTGCCCCCTGATTATCGGAGATTTGAATAATCAGTCGGAGACTCCTCAGTTGACTGAGATTGCATGAAATAGAAACTATTTTTTTTATGTCATTCAGTGTGCAGTGTACTTTTGGGGATGTTTTGGCCCCCAGATTTAGTGAGTGCTCTTTGCTTTTATGCTGCTCTGAATACAGGCAGCTGCGGACCCAGGCACAGGGTGTTGCGATATGCGATACGTCGGTTAATTGCACGGTAAATTAAAAAGCAGACAGTAACTTTTCCGGCCGCGATTAATTGCCATATTCTCTCCACCAAAGCGACTGGACGACAAGAGCGTTCGTTGGTTGGTTCATTAGCGTAATGAACGGAGGGAAAGCTCTTGTCATCGAGTGTCTTTGTCTCTGTGGGGGAGGCGGGGCTATGAGCTATACACACATACACAGTGCGATCTTCGTGAGGGGGAGACGAGGCGGAGAAAAAAACAGAGAGTTTTGCGTCAGAGAAAGACATGGAACTGGTTCCTAAACCAAACGCCACGGCCCCTGTGTCCTGTGTGGGAGTGTTTTGGATTTAAACCAAATGACGGAGGGGAGTCCAGTAATTTGGACGAGCCGGTGTGTCAGGTTTGTTCTAAAACCATTTCAACAAAAAGAGCGAATACGACCAACTTAACTGCACACCTGAGAGTGTGAGACTGAGAGTCTATTTTTTGTATTTATTTTGGTATTTTTACGTGTTATTTTGGATATTTAAATTTTCTATTTTGCATTCCTAAATATTCTTGTTAAATAAATGTTAATTTCTCTTTCAAAGGGTGCACTTGCATCAATATGCCTTAATTATCATTATATAAGTTTAAAAAATGGTCTAAAAACAGCAAAATTACAACAGTTATAAAAATGGTCTTAAAAGCACAATATTACGCAATATTATCGCTTATCGCAATAATTTCTGACGCAGTTAATCGCCCAGCAAAATTTATTATTGTGACAGGCCTATAGCTGCCTGGAGGCTTCGCTCGGTCAGGCGTTGAGACAGTGTTATCTTCTTCATTCGGCTTTGAGGTGGTGAATTTACAGCTCACAGCAACTTCATACGACACAGTCTCTGGCTTATCTAGTATCAGCAAAATATGCTGTTGCACGTCTCTGATCTGTCGTTAGTGTAGTTAGCGTAGCTTGTTTACTATATTACTTGAATGTCACTGTCACATTAAACATCCAGCTGAACCCTGTTCAAACCGAACAGAACAGATCATCAAATATTTGCATTAAATAGCCAATTCAGATTCAGCTGAGATGATTCTGAGTTGGGCACAGCCTCACACCCTACTTTTCACTGGATTTATTTCAGGTGTGACCACCTTGTGATCGACAAGTTGCTACCACGATGGTTTCCTTAGGTTCTAAGTCACATCCGCCCCTCGATCCTCCACAGCTCCACCTTAATGTCCAAAATGGTCAACTTGGGCTCTGAAAAAACAAGATGGTGGCAACCAATATACCAAACCAAACATAATCCAATGGGTGACGTCATGATGGCTTCGCAAAGTACTTTATGAATCTGTTTCATAAATGTACAAAGAGAAAAAAGAGAACGACTGGACGGAGTTTGTGGAGTTCAGTCAGCGGCTGAGCTGAACACAAACACAGAGATCTGTACTTGTAGTAAATTGGCTGTTTTTTGACAAATCCACACAGACTGCACAAACACATTCAGTGGACAGAAATGGGAATCTTCTTGTCAGATTTTCAGCCAGAAAGCAAACAAGCGTATCTTCCAACTGTTGCTTAAACTGCTCTGAGAGCCTGGATTGTTTAAAATGTGTCCTCGTTCATGGGTGCATGACCTCGAAACATAACACAAAGCTTTAAAAATCAGATTAATCTTTATCAGGTTTACTCATTACAGGGCTGCAACATGTTTAGCCTGGACTGTACTTCACTGACCTCGTTTTACATTCAACGCAGAACACTAATTGGAAAACACCCAATTTCCTCAACTCGTACTGGCTCAACTCGTGGCCCATCTCTCAGCTGTGTTTTTAAGAGATTTGCCCTCCAGTCAACAGCAGCATGTGAGGTGAAGAGTCCTCTCAGTGAGACAGCGGCTGGGCTCGGCTCTTTGGTCACGGCTGTGCGTCATTCGTCAGCAGACTCAAAGACACAATGAGCTGCATACACTCTTGATAAACAAGATCTGTGAATCTGTGTTTGACACGAGAGAAAAAAAAGAGTTATGACTAACAGATTTCCCTGTTTAGTGTCATGTCTCTGAAACTTCTCCCCGATGATCAGGCTGCTTGGAAAGTCGTGATCTCTGGGGGAAAGTGGCCGGGTAGTTTCCAGGTGTATCAACATCAGCCCATGCTACACGTTTATCACCTCATGGGTCAGGAAATGGGATAAAAGTTGGGATTTCATACAGCTGCGTGTTTGTCGTCACCTAGGGGAATATAAAATGACCGTACGTCCAACTCAAACGCTGAAAGAGATAAAGGCAGAAATCACTGGGCTCCACGAGCACTTACGGCTCCGTCTGTGCTCCGTTTTTGAAATGCTGAATCACACGTGTACAAGCATCTGTTTTTGATTTGTTCCATCCCTCTCACTCCCTGCCTCATACTCTCCCCCTCTCTTCCCCTTTTCCGTCCTCCCTGCTTTCCTCTGTGTGCGGGGGCAGACTTCTGGTCGTGGCTGGGCCAGAACCGGGTCTAGGGACAGGCCAGGAAATGCGTCAGTCCGCTCACATATTAAAAGCAGGTTCAGAGTAAAGGGTAATTCCCCGGGGAGACGATGTGTGTGAGGAAGTTGCTGACTCTCCCTGTTATGACACCCAGACCTGAGTCACAACATAAATCCCTGAAACACCCTTAAACAACCTCTGGCGCTTGATAAATCTTAAGTAACGGCCCACCGCTGCACACAAGAAGATTGTTTACGTAGACATTTCTTTATTACGTCAATGTAAAAATACTGTATAATGGAAGAAACATGTTATCTGGTTTTAATTTGTGCAATAAAAAGTGTCTTTACTGGTGTGAAATGATCAGATGATACACAGAAAATGTATTGACGACAAATGTAAAGATTGAGAACTTTTTGGTAGAGCTGCCATTAATCAGTTAGCTGATCTCCAGAACATTTTATAACGTATTATTTTGATAACCTATTAAATATGTGGCTCTATTGTCACAGCAAAATTTAAAGCTTCCAAGTCCAATCCTTTTTCTCATCTTAAATTATAGCAAATTGAATATTTTGGGGTGTTTCAAACAACACATTTGGCTTTAACGCATTTGTTTCTTCGTTTGTAACATTTCAAGTGAAGACTAAATTAAAATAAGAAGTAATTCAGCCTTATTGTGTGCAGTATATCTGCTTATTGCCAGTCTGCACCAAGTTATGAGGACTGACAGCTCTTTGCAAAGGACGTGCTTTTGAGTGAATATTTTGGGGGTTTGGACTGTGTCAGTAATTGACTCGGTTCTCAGTATGTTTTGTAAATATAGTTCCCATCATGCTTTGGGAGATGGAAGCAGGAGGTGTAATGTTGCCATGGAGACAGTGAGCTACACCTCGAGCCCTGTTTTTTTCTTTACATCTTGTTGAATCTTCAGCACATGGAGTCACACTGTATTAGCTGTTACCAGTTAAGAGGAGATTTTTGTTTTAGGAAGCTTGAATGATTATTTGGTGCAAATGTGATAAAGGTGCAGATGTTTCAGTCTTTTTTTTTATTTCGCGGGCGTGTGATACAAGTCAAATAAGTGTTTTTGTTTATTTATTGGCTAGTCCGTGTGCTGTACAGTGTATTTCTGAGGACATATGGGTCCCCACATGTTGCTGCAGAGTGGGTACTCTTGACTTTAATGCTGCTCTTTGTTGCAGGGAACTGCGGACAAGCAGGCAGCCGTACAAAGGAAGAGAGATAACATTATCTTGGAAGTGCTGCTTGGAATTTATAGCTCACAGTAACTTAGTACAATACAGTCTCTGGGTGTTTTTTGCTACCAAGTGTCAGCAAAAATTGTTGTAACACATTTCTGCCTGGTCTTAAAGGCAGATAGCTTGTTTACTATATTATGTGAATGATGCTGTCACACTGAGCCTTGTTGTAAGTTTAAAACTTTATATGGAGAAAGAAAGAATCATCAGATATTTGTGTTAAATGGACGAATCTCATTCAACTGGCATAACTCTGAGTCAGGTACAGCCCTTGTTTGTAACGTGGCCAGATGTAATCTTCCGTGATGTTAAGATACGCCGCTGGTCAACTAGTGTGATACGTCGCTGGATGGCGTCAGGTTTGAATGCTGCTGATAAGAAAGTAATATAAAGAGCTGGAAAACTCTCTTTAGAACTGGCGGGGAGTGTGGTGAATTGGTCCAACAAACCCAGGACTTTCACCTTGGAGCTCTGTGTTTGCTTCCTGTGTGAATGTAGAAGAAAACCATGATGGTGTTTCCTAAACCTAACCATGTGTTTTTGTTGACTTGTTGGTGTTGGTTGCAGCGTCCCAGAACATCAACAGCAGATGCAGGAGGATATCTGGTACTTAATACGTAGATGTGAAAGTGGTGATATGTGACAATTTAAAATGAGAACATGTTGTAATGAACATAACTGGTTGCAGCCCCGATGTGAATCATATTTTTAGGTCTTTGTCTGCATTTTCTGAACATACAGATCAGCCTGAATTCCTCCTCTTCCATTGTTTTCTCACTGTTTGTTTGTTGTGGTTTTCCCCAGAGAATGTGGTTTTTCGGCGAAGAAACCAATGAGCCGTGACTCCACTCCATTTTTTCTCACAAAACTGTATAATTCCTCTCTTTTCTTTCCTCGCTCTCGAGTCCGACAGAACTGCTGCAGCTGCAGCTCTCCAGAGAGTCATTTTGAGTGCCGTGTTTCAGCGTTGTTAACCGAGGACAGTGCTTCACTTCACTGCCCTGCCATTGTTTATTGCACATCAAATGTTGATACTTCTGCTGTTGGATTTCTCTCACGCAGTTTGTGGGTTCACCGAGGAAAATTGGCAAAGAATGGTTGTGTTTTCTTAACTTTTATTCACATTTAAAGGTCCCATTGCAGGTTGACCAACAACAACTTCAGGCCCTGACCTGTCATGCTTCCTTTCTGATAGTGTCAGGGTCCGGTTTGCTCACTGCTGGGTGACACAGGAGTCACATCAACATTCAGGTCCATACACTGATGGGAAGGGGGTTACAGGTCAGTGGAAGGGAGCCAGAGAGTGACGTCAGGGGCGTGTTGCTGACTAAAGATCAGAGGAAACACCTGGGGGAAGCCTAGAAGGAAGTGACACCTCATTGCTGTCTTTCAGTCAGCTGGTCTGACAGTCACATGATGTCTGAACAAGCACCAGCTCCACATGCTAATAGAAACCATGAATCTGCTGTTTGGTCTCCAAGTTTAATTTTGGGATCAAATGTGAAACAGCAGTTGGAGTTTTCATGTTTGGAGTGTGTTCGCAGTGAAAGGGATATCAGCATAATTCATGTGGAAGCCTCCTGAGCTGTTGTTTCTGTGAGCGACCATCTCTCAAGCTTTCAGACAGGAAAGAGCTGAATGCTTCACACGTCTGGTATGTCTTTCTAGTGCAAGCCAAGCTGCATGTTTAGCCCACAAAAATGCCGGGAAAGACTCCCAGCTCAGCCCCACCACATCACGCCTGTGTAGGGATTTTCACAGAGGGAATTCAGCTATTTCACCAAAATGTCAGGGTGTTACACTGTAGGATTGGCTTACTGTGAGCGCTGCTCTATTCTATTCACCGGTTTTACCCCAGCGGCCTGGTGAGCTGCCCAGAAAAAGGCCGCGAGGAGCTTCACGTCTGTGGGCTTTATTGTCTTCCTCCCTTCAATGGAACATTGTCCAGGCCGGTTCTCACAGCTCGGGCCTCTTCTGGATCCTCCGTGTGTGTGTGTGTGTGTGTGTGTTCTCTCTTAACGTCCAGAATATCTTCATTGACATTTTTGTGTGTTGCCGTCATCTCGGACCACCCTGAGTTAATATAAACCTGCGCCGCCAGCCGAGACCTCTCATATCCTGACCTTTCTCCCGTTCACCCCCACCGATCTGCAGCGTCCCTCTCCCTGCCCAGCTCTTACAATACTTGTTGTGACGTCGAACACATCCTCCCGCGTCCTATGTAATAATAAACACACGAGTTGAGACTGTCCATTCAAGTCTGTTTCCCTTGTGATGGTGCGCAGGAAGCTCTCGCAGACCACACTGTGGTGTAAACTCTACTATTGTTGTGCTGAAAGGGTTAATCTCTGTAACATTTCCTCTACATGACCGTCTTTGTTGGCTCCCTGTCTGAAGTGCCATTTCCCCATGGGCTGTAGTGGCCTAATTGCACGACCCCCCCACTACTATAGCTGATGGGGGATGGATGGAGCTGGCATTGCATTATGCATGGCGACTACACCCAGCTGGTTTGTCAAAGAGTCCAATAACAGCCGAAAAGGACCTTCATCCTGTTGTATGCCGAGTTTTACAATCTTCCAATAAGACTTGTAAACTTGCGGTCCTCTCTGTTCGAAAGCTTTAGACTCCAAACTAAAAACAAGAAATTATCTGGAACTTCTTCCAAAGAGCTTCTATGCTTTTGGAAAGACCTACACAAGCAGTTTGGTTGAATTATGATTGTTTTGAGAAACCTCGCTACCTATATCACGAGCAGGGATTTCAGCTTCGGTTAATTTTTGCTTTTGAAAAGCCATCACCCATTAATTGATCACTAACTGGTTGATTTTTTGAAAAAGAGACATGAAATACAAGAGGCCTTTCCTTTTAGTCCAGCGGCCCTTTGACTCAGTGAGCTTTAGCGCCGCATTTCAAAGCATTAGCCAATTAGAGGTGGTGACATTTTAATGTTTTGTGACGTTATTGTCTAGGCTATTAATTTTCTGTTGGCTTTGCTGGCTGGCTGCGTTAACGTGGAAATATTCCCACTGCCCACCCTCCGATCTCGGCTGGTTTCTTGACCACTTTGCAGTTCGCACCACCCGGATTGGGATGGAGCTAACTTCAGCTAGCTATTGGTGCCGCTCATTCAGCGATTACAGCTTGTACTGCTGTGAATAACATTGTGTCCCCCTCCTTCAATATCCCCTCACGTCTCACGTGAGTAAACGGTTTCAGGGCGCCGCTAATGCTAGCTGGCTGCCACCCGATCCAGGTGTTACGCAGTCGAGTAAATTGATGAGTAGCAAAACTGACCTATGGACCGACATGTGGAAGCAGTTAAAATATTCTTGTTGTACATCTACTGCAAGCTCACCTAGCACAACTGAGCAAGTTAACATTCCAGCTTGCTATTAACAAGCAAGAGCCTCTCGTCCATGAGTAGATGCACACTACCTTCTGCGCGGTGATATGGTTGCCGGCTGAAATCATGACCTGGTTAATCAAGATAATCCACAAACCTTGCTGTGAGCGCTGTTAATATTTACATCTGGTGCTGTCATGAGCTCGAGCCTCTAATCCATGAGGAGACCGTGAGTAGTCGAAAGAAAATAGATGTGAATCGATGTTTCTGAGTTCTCGATTGATAAATAGAACTACAGGTAAAAGGAAAAACATGCATTTTTGATTTGGGGTGAACTGTCCCTTTAAGCAGCTTCCAGGTTCTTGCTCAAGACGAGCAGAAAGATCCTGCGGTATGTTAAAAAAAACATTAATTTGAATGTGATATTTGGTCAAGTCTAGTTACAGACTGTTGCATCACACCAGCAGTGGTTTTCTCACACGGATGTTTTATCCATTAACAAAGCGAGAGTGAAAGCAGGGTTGTTGTTTCTTCCTGTGTTGATATCAAAGTGGGAGTTGTTGTTTGTGGGGTTTCCAGAACGACTTCACCGCTGACCCCACAAACACTCAAGGTCTTGCAGGGCTCAGCTGGCGTCGTTCCCATTCATTGTCTCTTTTCACATTTTTTCAGCTGCATTCCAGTTCAGCTTCCAAAAACTGTGCTGACAGCAGGAAGTTCAGGACGGGTGCAACACACGGCTGCTGCCAGATTCACTGTAAATACCGTACGCTGAAATAGACGGTTGCATTTATAGAAACAGAGTATATTGTCTTAGTAAACGCAGTCGATTTAGCTCTCTGTCTGGACTGAGTGTCATCACTTGTTGCTAACTGATCTCTATAATCTCCTGTATCTGTGGTTGTAGTGTTCAGACGGGGGATGTATTAGTAGCTAATAGAGCTCTCACCACAAAGCTCCCCAGACGCTTTTAGGAACATGAGCGGCTATGTGGAAAACTGCTGAAGGAACAAACCACATTAAATTTTTATCCGTCAAGACAAAATTTAATTCACAGTTTTAGGAGAGAGCATCTGCAGTCAGCTGTCAGAGTCCAGGTTGTTCAACTTGTTAACTGTCTTACCGTTGAAAGAGATGCATGTCAGTTAAAGTGTTCGTGGTGAAAGTTGGAGCCCTGCAACAACCAATGGTTTTATCGGCCCTTAAAAAGTGTCATAAAAGTTGCTTTGAAGTCTGATTTTAACTCCCAATTAAGTTTTGACTCTCTGTAGAGGCTCGAACTTTCTGATTAATATCATTATGTTTTTGTGAGATGGTTGATTTTACAATTAATCTATCATTCTTCTTAGTCAATACAATCTAACAAATAGTAAAAAAAAATGGTCTGTCACAATTTCAAATGTCTTGTTTCGTCCAAGTAACAGTCCAAAACCAGAGAATATTCAGTTTGCAGTAATATGAAACAGAGTAAATCAGCAATTTTAGGCACTTAAACCTTAGAAAAATTGGCATTTTAGAAATTCATAAAACACTGAAAGGACTAAGTAATCGTTTTTGATTAATTTTATTTTAATAAAGAAGTTATTTCAGCATTATTTAAGACAATGAAACTTATCCAACCAGGAATGGACGCCATTGACTGATATCAAAATTATAATATAACATGTTGTATAAATACCAATATACCATATATATTCAAGCATTAAATAACTTTATGAAATCCAACTCTTGCATTGCTTTGTAATGTTAAAACAGGGATACTCAACTTGCGGCCTGAGGGGCCAAATCTGGCCTGCGGTAAGGTGCAGGGTGGCCCGCCAACCATTTTCTAATTCACAGTGAGAATAAATTGATGCACATTGAGATTATTTTTGTACTTCGAATGTAAATCCAGTCCATTAAAACCCCTTAAAAATAGAGCTTGTTTATTAATAAAAGAATTTCCAGGGCTGGTACCTGCGGTTATTCCACAGGCTAGTTAATAACATGTCGGGCAGGAAATCCAAAGTGTGGGATCATTTTGAGAAGGTGAAGGACGAACCCAAGGTGATATGTAAACTCATCTTCATTGGTCCACTACAAACATGACGCATCATCTGAAACATGGAAGTAGCTACATGCCCATTAGCCCACAGCGTCATTAACAGGCGGCTCGCTCAGTGTGTGACGTGCACTTGGAGATAAAATATAGGCCTATATTAATGAAGGTTCATTAGTACGGTTTTGTATTTCTCTGTAATGTAGCACAGTGTTAACAATGTTACTGATACTATTCTGTCTCACACCTTCAACTCAAACCATTGTGTTGCCCCGCCCAAAATATATCAGTTAATAATTAAATTAATATCATAAACATTCGGGCGACTAGTCGACTAATGGCCCTAAATGACAACTATTGATTGACTTGGAAAACTTGACACGTTTGCGAGTCATTGAATTCCATTCAGAATGAGCCCGCGCCCCACCAGTTGGGAACCACAGCTCTAGGGCACAGAGGAATACGATATTCCAGGCTTTGGATACACATGCAACACTTTGATTTTGGTCCTTTCATGAGATTTGTTGAAGAAAGTCTAGAAGATCACCAGAGTTATCCTTAGAAATATAGCATCAGATTAAACTTTGAAGTCAACCTGCATACAATGTTTTTAAATCTCTTTTGATCACTGGGTACAAATTGTTTGATGTGGTCGATTTAAACAGCAGAAAGGCGTTAGGCTCCTCAGCCCTCCAGCCACACAGTTACTAATCCCCCACTGATTCCCTGATAAGCCTCAGTCTTGGTCCTACCACTTTGAGTGACACCCAGGCTGTACCACCACTCAAATCCCTCATAGATGAACAGAATAATAATAATCTTACAGCTCAAGATGCCTTGAAAAGATGATTGTTATAAAGGCAACAGGGGAAGTCAACAGTCAGCTGTGTGAGGAGGGAGATGTTGCTCTCAGACACTTTGAGCCTTTCATATGACCGTCTTCAGTGTTGAAATCTATCCAGCGGCCTGACTACAGAATGAAAGGCGATATTGTGCAGAAGACGTCTGTTCCACAGCTGACCTGTAGTTAAAGCTTTGAAATATTAGTGGAAAGGCTGACACAGGAAAGAAAACCCTCGCAGATCCAACTCCGACCTAGCAGGAGAGAAACTTTGTGCCATTTTACGGGTTTATAATTGTGGAGTTCGAGCATGTGCGAGCAGAAAGAATTCTGCTTTAACATTCAGCTAATAACTCCGACTTCACATGGGTCGTGTACCCTTAAATCAATCTGTCTGAGCAGAAGCTAAAATTAGATAATCCAGATGTTTTGCCATTTGTCTGCTGCACAAAATCTCCGCACCAGGCGGGTTATAAATGGAAACAATGTTATTTTCATTATTTTAGACATAAAAAATACCAGTGCGTGACTTCTGTTAGAAGGAGACAGCAGTGTTTGTCACAGTTGCATATTTTGTGCTTGAAAGAGCCTTTTATCATCAAGTGGTATCTCTTAACTCGTGTTGAGAGGTTTATTCGCTTTATTCCAAATCATGTGGATGTCTTTGTCACAGTGGTGGAGGAAGTATTCAGATCCTCTACTTAAGTGAAATATTAATACCACACTATAAAAATAGTCCCTTTCAAGTAAAACTCCTGCAGTGAAAGTTTCCTCGGAAGATTCTGTATTTAACTTTCAGAAAATACTTGTTCTAGACACCAAACAGTGCAGTAAGTTAACATCACAGTGTTAACTTACTGCACTGTGGGATTTTTCCATTGGATTATTGATGAAAATAAATTCGATGGCAAACAAAGGTTTATGATATTTACATGTTTTGTTCAGCAAGATAATCTTCACAAATGAACATCATTTATGATTGCTAAAGTCTAAACGCAATTGCCAGAAGTAAAAAGCGAACACCAGGCTATAAATGAACTACACTACGGTTGCATGACCCAACGTCAAGGCAACTGGCAACTGCCTCTCTTTTATTTACTGACGTACTTTATGTCGTGGAACAAAACATGAATGTCTCTCAAGCTTGTGTTAACCACAGACCTTATTTCAGGCGTTGAACCGAAAACCAATTCAGAAAACCCATTGACCTTGAGACGAGGGAATCTGGAGTGCTAACATGCTAACTAATTTCTGAATTTGAGGAGTCATTCCTGACCGTGATTTACTGGCATCGTGTTGAGAATGCTGGAAAATAAATTACAATCATATTTAGAATAACGTTACTATTTGTAATGTTTCTATAGTCTAATTATGAAGTTACCAGCGGCAGATCGTACAGGGAAGCTTTACAGCGACCCGGCTAGCCCTAGTTGAGGTTACAGTTAGCTCGTTGACCTCCACTGCCTTGCATAGCCCTTGGCTAGTAGAATCATTAGTTATGCACCTTTGATTTGAACCTTTATCATTTTTTGTTTGCTCAATCATCGCGATACCTTCAAGCTAGCCAGCTAATACCAATGATGCAAGCTAGTTGTAACTTGTGCTGCACTGTGTGGATTTGGTGTTAGCTGATTAAAGTAATTTGCCCCTGGAGTCTGGATGAATTAGCTGACATTATCCACTCAAGACAGGTTTTGCTAACTTACGTTAACTAGCTCGAAATTCCTCCGCCTTAGCAATCAAGCTAATGTTAGCATCTAACTAATATTACTTAAGCATCAATGTAAAAGCAGATTTTACTGTTGGAGTTGGTTGAGGTGGAGCTCATTTTAAACCACTAACTACTGATTATGTTCATTCTGGATTAGTCTGCTAATTGATTGGTTTGTAAAAATAAGAAAAAGTTCTCAGAGCTCAAAGCGACTCCTTCACAATGTTTGTTTTGTCCAACCAACAGTCCAATCCTCCGAATTATTTCAATTAAATAAAAGGAAAAGCAGCTGATGTTAACAGCTGGAACCATGAAAAGTAACTTAAAAGATTATCATTGCTGCACTTGTACATGCTTGTATAGTTTATAACACAGCATCATACTTTATAAACTCTTTGTTGTAAATGCAAACATTTAGTTGTTTTTTAAGTAACTAAATCTGTAAGATAAATATATTGATGTGAAATGTACAATATTTGAAATGTGTGTAGAGAAGAAGTACCTCAAATTTGAACTGATTTGCTGTACTTTATGCTCTTCTTTTCATTATTGTTTTAGTTGATCCGTTAGTGCCGGCTGATTTGAATTTGAACAGGCTGGAGTCAGAAAAGAGCGGGAAACACGTCTTCAGCTGTTGCTGTTGGTCAGCAGCAGCCCGTCTCTCTCTGTGACATGTTATTCTGAAGCAAACGGGGGGAGACATGCTCAGTTCTTTCTGTTTTGGCAGGCTAACCCACTTCTTCTCTGAGCTGCCTGGAGTGTGATCAGATGGGACCGCCGAGGGCAGCTGCTCACTCCCCAGGGGTTGGGTCACTTTCACAACAGGGTCACTGTGGGGTCAGGAGTCAGGGTTTGGCAGCCAGTATCTACTGTACGAGTGCATGAGGTGTGAAAAAGCTTCTGGTGCCTTGACGTTTGGCCCAGAAGAAGGTGTAGTGGTTTGTGAGCAATTGCGTTCTCTGAAGTTTTTCAGTCTCGGTTGTGTTGAGTTCAGGCTGAAATATCTCAACAGCTATCGGGGGATTGCCATGAAATTTCATACAAACATTCGTGGTCCCCAGAGGAGTTGACCTTTGTGGCTTTTGAGTGAAATGTCTCAACAACTGTGGAATGCAACTTTGTATGGATCATACAACATTTTACTGAGTTTATATGAGACAGGGAAAATACAACAAGTGATTTTGGCTTGTCAAAGCGAAATATAAGAATCTTTGATATCCGGCCAATGTCACTTCACATTGGTAATATGAGTACAAACATAATAAAAGCTGTTGAAGGTTCATGGTTCAACGTTAATATTTATTTATTTTTTTTTTTTTTTGCACGACTGGGCAAATGAGTTGCTAGATTTTACCAGCCTGACATAACTTGAGGCTACCCTGAGGTATGTAGTTCTCATGGTAGCCTCCCAGTGAGCTCACCAGAACTGTTTGGTCCAAAAACACTTATTGTTAGCATGTGAGCATTTAGCTCATTAGGCACCGTGTGTCTAATATCAGGCTCACAAAGCAGCTAGCATGGCTGTAGATTTTATTTTGTGTCATTAAATCAAAGAATTAGTTCAACATTTTTGTGAACTGGCTTTCTTACTACAAGTTAGATGAAAAAATTAAACTGCATTCTTTCTGTACAGTTAATATGAAGCTACAACCAGCTGCTGGCTGTAGCCAAATACTGAAATGACAGAGGGTTGGCAATCCACTCATCATCTCAGCAAGAGAGCAAATTAAGCAAAGTATTTCCCAAAATATTAAACTTACTACTTATATTATATCACTTTTATTGCACATTTTGAAATGGAAAGTTTAAACAAAGGTCTGAATCTGGCTGATTTTCATCCTTGGACTTTTTCCTTGACGTATCATCAACGAACAGCTCTGGCAGGAGTTTTTTGCCGGCGTAAGCTTGGCTGCAGAAGTCTTGTTTTATTTGAATTTTTCAGCTGAAGAATGTCTTTCTGTTCTCGCTTTCCTCATGTGTGAAGATTCATCTGCCCAGATTAATACGGGAATGTTATCCCCAGCTCAGGGGACTGCCTTCCTGCCTTCCTGCTTTAACTGTCAGGGAAACCGTTGGTCGTTGGACAGCGCCAGAACTAATGTCTCTCGCCAAGGGAGGGTCTGAAAATATGCACACATGTTGTTCAAGGTCCAGCAGGACACCAACAGCCTGATACAAGAGGAGGACTTGTAACAGCAGAAAGAATTTTTGATTATGTTTGAATGCTTTTTATTTCTGTTCTTCAATGGGCAACAAAAAAATGTGACCTGAATGATCTTGTTATTTTCATGCAGGCAGTCTTTTCTTAAGGGGGCATTCCACCAATTTTAGACATTAAGATCAGTTGTCTCATCACGAGGATTAATATTCAGCTTCTGAAAACAGTTGTATAACGTTTTTGGGCTTTGCAGAAAGCTTTCCAAAGTCTTTCTAAGGTCTGAAATGTCTAACATTGATTCAGTACTTCAAAACATCAATATTTGATACCAAGATTTACATTGAGGGCATACAATTTAAATATTTTATTAAAAGATAAATATAACAAGGCTATAATTTGACCGCAACTTTTCTTGGTTAGTAGCAGAGAACAGCAGAATGACTGTGGTATACATTAACAGTAAGGGCCCTGACACACGAAGCCGACAGTCGGTTGTGGTCAATCTTGGGGCATTAAAGGGTGTCTGTTGCCCTCATCTGTTGGTGTGTCCTGCAATGTTGGCCCTTGTTGGCTTTTTTCAGCATGTTGAATAGGCATTGGGGACAGCGGAGCCTGTCAGTAATTGAAACTGCTATGATTGGCTGTTCAGATCAGCGCACCAGAGGAGAAATTGAAGTGAGGAAAGTAAACAAACAGCTAAAGTCAAGAGGGAGCAAGACCAAAACGAACTTGTTAGGTAAAGTTGGAGGTAAGATTATTTTTCTTGATCAGCAACATTTGGAAATGGTTTGCGTTATTGTTTGCTGGCGCACATTAAATATCATTTGTTCTTTCAACATTGGATTTTGTTGCTAATGCGCTAACTGGCTAACTAGCATCGTGACGGTCTTCCTCTTCCCTTTTTTTGAATAAACGCAGGCTACCACCGTCTGTTGGTATGGAGAGTTATTTCCTCTCAAAGAATGTACATGCTGCCTGGCTAATGGTTGTAGTCTTTGTGTTGTGTTCAAGTACAACTTTTTGGCCAAGACACATGCAACATAAGGCGACGCAACAGTTAGCTTTTATCGTTGCTAGTTCTTTTATGTCGGTTTAGTTTGTCTTGGCCTTAACAGAGCGAAAAAGTGCAGCTGTTACTGGTGTATAGATCCTGAGGAATGTGAGTATTGAAAAGTTTTCAAAAATGTAAAATCCATTTTTATCATCAATAAGTCGATATTTTGACAACACTGGGTAGCTGGTGTTATTGAGACGTGGGCAATGTGAGTCAAATGAAAAATGCTGTTGAATTTCATCATGGGAAATGTAGGATCTAGTGTTAGGAAGTAAAAGTCGTTATTTTGGGGGAAAAAGTGGCTTTATAATTTGATGTCAAACACTTAAAACCTTTAGATAGATAATAATAATAGAAAGGGCTGCAACTAACGAGTTTATTTCAATGTTGACTAATCTGCCAATTCATTCCTGATTAATTGTTTGGTCTATAAAATGCTAGAAAATTGGGGAAATGCTCATCACAATTTCAAAGAGTTGAAAATGACATCTTTGATTTGCTTCTTTTGTCCAACCAACAATCCAAAACCCAAAGACTCTTAATTTATTGCAGCAAATTCTCACATTTAAGAAGCTGGAACCAGCAAATGTTTGAAGTTTTTGCTTGAAAATGAACAAAATGATTAATTGATTATTAAAATACTTGCTGATTAATGTTCTTTCAAATGAATACTGATTCACGGTGATCATAAACTAACAATACGTAGCTTCTATGCTCTGCCACAAAATGTGATACAAAATGAGACCACAACATTCAACAAGAGTTCACAGCCCCTTTGATTTCATAATAAAATAAATAAAAAACAGAGTTTATGATTGTTTGCCAGTATATCAGACCAATATTGGCTCTTTATTAAACACAGGATATTGTCAAGTCATGTGGTCTTCTTCTGATATGATTGAGTGTCTTTTCTGGACCACAGCTATATAAACTAAAGTCAATAAAACCAGCAGTTAAATGTATTTTCTTCTTCTTTTATTGTTGACTTTTTAATTACTCTTGGTTTTCCTGGGCAGTTAAAGAGTGTAATGAAGATCTAAATGCTATTTTAAAGTAGAAAATGATGGAGGAGACGCTGAGTATTTGTAATTCCTGGCGTATATACATAAAGATATTTTAACACTGGCATTAATCAGTCCTTTTGGTGTTAGTGTTGGCCTTCAGAAAAACATCAGTTAATCCTTCATTTTAAATACTTGAAATATGTTCTGCTTCTGTTTGTGGCTGCGCTGGATAACACAAACACCAAATGTGTTTTTTTAGTGTTTTTGGGTTTCTTTCTAAGGAGACGCGTCAACCATTCGGGCTGCTCTTTCCGTCAGGATTTATGTGCTGCGGTCTGCGGCGCGCAGAGAAGCACCACACATGAGCATGTAGGAGAGAGAGTTGGCAGGGGCGTGGCAGGGTCCGAGGAAGAGGAGGAGGAGGAGGAAGCAGACGGGCAAAAGTTCAGCCGCAGCAGGCAGACTGGTCATCTAAGGTGGAGCGCTCAACCCGCCGCCAGACGAGATATCTCCTTCAGTTAGAAAAAACATCAGGGTTGTTGATTTTGGAGAGGTCGTGTGCAGTCAGGAGAGAGGAGTATGTCAGCCAGACTCAAGTTCCCCCTTTTCCTCCTCTTTCAGTCGCCTCTTATGTTTTTCCCTCCTGCTCTTTCCAGTCCAGACATCTCCCTGGATGAGAGATGTTCTGATGGCGGCCTGTTACGATAAAGCTAATCTGGGCTCCACATGCAGATCAGATCCCAGTTCAGGCTCCTCACAAAGTCAGAGATGGACTGACACCTTGTTGACTTCAGTCTGTCTGTGAGAAACGGGGGAGTTCTTTGCAGACTTTAGGCATGGGTACACTTGGCTCACTCAGTATAACAGCTGCAGTGTCACGCCCATTTTCTCCCTCTGAGAGGACGGGCAAGGGATGATAGATGACCAACCTGCATCGATTTATCCAAACTCTGTAATGAAGGAGGCCTGTATCACAAAGGAAGTTCAGGTCTGGCTTCATTAAGCCCAAATCTCATGATACCAGATGACCTGCTGGCTCAGTTAACTCTGGGTTTTTCTATGCAGCTCTGCAGAGTTGTTTATTACATGCAACATCAACAAGACCATGAGTAAAGTACTGTATATGACATTAAATGAAGCTGTAATCGTGAAAGAAATTTAGTTTTATTGCAGCAGCAAGACATGATTTAAGCAAAGTGAATTATAAATAAGCGCTTCATAGCAGCACTGTTTTAACGCCGTGCTGCATGTGGGTTTTGTTTCTATGACAGCAATATCTCAACACTATCATTAGCCAGGTAGCTAACATAACGCTACGTTAACAGAGGCTAGAATACACAGTCAACTTCAAACTTACAAAGCAAACAGTGATAAAAGCCCAACACTCAGCAGCAACATCCAGTGTTGAATCTGCTCCCAAAACATGAGCTTTTCTGTCTTTGCTGTTACAGTAGTTAAAGAGGTGGCAGTGATGTCACCAGTGCCTGCTCAAGAGTTCAGAGATTTTCAACTAGAAGTGGTTCTACTGGGAGTGGCTGCACAAAAAAAGGCAGAGCGCTCTGAAAAGATGCTGGGCGCAGCACTTTATGCTAGTTTCTCATAGGGACCAATTAAAAGAAGAAGAAAAAAACAAAACGCTATGTGGACACAGGCCCAAACGTCCAATTATTTAAAGTGTGGCTATGTCTAAATATGTTTGAGATTTTCAACAAGTATAAAGTGAGTATTTGTGCTTTTTTTAATATTAATATATAATATAAGATATTTTTTAATATTTTAGCACTCTAATCAACATGGGAGTGGACAAATATGCAAATGTATGTTTATTATTGTTGCAACAATCCAATGTAATGACAAATACTGTCTAGAAAATCATTCTGAATAACCTCAAAGGTACTGAAATATGCTGAAAGCAACAACTGATGGACATATTGACCTGAATGTAACATTACTTAGTAATGCTAACACAATGTTGTATCCAATTCGACGTTTTGACGTGAGAACCATCCGGCTTTGAAGCTGAATTTGCTGTTTAAAAGACGTCTGTCTTTATCTCTTTCTGCTCACAGAGGTTTGTTTCTGCTTGTTATTTAAAACGTTAGTGCTGCATCGAGGTGAAGCTACGAGGTGGGCTGAGGGTCATAATTACCAAATGTACATGTGATAATTGCACGTCAAAAAAATTAGTCGGGTTAAAGGGATAGTGCACCCAAAAATGAAAATTCAGCCATTATCTACTCACCCATATGCCGAGGGAGCCTCAGGTGAAGTTTTAGTCCTCACGTCACTTGCGGAGATCCAAGGGGAGAGTGGGTAGCAACACAGCTCCAATTTGCGTTAACTCGTTATTAACGGGTTAACTTTGACAGCCCTACGACATGTACAGCTGCAACCACATTCTGTTTGGAGCCTGTGTGACATGTCCCGAAAAACCACCCTAACCCTTACCTTAACCACCTCTCTTTTAAACTAATGCCATATAGATGCTAACAGCATTTTCTTCAGGGCATCCACTTCCGGACCAAGGGGCAAAGGGGACTGATGGTGCACTGACATGAAGGTACGGTGGGCGAGTTATGTTGCTGTTTCAGCCACAGCTATACCTGTTCAGATGGCCGGGATCAACTCTTAGTGTGCAGCTTTATTTTTCAATTTCCTGATAAATAATACAAATAACCAAAATCACAATGTAGTACAGTGAAAGTCTGCTGCTGCACTGAACTCACAGTGGAGTCTGAATAAATAATAAGTGACTAAAATGCTTGAAAATTGCTGCTGAAAATATGAAGCATGCAAACATCCTGTATCTATTTTGAGACAGCGTCTCTAATCTAATTTGCATTTCAGAGGCTTCTCATCACATGCGGAAACAAACTGTGCAGAATTAGTTTAATAGAGTTAAGTTTAACCCTCCTGCATTTTTCTATTTTTATGCCTTTGTAGTTCACAGTGGATTCAGTCTGAGTCTCGTATGAATGTATCTGTTGTGTAACACTCATACACACATAGCTGTCCGTCAGTCTCTGCCCTTGTTTGTAGTTTACGAGGCTTTTCATTGTTGTTAGAGAGACAGTACACATGTGTGCCAAGGCTTTTCCACGAGGACGAGCTCGGTCAGGTGGCAATTGGGCCGGTCACTGTCGGTTTAGTCACTGCTTCAGAGAGAGCCCTGCGGGCAGTGTGGCTTTCATCCTGCTGGATTTAGATGACACATGATCTGGTGTTCAGAGAGTGAGTCAAAAAAACAGATTTTATTTTTGTCTGATTCAACAGAGGAAGAATTCAGGTTGTCAAAAAATCTCGGTTTTGTACTTGCAGTTTAATTAATGACAGCCTTGTATAACACATTATGACTTCTGAAGACAAAAGCAGCGGCTCTGTTCGAAGGCTGGTAAATATATCGATACTGTGATATGAGACTAGAAATCATCTTAGATTTGGGATATCGTAAGATTGTAAGTGTTGTCTTCTCCTGGGTTTAAAGGCTGCATTACAGTGAAGTGATGTCATTTTCTGAACTTATCAGACTGTTCTGGCTGCTCTATTAACTGCTCTCACCTACTCAGTCATTATATCTACATTACTGATAATTATTTATCAAAAATCTCAGTGTGTAGATATTTCGTCGAAGCACCAATAGGCACCCTACAACAGTGTTTCCCACCCTTTCTCTTGAGGGACCCATATTCTTACCATTTTAGACTTTGCTCTCTCCAGGTGTTGAGACACCAACATCATGAGCTCCTCCATTTTGTGTCATCTGTTCTTCCGTGATGCCTGCTAATCGAGCAGCCGAGCAGGCCTATGGTGCAGGCAGCGACTGCCAGAAGTTCAGCACGGTGAAATCTGTGAAATATGTGCGCAACTGCTTCATACCTCTACCGCTGTGTTGGAAGCCTCTTCCCTTCTGCTGCCTGCCCCTCATTTAAATGACTGGAGGCTGCAAATTACCGTGCGGCGGCTTGAAAGCCCCTTAATCTGAAACCATGTGACCCCAAAAGGTTGGAAGGTCCTGTCTTCTCCTGAACTCGACACCAGACGGTGTCTTCACAGACTTGGCCGAGCTCAGACACACGAGGCCCCTGTGAGGAAACAGTTTGGTGGGGAGTGTTGGTGGTCTCTGTATTGAGTCCGCTGAATGAGTGGGTGGGCCGGGAGGGTCGTCTGTCTGAGAACTTGATGGATGTTGCCGTAGAAACAAGGCTTGGTGACTGGATGCCACTCAGCTGTTTTGGCTTCACACAAGAATTTGGCACAGTAGGAAATCAGAGGGGGGATGGTGAGCGCCAACCTCCACTTGTAGAAAAGCGATGGGGCTTTAATATAGACACTGACAGCACCTGTCCTGAGACATACATGTTAACCCCGTGATGGATTCCACCCATCCAGGATAGGCAACCCAATCTATACGGCTTAATGCTCCGGGCTCCAGCATGTTACAGTCGAAGCATAAATGAGTAATTATTGCTGCAGCAGACGTGTCACTTCTGTGAAGCCATTAGTGCAGATGTGTGTTGTTGAAGAGGGTTTGAGGTTAATGCAGCGACAGCGGCGCACTCACTGCAGCAATGTGAGCGGTGTTTACAGTGCGGCCGAGCTCTCTCCTCTTTAAGAACAGAAAGCAGGCCCGTTTTAAGTGCGAGGAACACATCTAAGCTTTCAAGTGGAAATAAAAGCCTGGGCTTATGAAACAATAGTCAGGGCTTTGAACACATGTCAGTGAGGGTATTACTGGAGACATCTGAACTCCCCCTGCGCCTTAAATCCATTAGGATCGTGTTACGACAGATTATGGGGCGATGTAATTCTTAAATTATTAGGTTGATGATGTGAATGTGGCGCCAACTGGATGAGTGTGAACTTTCTTCGGAGATCAGAAGGTCAGGAGGATGTCAGATGGGCTGTTGCAGAAGGAACTGACCATTTGCCACACGAGTGAGATCGGCAGTGTGGGGCGGGTCATGCCTTCGCCATAGTAGGATTGTCCAGTGATGTCATTCTACGTAATGATTAGCCATGTGCCTATGTTTGGTGTGAGTATGTAGTGTGTCATACAAATGGACTTTAGGTCCAATGGGACATTTTTCAGACTATCGAGGCCTCGGAATTATGGGCTGTCAGTGGCATTGCACCGCTTAGTTACGGTTGCTAAGCTATGATTGGACATTTGTTGTTCAGGTGAGAGGTTTAACAGTTAGGTGTGTGGTAAATGGATGGACTTGCACTTGTATAGCGCCTTTCTAGTCTTGTGATCACTCAAAGCTGGAGGTGAGATATTTTTGAGGGATTTGCTGTTGGCATTGCATAGCCGGAGGTGCCCTATTGACCCCTGAGGAGGAGGAGGAGGAGGAGGAAGAGGAGGAGGAGGAGGAGGAGGAGGAGGAGGAGAAGAGCTCAGGGTGGGGGCATTAGGAGCCATCGAGCTAAAAACAACCCGAGCTACTGTTCAACGTAGCTGAAGGGGAAATGCTCAGTGATCTCACCCCCCTCGAATCAGCCATTCAGCCCTGCAATCTAGCCTCAATTAGGACACTAAAGCAGTCAATATTATAACAAAATGCTGCTATGTCTCCAGACAGGAAGTGGCTTTGTCACAAAGGGGCCCTCAGACAGACGGGGCCACCCTGTGTCTCCAACCCTTCGGTTCCCCCTCCTCCACCTCCTGTTCCCTCTGCAGCCTCCCAAACTCTCCACGCTGATGAAACCTTCTGTGGCAGGTTTTTGAATGAAGATTAAAGATGCTGACGACCAAACAGCAGACTGATATCAAACAGTCTGAGGGTCTCTTGAAGAGAGCGTGTAGTCTGCTCTACAGCTGTCCTCATTTGTATGCTGGCAGCGAGACGAGAGCACGCTGACATCGCTGCATCACTCATTGGCTAATTCACTCTCCCCAGCGAGCTGCTGGCTGTAGGTTCAGTCGGTGTGCACCAGCTGGCGGTTTGGTCGGGGGTGTGCTGTATTTTAGGGGTCACTACCTGGACCCAGTGTTGGCGCTCTCCTCTGCATCCCACCTGCTCGTTCTCCATCCAGACCACCAGGCTGCTCTGTCGCCGTTCACCCTCCAAAACACAACCCTCTGGGGCGTCCTGCCCAGCTGCATCTCTCACAGTCAACCGGTTCACGCAGCAGTACTGTTGCTAATTTAAGATTACACTGTACTGAAGTATTTCCATTTCGTGCTACTTTGTACTTGTATTCCGCTACAAAAATATTCCACAGCTTTAGTTATTTTACAGGTTAAGATTTCACAAAACATATGATGAGCTTTAGAAAATGTGATGCAAGTCAAACAACTCAGCAGTATATAAAATAGTTAAAGTAGGGATGATGTAAATGAACGTCTGTCACATTGAAGGCCGAACCAAATGAGTCCACATAATGCTGATAAAGTCTATTGCTGTAAAGGAAAGCTCTCTGTATTTGTCAGAAATGAGACTATAGCGATGGAGCAGCAGTAAGTATAGCTGAAATTGTAGAAGAAAAGTTTTTGTAGTGGATGCTTCAGTCAGACCTCGTCACATTGGGACGTTTGTTATCTTTCATGTCGTCCAGATATGACGTGCAAGGTTCCCTGGGTGAGTTGGTTGTTGACGTTCTGGGACACCATGACAAGTTCTGCCTGTTACATGCATTGTGTTCTTTCAAAATACACTTCTGATTTAACAGTAAATTTACTCTTTACAGCACATACAGTCGATTTCAAAATAAATGCACTACATTGGTACAACAACGCAAATTGACTAAAAAAGAAACTTGGCAATCAGAGGAAGGATTAAAATTAGTGTTGCAGGATGCCGATATGTATCAACTCAGTTGGCTGATAACTAATACTGATATCGATATATCCACTTTTTTCCCATCTAACTTTAGTGGTCATCAGGTCTCTCCTGTAGTGGAATTAACATCATGCAAAATAAGAGAAACCATGTTAGCCGATTCTGATAGTTCATTTTAAAGCCAATATCGGCCGATACCAATGACGTGCTGATATAATTGTGCAACCCTAATTAAAATAAAAAGATTGTCTCACGGGACGGAGATGCAGCGAGCTCACCTGCAGCCAAATGTAATATGCACTTGTTAACAGTGTTTATGTAATTACTCCCACTGCCAGAGGGGGAGACAGAAATTTATCACCAGTTTTAAAAATAGCTAAAGCTTAAAGCTTTGATTTTCTGCCTGACCCGATATCGATCAAAATTACCCCAGGCTTGAATAGGGTCAGGTTCTCGCCAGTTTATCAGTGATTTATTTTTGTTGTTTTTTTTTAATGAAACTGGCAGCTCATGTGTGTAACTGGTGGGAGTAGCATTGGACTGAATCAAGAGAAAAAGAGAAAGAAAGAGGGGAGGCGTGATGGAGAGAGAGGGATGAGACAATGGAGAAATACAGTGAAGAACCAAGGGAGATGAAGAGAGCGTGCATGAGACAGAGAGACACAACAACACCTCACAGATCATGCTCTGCCTTTTTATTTACTCCTTCACTTCATGCAATTTTTTTTATCTTTAAACTTTATGTCTATTGTAATCGTGTTTTGGCATCACATATGAAATGGCATGCTGATAAAGCTTATTGAAGTAAATTGAATTGAGAGGCTGCTTAGATGGCAGTGTTTGCTTCTGCCTCCCCAGCAGTGGGAGAGATGTGTAACATGCAGCGGAGAGTAGTGATCATCATCATCATCATCATCTGCACGTCTCATCACCGTGGACCACCGTGCACATGCGAACACGGAGAGGCACCAATGGGTGCAGCTTGTTCTGCCAAATTTATTGTGCGCAGGATGCAGGGCTGATGACAGACTGTTGAAATACCAGAGGGAAGAGAAGAAGGAGAGGTGGTGTGATGAAACACGTCAGCCCTAAGCTTGTAATAAAAATAATTAGTTATGTATATTCTTATGCTAGAAATTTGGGTTTTTAATCAGGTTTGAGCCCAAAACTGCGTGAGTTCATGAGAGGTCTGATTTTTTTGGGCGAGGCCTGATCGAAGCTCTCCTTTAAAGTATGTTTTTCTAACAGTATGCACTTTTGCTTGAGTAATGTTTTCACTGCAGGAAATTTACCTGTAATTGAATATTTTCACAAAGTGTTATTACTTCTTTTAACAATAGGCTCTGAATACTTTTTTCCACCAGTGCTTACTGGAATAATGAAAACATTTTCCCTGAGATGATGCCTGTAGGTCACAGACCACAAAATGTTGTTCGTTATACTGTTTAAAAAGGTTTAACCTCAAGCATCATGCGGTGGCTCACGAGTTAAAGAGAAACAGAGGTATTCTGTGACTTTGGGCCAGTAAACAGCACCTCAGATGTTCCTCTGGACGCCCCGTCAGCATGTCGAAACCACCGGCGCTGCTGCTTGCTCAGCAAAATCTCAGTGTTAATGATGTTTTTACACTGGTGCTGCTCAAACTATTCCATGTCACATAAATGATCCCTGCGCACAAACACGGGCATTTAACCTCATTCTGCCTTAACAAGTTATAAACTTAGTGAGTAGTTGCTTTACTGCTGTTTAACAGGCTCCTGATGAGGTTTTAATGGTGCGATGATGGTCACTGCTTGTCACAGTAGCCGTGAGTGAAGAGAGTAATGTTTCAGCTTCTCCGCTCTCCCGTGGTGTGAATAAGGGTCAACTCACGAGCACATCGGGGACCTCTCCGGCCCACTTAGGAGATGGTTGCCGTGGCTACGGGCCCGGGGCGCCGTGTGCATCCATTATGGGAGTCATGTGCAGTGAGACAGGGCAGTGGGGGGTTACAGCCCGAGGGGGGGGGTTCAGCGGGAGCAGCTGTCCCACGAGCCGGAGTCCGCACATCTGGAGCAGCGAGCTGGGCTGTCACTGTGTTGAGCCACACTGGTTCAGCTGCGTATGGAGCAGCTTTTCTTCAAAATGTAGCCTTTTTATTGCCGTAAATTTTAACTTATTAAACGTTTGTCTCACACCCCTGCAGTTGGCAAGACGTTAAAACAGTTTGAAACATAATTTACACAATCACGTCCTTAACCTCACCACACACATACTCTTAAATGGGTTTATAGCAGGGTTATAAAGAATCTAGGCACGTGTTCCCAGTTTTTTGGCTGAAGCTATGAACTGTGAGCAACTAAACCGAGGAGTGATGTTCCCAAAAATTTGAAAAGATAATCTCGCCATTGTTTTACAAGGGACGAAGACTTATCTTGTGTAGTCGTGATGTTTTTCACATTGACCGATCATTTACAGTTCCTTTTATATAGCAGCTGACCTCGTCCTCTGCTCAGAAGGCTAATAATCTCGCCTTTTTCTGACCCTGTACATATTTTATTTTATTTTTTTATTTTTATTTTATATACTTTATTAATCCCCCTGAGGGGAAATTCAATTTTTCACTCCGTTGTCATTAACACACAGGTCCGAAATACACACATGCACAAACAGGACCTATACATGCACAAAGTGGAGAGATGTGCAGATGAGACTTAATTGCTTAAATTAGGTGGGAAAAAAGTGGACATCTGTATCTATCGGCAAAAAATCCAGTATTGTGCATCTCTAATAGATCCTTGAATACCCATTTAAATGATGTCAGAGGCTTCTACATGATATTCATACCACACTGAAAATAAATGAAAGCAAGAAGATCAGATCAAAACACTGGTAATATGTTTTGGAAAATGTGCTGGCAGTAAGTCACCAGTATGGTCCATTGAATAAAGATTTTATTTCCAAATAAACACAGTATTAAATGTATAATTTAATTACATGTTTTACTACGGATCATCATGGGGCAACCCTAGACTGCAGTTGATCTTCATAAAATGTGTTTGTATCAGCTTTTTGTTGATTTAAATGGGTCATCCAAGGACTGCGTTGGGTTTCTGTGGACGTTCAAAATAAACGATATAAAAAAAATAACACTTTAAGATCAGTTGGCGGCTGCTGAAAGGCCTGAGGAGACGAGCCCTCTGAAAAGAGCCTGCTAAGCTCTGCATTATCAAATGAAACGGGCAGTTTCAAAAATGACATCAGCAATGAAAACAGCTTTGCTCACAGAAACACTATCCCTGGGTGTGGTTAGCTGAAGGCTGTGCAGCAGGGGATCAGTTGAGGTTACAATAACACGCGTCCACATGTGGAATAATATGGTATTGATTATTTTGGTAATGTATGTTTCCATTCTGCATGAGTCGGAGCATCTGACAGATATTTCCTCTCTGGAGTATTTTCCTCTCCCCCCTCCTCACTTCCTCTGATCCTCATGGAAGGAGATGTTGAGAGTAAAAGCTGTGGGGGTGGAGAGGAGGACGAGAGCATGTGCCATCCTCCGTCCCCCTGAGCTCGCTGCAGCTTCAGCCAAGCAGGCTAATCCACCCAAGGCCAGAGAGAAAGAGATGAGACAGAGATACAACTTTTATATCCTGCCAGTGGTGGCCGATATATGCCACAGATACTCTCATCATCACAGAACTGCTGCGTCTGTGTGTCGTGCTGTGATTCATGTTTCCTTGATATCAAATGGAGAACTAGTCTTAAGCTGGCAGGGTGCTTCTCTAGAAGGGCTTGATGCTAATTTTGTCATTGAAAATGATGACGAAAAATATTTGGTGACCTATTTTTTCAAGGGGAAACAAGACATGAACTAAATAAGACATAACTATTAAGAGGAGAGCTGCGATGAGATGTACTTCATTGTTTTTTTAATGGAGAAAAGCTTAATGTAACATGAAAGATTGACAAAAAACTGCAAAGTTTTGCTTCACCTGGATGCATCTGCAGAATCACACACTGTAGCGTAGCTCCTCATGATAGGCAAAAATGACACCTGTAAGTAGTCATCATTCAGGGCCATTAGTCGAGCCGCCTGTTAATGACGCTGTGGGCTAATGGGCATGTAGCTACTTCCATGTTTCAGATGATACGTCATGTTTGTAGTCGACCAATGAACATGAGTTTACATATCACCTTGGGTTCGTCCTTCACCTTCTCAAAATGATCCCACACTTTGGATTTCCTGCCCGACATGTTATCATGGTCGATTATTACTAAAATAAAGTGATCTCACAATGTGTTAGAAGTCATCCTCTGGGCACCATAAAGGTCTGTACCAAATTTCAAGGCAATCCATCCAACAGTTGTCAAGAGATTTCACCAAAAGCCAAAAATATCAACCTCATGGTGGCATTAGATGACAAGTGAGGGCGTCACCAGACTCAGTAGGATTCATCCTCTGGGGCTCATAAATGTCTGTGGAGAAATTAATGACAGTCCAGCAGATGGTTGTTGAGATATTTAAGTCTGGACGAAGCTGACGGACTGACCAACTGACCGACATGTCTGTCCCTTGAGCTACAGCACCAGTGTGGCCTGAAATAGGAAGATTCAGTTGAGATATGCGGAGCTGTGATTATATGCAGAGCGCGTGTGTAGATTATATTTATACTCTAATGAAGGCATACGGTCCCACTGTGCAGCAGGAAGCAGATAATGGCAGGATTAGCAGCAGGCTATCAAGGCAGTGGATATAGATCTGTTCATACACACACTCCTTATTGACACCAGCATGTGGAGAAGCTGGGGAGTGGTGCATTCAGGGTCTACGTCATGCAGCTGTGAGCCTCTGGGTGTAAATCACACCTCAGTCTGGTGCGGTTGGGTGTGGTATTAGTGGTGGTGGTGTTGACAGTGAAAGTAGTGGGCTCGAGATGTGCCAGACAGCCGTGTTCCCCCCTCACCGTGTCGAGACCTCGTCTGTCACTTTGTTTTGACAGCGCAGAACTGCTCCCACGACGGCGTCTCGCTCACTTACAGCACACCCAAACTCTGGCCTGTCGCTGCTCGAACATGTCTGGGTTTGGCTCCGTGCGAAGACTCCCATCTGTCACTCACAGATTTATGGAGTGTCCTTGTGCTTTCTCAGAACGTGGGAAATCGCGCAGATTGTTGAACGTCTGTTTTCCAACTTAGACAAATGACCTTGATGGAATGTCTTTCAGTCGTACAGTAACACATCACCACACGTGCTCTAACGGCTTCTCTTGCTTTTTGTGTTTCAGGGCAAATATTGATGAGGTGGAGACGGAGGTGGTGGAGATCGAGGCCAAACTAGATAAGGTAAGTTGATACTGTCACTGCCTGAGCGAGACATTTTATTTATCAGCACATCTGGTTCTGTTGAGTTACTCATATGCTCTACTCTTTATGGATTGAAACTTTTAAGCACGTCACTTTTCTCGCTGACATCAAAGCTGATGTTCACGTCACCTCTCCAAGGCTGTGCTGCCTGCTGGCATGCCATGTTGCTGTAAAGTAAGAACAGGGAAAATTACTAAAGTAGAGAGCTGGCAGCAGATACTACCCTGAAATTCTACCAGTGTCTACCTATATCAGACTAAAAGCAGCTGGGGCGACCAAAATGGCAAAATGCTCACAAAAAATCTTTAAAAGAAATAAACAAAAGAATAAGAACTAGGGCTGTCAAAATAAATAATTGATTGCAGAAAAATAATTTAAAAAATAATAATTTTCATAACATCGAGTACGTAAAGCCTGTAATAACACCTCAACGCAAAGAATTTAGCAGCAAACCAGACTTTTGTATGAGTCTGTACATTGTTTCCTCAGGAAAATCCTATATGTCAAATACCTACAAACCAAACTCACCAAATGTCCAGAAACAAAACTCCATTTTTCCAACTTACAGTATTCTGACTGTGTACACCAAGGCATCGGCAGTGACAAAATCCTGCATATTTTACAGGCAGCAGGAACAACATGGATACCTTCATTAAACTGAATGTAAAGCTTTGACACAAGAAATTCATGACCTCCTTTTGTGCACTGGTGGGCTCTTCCAAAAGCTGCTAAGGTGAAATCAGGGCAGGACGATCATGATATGTAGTAGTCCAGATGTCGTCCTAGATTTTGGAAATCATAATATCCAAAGGTTTGTCTTTTCCGGATGTTAAAGGCTGCATTACAGTAAAGTGATGTAATTTCCTGAACTCACCAGGCTGTTCTATTATATGTCCTTACACACTTATTCATTACATCATGACTGATGATTATTTATCAAACATCTAAGTGTGTAAATATTTTGTAAAAGCATCAATAGTCAGCCCAGCAATATCGTTGCACTATCGACATTGAGGTATTTGGTCAAAAATATTTGACTTGTTGGACTTTGAAGACTTAAATGAAGCCTTTCAAATATGCAGGTGAGCAGATCTGCAAAACTTAAATGCATTAATTAGCATATTTATTAATAACATACAGAACATGACTTGTAAAACAGTCCCATTCACACCTGCATCACTGAACAGGTCGTCATGTGTGTAACATTTAGGCTTTATGTGTCAGCATGATTTTACAATTCTATTTGTCAGCTTGACAACAATATTTACTGTTCTGCTCATTAAACTTCTGGCCACACCTCAAACAGCGATGCCTTCAGGTGCGCTTTAAAACCAGGCTGGCTCAGAGATGTAGCTGATGGGCAAATTCAGCACATAGAGAAGCAGATGGCCTGAACTCAGCTGCCGGCTTGTAGAGCAATAAAACAGGCATGTACCAGCAGCGTGAGTTGGCATGGCTGGACTTAAATGGCAACATTACTGTATTGTTTTTGCCAGAAAAAGATATACAAGGACTTTCAACTTTGACCTGAATGACATGTTATAACACTACACTATCTGATAATCTAACCTTTTTTTACTCTAGTTCAATTTAGATTATTGCTTTATAGGAAGAAGAAAAGGGGAAACTTATAAAATAAAAGGCATAAAAGTTAAGGGAGCGCCAATTAGGATTTCTGTTTTTCCAATCAGTAGGAGCATCCTTTATAGAATCAAGAGAAAGCAAAGAAAGAAAGAAAGCAAATAGGGTTTTGAAAGTACTCCGATGGTGCAAAAAATGTCTTACTGCAGAATTTGCAGAGAGCGGTGCTTCTATCAACAGTTCCATGTAGACGTTTTTTAAATGTAAATGTTCCATTCACGGGGCCAAGCAGCATCGTCTCATCTGCCTCCATCATGTGACAAAGCCACTGTAGCCTTCAGTGATGCACCAGGTCAAAGGGCACCATGGAACATGACTAAGCAGCGTTGTGCAAAATTAAAGCGTTATTTTGTCAGTGCTAGAAAAAACATGAATATAGCGAAGTGGGCAAAACTCTGCGGTTTGTTTCACTTTCAATAAACTCAGGACAAAAGGAGGGTGTCTGAAAATGAGGGGCTGTGTTGCAAGTATGCCAATGCAATGTATGTCTGAATTTGTCTGTGCTGTGCACTTTACATCTATTACTCACAAATTGTGTGTACTTTAGTTTTGTGTCGTTCGTGAACGAATTGTTAAAAAGAACGAATCTGTTGAGTGAATGTACTGAACTGAACCACTTCTGGAACTGATTTCATTCATATTTCAGGTCAGTTGAGCTCAGCAGCGAGCGTGCAGGCCGGGAGTGGAAATGCCGTTTCGGTCCGTGTGAACAATGAATCACTCTGTGAACGACATAAGCCTGATCCGAGTGATTCAAATCATTTCTTCTCAGCGATACACTTTCATAGGGACCGTTTTCTCCAAGCTAACGGCTAATGTAGCCAGGAGTCAAGCCACATGAACACAATCACACACCTCCCCATTGTTTTAACACACTTAGTTTCCAGATAAACAAACTTAAAACGTTGGGCTGGCCAGTAATGAGACTCACCAGTGCAGGGCAGACGCAGCAGCAGCTCAGCCGTGTATCAATTCAGTGAGACGGACCACGCAGCGCACAATCAGGGCTCCTCCTGCCAAACACTGAACGATTCAGTGAACGAATCTTTTGAATGAACTGATTCTAGTGATTCAGTAACATCTAAAGAACTGCTTTGCCCATCACTAGTGTACTTTGATGTGGCAGTAATTATACTGGATGAAAAATCACTGAAGAAAAAACGGAGGAATGTTGGTATGTCGTTCTCCACATTCTGTCACAGCCTCTCTTGTTGTACCAGACATCAGACAGTTTACCCTTTACACTCAGCTGCTCTCTCCCAGCAGTATAATACTCTGCAGTGCCTAATCCCTCAGTGTGCTAACATCACTGGCCTCCACTGGCAGCGTAATGAACAGTGTAATGTGGCTCAGTTCTGTTAAACAGTTCAGCTGGAGGTTGGCTGAAACGTGACGTGGCACTCTCGCTGGCTTTCAAAGCATCCAGCTGTAATGAGGCGGCCAGATGTTTTGCCTGTAATGCCTGTGTCACCGGTCCATCTGCTCCTCTTGACATTGAATTACAGGATGTGTTCGTGAGGGCCAGGATTAGTCTGTTCTTCTTTTACTGCCATCAGTGTTGGAAATCTCCACTATGGTTCATATCCCATGCAGGAGGGGTCGTCGTCACTGTTAATCTGAATATTTATTCCTTCGTCCAAGTGTGTTTAACCTCTTATAAACATCAAAAAGACTGGAGTGAGGCAATTTCACAACTTACACGTCTCTCACTCACTTACTAGCATCTGAATTTGATAACATCTGCACTTCTGGGATCACTTATACTTTGTTGTACTGTGCATGTGTGATTCTAATTTCATCCATCTGTAGAGTTTAACTTTAGATCATAAAAGAGAGGAAATAAAAAAAAAAAAAAGAAACCACCAAATTCCCTCAATGTTAACTGCTGCCCTGCTAACATTGAAGCTACAGCTGGTAACTTTTATAAAAATAACTTTGTGTCATATTTGCTGGAACTGTCACTACTTTCACACAGTTTACATGAGACAGATAATATGTGAAAACAAATAAGTTCCTCCTCCTCCTTGTAGTTACTCTACTGGCATTTGCAAGAATCCAGCATGGCTGAATGAAAACAACCAATCAGAGCCGAGGATTCTCTAACGCAGCTGTCAGTCATGTCAATCACTGCTTGTGAACCGCAGTCAAACGTAGGCAGCGCTGATAAAAAATGAATCAAGATTCTGTTATTCTATTTCTCACCTCAAATGTTTGCACAAACAAATTTAGTGTACTGTTTAGCTGTAAAATTAGAACATTTGCCCCAGCTGTTGGACGCTGTTTCATTCTGGCTCAACTGTTTCCAACATGGCGGCTGGGTCACAAACTTTATGATTTAACAGCTAAACAGTATACTTAAAGGTTCTGTATGTAATTTTTTTTACATATATCAATAGCCATGTTTCCATCAGCCTGTTTTTTGATTCCATTATGATGGAAACGCCAAAATTCAAATTAAAATCCCCTCATTCACACAAACTAAAATACGCTCGCTTTAGCTGGGTTTTGGTTGATTTGCAAAACGGGGGATGGAAACAGTTATGTTCGAATTAATTCTGACGTAGCGCACCTCTCTCCATGGTGATATCCCCACTCCGGGTCGGGAAGGCGGTAATGCATTCACAACGAGACTTATTTTGTTTCCGGTTCTGCAGAAAACTTGCGCAAGTTTGTAGTTTTCACCAAAGTCCGTACATTTAATGGAAACACACAGGATTTGTATTTCTTTTAATGCGCATTTCCCAATGATTTAAATCACTTTTGGATGGAAACACAGCTAATGTTTCTTTATTTATTGCCAATGTGTGAACAGATTATAATGTAACTTAAAAACTGAGATGTTCCCTGAAATTGTCGTTTGTCTGTAACAGCCTGTAAGATGACCTCTATGTAAAGGACTCAGGCCAAATTTTTAGGGCAATTCCAAAGAATGGGATAGACCTTAACAAATCTATGAGGCAGACTTCTCCATCGACATGCTGCATCTCTCTACAGCTCCACTCCAGAGCTGCGGTGTGCAACAGTAGCTAATGTTAGCTTAGAAATGGAGTCCATACATGCTGTGTTTCTGTTATATACATTTAGCTGTTGAAGCCCAGAGACAGACCTTCATTTACCGCCAAGGATTGCGCTGACTGAATTTGAGCTGTTACATTCGGTAACTGAAGGTCCATCTCCAGAGCTGCTGTTGTTCTCCGCTGTGCAAGGTAATCTCTAACCGGCAGGACTTAAAGCAGAAGGACAGCAGGGTGCACTAAACAAATTCTTGTCTCATTTGTGGTCTGATAAACAGTAAATTCATCAAATTCAGTGCCACCTCCGATGCTGACAAAAATCCAATACTGAATCAAGTGGATAATTTCAGCTAGCCGTATTCATATACACTCCCAGGGCTGGTTTGCAATTTACTTTGTCAGCTACGATGCAGTCAACGCCAGATCCGTACTGCATAGCTAAGTTACAACAATAAGCCAACTGTAACCTAAGCTGATAAAGTAATTTACAAACCACAAGCTGGTATCATGGAGCCAGTGGTCCAAATAAAATATAGGAGAATTACAGGTAGTAACGTTACTCTTGATATGATTTTAATGTATTTTTCAGCATTCTATCAACATTGTGACGTCAGTCTCTTGTTAGTCAAATAGTCCCCCTATTGAAAAAACTAAATTTAAGGTACCCTAGTATCCTTTCAAGGTACAAATACCTTAAAACTGGTTTAACCTACCACTGCAACACTAATTGTTTGACCCATCCACCACCTGAACCTGCCTCCTTACTTTTGGTCTTTACACTACTTCCTTCTTCACTCTCGTACAAACAGCGCATGAGAACATTCGGCTGTATTAGAGGCTCCTCGGCTCTCACAGGCGGTAGATGCTAATGCCATTAGAAGTACTAAGAGGTAACAGAGGAACATGATTTTTGTTACAGATGTTCTGTCTCATGTACGACTGTCAGGGTCTAGTGACAGTTTAAGTGAATATGACTTAAGTTATGTTTATAAAAGTTGCCATATTCAGCTTTGACATGAGCGTTAATGACGTGTGTGGTGAGCATGGCATCTTTAATTTGTCCTCCTCAAAATGTGCCCGTCTTCTCCACAGCTGGTGAAGCTATGCAGTGGGATGATTGAAGCGGGGAAGGCGTACGCCAGCGCCAACAAGCTCTTCGTCAACGGCATCCGGGATCTGTCTCAGCAGTGCAAGAAGGATGAAACGATCTCGGTGAGATTCTGATGAGTCCATTTCATCCTCTTTTAATTGAACTTTATTGTGGTTTTATGTCATATTTCGTCTTTTGTTCAGTGAATAGGACTGTTAACCGTAAGTGTCTCCTGGGACGGGGACTTTCCTTGTCTTTGGGTGCTAGCTTCACAGTTCCATATGCGTCTCTGTATGTGTGTGTGTGCGTAAACCTGATTACTAACAGATTAGTAAGTGAGCATCAGATCCGGCCTGGAAACTTTACTTCTGGCTCGGCTCGCAGCACCAGCGTCTCTGACTATTTTCATTGCTGCTGACATTAAGTGCTATTAAAAGCCTTCTTGGCCTCAACTGTAAGACTAATTGAGAGTTTCTTATTAAAGTCTTGTTCTTATTTGTAGTTTCCATTGTACAGAAAAAAAAAAGAAACTGAAACAGCCCTGCAATTACAGTTTCTTTTCCTGTACGAGGTTCAGAAGAAGAAATCCTCCAGTTTACCTCAGCTGACATTAACCAGCTTTATTTTAGCATCACAGATCGTTTTATTTTCTTCCTTTTAGAAATCATATGAATTTTGGTTTGAGTTTTTGACAGGTTTTATTTACTCTCAGATGCAAACACAGCAGCTGAGAGTATTTATTTTTATGTTTTATCTGGTTAAAGAAAAATGTTATTTTTTCTTTGCAGGAGTGCCTGGAAAAGTGCGGTGAAAGCCTCCAGGAAATCATCAACTACCACATGGTAAGTCAGCCTGCTCTTCCCCACACTGTCCCCACATGTCCGCCTCGTACAGCGGATTGAGACGGAGCAGCTCGGTGATATCATCCAACATTTACTGGCAGTTTAAGGTCTCACTAGGGTCCCGTATTTCCTCTAGAGCAACACAGAGGGTCAAGTTGAGCTGAACTGATTCCACGTGGATTACTGCCATCACACATCACTAAATCTGTCTGTCTCTGTGTAGCTGTCTGCTGTATCTCATCTCTGAAGAAATAGCAAAAAAAAGACACTCACTGTCTTTTAATAAGGCTTTATGTTAGAAGAATGCCTCATATGGTGCAGTTGCGTTTCCATCTTCAAAACTAGCTTGCTGCTTTGTGAAGTGCCTGCGCAGTGCAACAATTATGAAAATGAGTCCGCTGATACGATAACGAGTTGTTTAGTTTTGGGGTAACTGTTACATCATTACTAGAATTTTATCAGTAATTAATTACACTACTTGATATTGGAAAAGGTAATATAATTAACGCGTTACTACGCAACACTGGCTAATGCTAATTTTTTTTTGCCAGGGAAAAACAGACTTTGAAGCATGAATATAAAATACAGCCATGAACTTAAAACACACTGAAATAGTGACAGCTACAGGCTTTACTCTACTGCACTCTGGGTATGTTACTCAACCAACTCTGTCGCCATGGTCAAAGTGGCCACGCCCTTAATTGTGCATAACTTTAAGCCTCATAGCCCCATATCATAAAAACAAGTTCACAAGTTTGATGCTGAATATACTAAACTGTGTGGACCTTAAACTAATGACTTAGGAGAAATCTGGACCCTGTGGCTGGACCAGTTGGGAACCACTGCTCTGTTGGTTCCTCTTGAGCTACAAAAACACGCAGCAGCTCCACTAACTTGCGGTCGTATGGCAGTGTTGCACAGTGACGTGTCCTCACTCAAAAACAGTCTGTGGCTGGACACAGACACCAGCTGCAGAGTTAATCAGATAACAGCCAAACTGGTCATTTTAACAGTTGAAAGCAACGTTCACTAAATGTTTTATCCACTGCTCTTTGATAATAGGAAGTGTGAGAAGAGATGTTTGATAAGAGTTAAATGTTTATATATGCCTTAGAAGAGCAAAATCTCAGGGTTAAAATACGACTAACCAAACCACAACTTGCTCTCAGCAGTTGCCCTTTTAACTGATCTGTAAAGTGTTAGTAAATAAGTGTTAATAAAGCCATTTCCTGTATCTTAGAAACCATTAGGCTCCGTATTAGAAAGTGGTCCAATAAAGGCAGTGTGTTTGATTTTCTGTTTTCAGCATCAGCTCTACAACAATCTGAGTAATTTCCACTCATCTAAAGGCACCTTGATAACACTCCTTAGAATCACAACCTTGAATAGCACTAACATTAATGTAATATTTGTCTTATTCCCAGCTTTGTAACTGTATTTTTACTCATCTAAATCTTCCCCCAACATGACACAGAGCGTCTGCTTTACTGCAGTCGTTTCCCCTCCCTGCCTCTGAGGCTCCTGACCCCCTGCCCCCCCTCCTGCCCCTCTGACACCCTTTGAAGTCCATTAGCTTGAACCCGTTGCGTGCTTGACGATGCTGTAAAGAGCAGAGCGTGTGTGTGTGTGTGTGTGTGTGTGTGTGTGTGTGTGTGTGTGTGTGTGTGTGTGGATCACATTCTTTCTGAAGCCGCAACAAAGATGTGTCATCGCAAATCAGCCACTCCCTCCTCCTCATTCACTCCCAGTCTATTGGCAGGGAGCGAGGTCAGCTGTACAAATGGAGGGTTAATGGGTCCGGGGTCGCTCAGCCAGGCGTGGATTAGTTTTAGCTCCTGGACAGTAATAACCCTTTGTAACCTTGAGTGTGTTCTATATGGTCAGGCGTGTGTACAGTATGTGTGTGACTGTCGATAGCATATAGCCGAACCATAACGTCCTCTCGTCTGGTGAAGTAGTGAAGGTTGTAATCACAGCAGTGAAAAGAAAAACTTTGTCGTGCTCCAGTGCTTCAGAGCCAAAAGACGAGCTGAAATGTACGTCTCAGGACAATGCAGATGTTTCTCATCACTTCTGTTGCCAAGCAACAATTAACCTTTGACAATCAGCAGGTCAGCAGGCTGTTGTCAGATTGTTGCACTGGATTGTTGAGTTTGTTGTTGAAATAGGACAGAAATAAGACGACGAAATGCAGTTTAGCATCAAACCAGAAGTGCAGAATAATGCTCATAATACTGGTACGCTATGAATGCATGAATATTAGAGGTAAGGAAAAAACTCATCATAATTTGCAGTTGGAAAATGGTAATAAATTGCAATATCTTGAAATATAATATGATATGATATGATATGATATAATGTGAGCACTCAAGTTTTCTGCGTGCCTTTTGCTTTTGTTAATTTCTTTTTAACTCAAAGGGAGATATTCACACATCCATCTGTCTCAAATGTGTCCAACTTTTCATTAGCTTCGTTAGTACTAACTTTTCGTACGATCAATAAATTGTGAAGCTGGGCAAGAGCAATGTGTGGGATCTTCTTAAACCTCTTTTCAAAGTACAAATGATCCATTGTTCTTGATCTTGGTTGCTGGTCTGTAGCATTAGTATCAGTGGGGAAGGGCTAGATATATTTGAAACACCTCCCGACACAACACAGTTCAACAGCACCAAAAAATACAGCCTGCAAAATGATTAGTTTAAAGTTGAATCACCACTTTTAAACCAAAAATGAACATTTTAACCTTCACAAAGACATTATTAAAAGACTGTTGTATCAGACTGTAGTTTTTTCAGTTAAGTGTACCTGGCAACAATATTATTATCATGCTACATCCACTCTGCTGCCCGTCTGCTCATCCACTGGCTTCCTGTCCGACAACACATCCAATTCAAAGTCTTTCTCCTCACTTACAAAGCCCTCCATAACCAGGCCCCCTCCTACCTCACTGACCTGCCTCACAGACACAGTCCTTCCCGCAGCCTCCGCTCCTCTGATGCCAACCTCCTGACTCCACCACTTAGGACCAAGAACCGAACCTTGGGCGACAGAGCCTTCTCCGTAGCCGCCCCCTCCCTCTTGAACTCTCCCCAAACACCTTCGAGAATGCATTTACCTCTCCAGATTCAAATTACTCATCAAAGCTCTTCGTCTTTCAAATCTTCACTGTACAGTAAATGTCATTATCGTGGTGAAAGCAGCTTTGTGAAGGTTGTATCGATAATTTCTTTGTTCTAGTACAAAGGAACAAAAGTGTCTTTTGCGCTGGCGCTTCACACGAGAGCTTTGGCAGTTTTGGGACTCCATGTTTCCTCCCAGTCCCAGTCGGATGCAGACTTCAGAGCTTCATCAGTCTGTCGGTGTTTCTGTCAGACTGACAGATCCCCTGTTTGTCTGGTTGAGTGTGTCACACTCTCAGAGACCATAAGAGAGTGTGGGTCTGGCCTGGGACCAGCTGGCCTCTTACAGTGTGCGCTCAGCTGGGTTTTCAGCCTCCCGTTTCCCCCCCGTCTCCTCCCGCCCTCCCTCCTGTCCATTAGAGCCAAGAGTCTGACTGGACATTAATATGATTGGCTCTCAAAGGTTTTCTTTGTTGCTTTGATGTAAAAGCAGAGCGGAGCAGAGGGGGGTGTACAGTACGAGAAGTGCGAGACTGAAGCGATAAGAGGGATTCCCCTGAGATTAAAGATTTCACAGGAATAATAACGTGACCTTTACGCAGCCTCGTGATCCACCAGTATTAAAGACTTTTATTATCATCTTCTGTTGACATCTTTCACACGTTCCTGTTTTAATCAGGAAAGACGCCACATGCATTTAACAGTGCAGCCGAGGGACTCCAGCAGAGCGCCAATGAATAAGAAATGATGACGGTTATATCTGCTACTCATGACGGATGTCCCTCTGTGTGCATGTTTCTGCTGTGCAGCTGCCACAGCGCTTAAGAATATGAAATGGCACCGTACAAATGGGAGCGCTGAGTGCCAACTGCCCTTGTTGCAGCCATGCTCGGATGCCCTTAAAGCGCATAAAATAAACACATATGCTCGAGCGTATACGAGGACGTGAGAGCGAGCGAACACAGATTCAAGAGAAGCATAAAAGAGTCTTGGCTCTCTCTTCCCTCCATTTCCTGATAGCGCGGCTCCGTCTTGCCAGTTCAGCGCCACACAACAGAACAAACAGGCTCTGTTTGTGTGAAGGTCAAGCCAAGTGTGGCTCCTTTTACTTTAGCTGCGCGCCGAGCCTGTGCGTCCTCCAAAAATTTCACAATAGATTTTTTTTTTCCTTTCAGAAGCGTCAACAGAATCAGGCCAACGTTTTAACAGTCTGTTTAATTCAAGCATGAAACTCCATATGAATACTCAATAAATTATTGACATATGTTTGACTCTCTGAACATCCATTAGAAATGAGGGGAGACTGACACAAAGACGCAAAGAGACTAACAGCCGAGCTGCTAAAGGATCATATGTAGCATTATATTTAGGTTATAACTACATATTGTTTTTAGCTACACACTGATTTTAGCCATTTAAATACAATAAGCATGCCGATGCAGACGGCTGTACATACTGAGCGAGTTTATTCCCATGTGGGATGCCAGCGCTGGTGTCTCTCCGTTATATTTGGAAACTGGAAAACAAAGTCAGACACAGCAGGAGGGCGTTTCTGTCTGCTGCTGAAATTCTTCTCACTCCTCGCAGACTACAACTGTTCTTTGTTCAGAAAGTAAAAATATATGAAAATGTGTCTTTAAAGGGAGCACAGCGGCCTGACTGAGACACTTACGCTTCTATCTGTCCCCAAATACTTTGTTTTAGTCGTGTTCCCTACACTGACAGCTTTTTACTGATCTTTTAAAGGTCCAGTGTGCAGGATTTAGGAGGATATGTTTGCAGAAATGTTATTCAAATGTTTTCTTTAGTGTATAATCACCCGAAAATAATCGTTACCATAGAGTGAGTCGTTTATAGATCAGACAAACCAAACATTGTATCTAGAAAGAGCCATTCACGTTTTCACGCTAGCCACAAATTGACCCTTCACTAAGCCCCGCCCCTTTGTAATGATCCGACAAGCTGTCAGATTAAGCATGGAGCCCACGCTGTAACTAACTACACTCCCTGAAGAAATGCTATCATATTTTTGACCTGATGCTACGTTATGATTGGCCAATCTGCGTCCAGGGGTGGGACTTAGTGAAGGATCAGTTGGTTGCAATCTGTAACTTCACCACTAGATGCCACTAAATCCCCCACACCAGACCTTTAAATACAAGATTATCAAATACAAGGAATTATGGACACAGTCGTGGCTGGAAACAGCAATGTCTCACAAAAAAACACCCAGTTTTATTGCTTGTTGGCCTTCAACAGTGGACTGCAGCCTGGCAGCCATCTTGCCTCGGTTTCTCGCCATCGACCATCCTCTCCTCGCTCTGATGACAGTCAGCTCATATACATGTAATCAAAACTACGTCACTGTAGAAACATTGATATGCTACTTATGAGACGTACAAATGTTACACATCCGTGTTTTGCAAGAAATGTACAGTGCCAACATTTTCTTCTGCGACATGGCCACTTTATTAGGTACACCTGTACGATCTATTGCAATTCAATGTGTAAAAATGTGTAAATTCAAATATGTTTGTTATTGAGGTTATATTTAAAGGTGTTTTAATGGACTACATAACATTGAGAGGCGCAAGAGTTGTATGGGATTGTGTACCTAATAAAGTGGCCACTAAAGCTCACTCGCTTATGTTTTGATTTAAAAATGGGAAATGAATAGATGTGAACAACTCTGGCTGCTGTGTGACCACTGATGATGTCTACTTTAAATCTCTGATGCAACAACCAGTCTCAAAAACCTTTAAGCAAGGTGTTTAACCACAGGTGCAAACTGGCAACAGCAAAGGAACAAACTGGCTTCACTGGGAAGTTTTCAATCGATGTAACTGGGTTGTTGAAGCATGATCAGTCAATCTTCCTTGATAAAGTAAAACAACAACAGATTCCTGTCTGATGTGACAGAAGACCTTAACTCGTGGACTAACCCTTGTGCACGGATCACTAATCTGGCCGAAGATAATTGCTTGACTGCTTTCATTAGATCAGTGTGTGTCCCAACATGTCTGTGGGATGACAGGGAGATTTACGAACTGGTAGTCAGTACAGTAGTCCATTGTGAGGGTGCTTGGAGTCGTCTCATTCCTTAGCTCTGATATCAGGTCATGGAAGATGTGCCAGATAATCCTAACTTACCTTAAACATGTTTGACAGTGTTTCCTTTATTCAACCGCATTCCAACTCTGTGTATGTAACACTGTGTGTTGACCCGTCTGTCTCTGAGAGGAAGATGTTATGATAGTCATCGATTGCTGGGAAGATTTCAAATGTAAACAAGAAGAGGATCTCATTCATAAACTCTACAGTGTAGCTTGAGGTGACTGGAAATTGGGCATTAGGTTTGGATGTATCCTGCCGTGTCTGATAAGAAGAAATTTTGAAAGTCATTAAAGGAGTACTTCACCCCCCAAAATGACCATTTGTATATCAATTACTCACCCCATGTTATGTCAAGTTTGTGAAGAAAGCTTCTTGCATACCTCCATGAACAAAGAATCCAGAAAAGCAGAAAATTCTGGATGACGTGAAGTGATAAGGGTCTGTGATTAACAGCAAAATTATATCAAAACATCTGTTTACAAACTCTTGAAATACTAGAAATATCTTGAAATACTGGATGCGTTGCTATGAAATTAGGACATTCATGGTCCCTAGAGGTTTATTCTTAAAGGAGTACTTCACCCCTCAAATGACTATGTTGAATTTGTTAGGAAAACTTGATTTTTTCTTGCATGCCTCCACTGTGAACGAAGAATCCAAAAACAGAGAAAATCCTGATGATTTGAAATCGCAGGGGTCCACAGTTAACAAAAGAACTATATCTCACACAACTCGTGCAGATTCAAGTCTCAGTTATCCAGTCAAATGCTCAGTACATCGCAAACAGACAGCCCTGTCTGACGGGGAACTGAACTTAAACTTATCTGTGCTAAGCCAGACTCCATTCACAAAAACAGTAATTTTACCTCACTGAACATGGGAGCTGCTGGTCTACCACTACCTGGATTAGTTAATTTGTTTGTATTATTATTTGAAGTTGGTACGTTAAAGGGTTAGTTCGGCTTCACCAAAGTCACACAAAAACACGAACTAACCAACTGATCGAGGCAGTGGTGGAACAGCAGCTCCTGTGTTCAGTGAGGTAAAATTACGGTTTTGGTCAATGCAGTCTGGCTTTGAGGAGAGTTCTCTGTCAGACAGGGCTGTCTGTTTGGGAAGTACTGAACTACTACTAAACAGATGTTTTGGTATAGTTTTGCTCTTTGCTCACCAGTGACTTGAAGTCATCAAGAATCCTCTGCTTTTTTGGATTCTTCGTTCACTGTGGAGGCCAGTGTTAACTTTGACAGCTCATGTTAAGTTCAGTTTAGGACGAGATGTTACAATACCTTGATGCACATACTTGAGACTGTGAGTGGGAGTGATAGCTCCGTCTGGGGGTTTCCGAGTGGGAGCCAAACGGTTAAGGTTAGGTGGATAGAAAAGTCAGAAAGAGAGACGTCTGTGCGGAGTGAACTCTCCCCTACCAGATCGGGCCGTACGCTCTACCTCCCCTCACTCCTTCATTTGATGAGGTAAGAGAGATGAAACTAACAGGAGAGCTCCATATCATTGTTGTGGCGAATTAAAACGTCACCTTTTATGCTGCTTGTTGCTGATCCTGCGGCTGTTTACATCAGAGACAACCTCTGGCATCTTGTCCCATGGAAGTCGGGGTGTCAACTTGCCACAAAGCAGCTCAGGAATGCTGCAGGCTGCACTACCCCCAGAGCCAGGAAGTCTCACAGCCGCTCTCCTGCCAGCGCTCACTCACTCACTCACTCACTCACTCACTCATTCATATGTGCGCTTGTTGACTTCACTACTTTTAAAGATGGTGGTTTACGTTGAGCGTCCGTCCACCTCACCTCACCTCTGCACGGTGCCCAACCTAATCTTACACCCGGGTGTTTATGGCCGCCACACACGGCCGCTCTGCTGCTTCTGTTTTGACTCATCGCATGTTTGTGGGAGTCCTCGATGGCACAGGACTCCACTTCTCACTTACGCTTTTTAAAGAGCATCCAGGAGAACAGATTGACCACACATGCACAGTCACACAGGGTGGCCTCTGAACATGACGCTGTGCAAGACGCCATTAAAAGCACTTTATTTACTCGACTACAAAAGCTGGCTCACCTGTTGGTGTGTTACTGGCGAGGTGGATAACATGGCGTCTGGTGCAGCATCAGAGGAATTCCTTTGTTCGTTTCTTGCATACAGTGAAGTGGATGGTTTCTGATGTGATGAAGCAACAAACAGGATGGGAGAGCGGCTTCGTTCTCACACTCATTTGGACCCAGTGAGTTTATAGAGCCGTAAAATGAAGCCTCAACCCACCATCAAAACAAATACGTCTCTTTTAGAGCTGGCGGCAGGAAAACAATAACCACTTCCATCTCAGCCACATTCTTATTTTGAAGTCTGGTGAAGTTGAACTCATCTATACTTATTTTGAATCCTGGTTAGGGGCTGTTGGTTATTTCAGAGGTTGGTGGGGGTGGTGCGAAAAGAGCGAGGTATGTCAAATATTTTTTTGAGCACTGGGGAGGGAGTTGTGTTTTTTTATTTTTGGCTCAGGGGAGGGACATAGAGCTTTAAAAGGTTGTATTTTGTATTTATTGTAAATACCATTTGAATTCCTTAACCTTTTTTTTAAATCACCAAAATCAAAGACTGTAGTATTGATAAGCTTGTTCCAGATAAGCTGAAATGACACCCATCTGTATGTAAGTGTTTTGCTTAGTTTGCTGCCTGTCTTAAAACTTGGTAAAAACTTTTTAACTGAGCTGATGGCTGAGACAAATAGCCCTTCCTCTCTCTACCTGTGCTAACGGTACCTGCATGCACTGAATGACATCAGCAGAGAGGGAGCAGGACAGGGAACAGGAGGAATGACTTAACTGATAAAAACTAAACTTTATTCTTTAGTATTTTGATCAGAAATATTATTTATTTAGTGACATTGTGGTTGTAAAAATTACTGTTGCTGCTCTAGAAACAAAATTTAGTTATATGTAAAATATTCACTAATCCTTCTCTGAATTTATTCTTTTCAAAATGAATATATTTTCTAAAAAACAATTATTTAGAAATGAAAAGGTACCAGTAAGAGTATCTATTAGATTAGTAGTATCGATAAAATCTTAATGATACCTATCCCTGGTAAAAACAGAAATTATTGTTGGGTTTTCAAGTTTATGACAGTCCTTGAACACATCACACTTCTGTCAGGAAATCTGAGCTTAAAATAGTGATATTACATCAAAATTCTCATGTCGCATTTAAACTTTTTTTTTTTTTTTTTTGACAAAAAACACCAGTGGAAAACCAAGGATTTTTTTAAACTCCAGGTATTACTTTTTAACCTTTGACTTGTTACTTTTGAACAATGAGGTGTTTTACCTTTTAATGTCCGCCATGCCAGGCTACCGTAATTCATTATTTATTTTGAAAAACAGCCATGGTGCACATGTTGCTAATGCCAGCTGTGTGCGCGCTGTTATGCAGGTGTGTGTGTGTGTGTGTTTTTCTGTGCATGCATGTGGGAGCATGTGGGATGTTTAGGCTTATTAGATTGTGAGATTTTGTGTGATAAGACCAATGATGAGTAGCTGGTAGACACCCGTATTTTGCAGAAGTGCACACACAGCTTCTGTAGTGCTGCAAATTGGAAGGAGGGCGGACGTTTCGCTTAATGTTGTGTTTGTGTCGCGTTACTCGTGCAAGTTAAAAGGCTAGAATATTTTGCACTGACTAGCTTTACACGCATGAATAAGGTGAAATTGCTAAATGGATGAATTAACTTCGACTGGTATGTCTTAGGCGTCATATGTCCCTGGAGGATCTCAATGTTAATTGGCTATCGTGGTGCAAATCTGTCACTGAAGTTCAGATTCGTAGATTGAAGATAGATTCGTATTTCATGTCACGCCACATCCATCATGTCCATTTGCACCTAATTGCATCTTTACATTGACTTCACATGTAATTCACCTGCGCACATTGATTTATTTGCACCTGGTTTGAACGCAACACCAGAAATTAACAGTTTGTTTGGACTAGGCCTGTAGCGACGCATCGATGACGTCGACGCGTCGCTTAAATGCACAGATGGAGACAGCAGCGACCACTTCCCAGGTTGCCCAAGAAAGCCCCCAAAAAAGACAGCTCGCGGGGCTCGAAGCCGAAGGCTGAGTGCCATAAGTCATGACACCCGCGAGGATATCCCACAGCAACCTCACTCCCACTCGTTTTATATTGCTTCAACAATCGTCAACTTAGCTAAGCTAGCTAGTAGCTACCATTCCAGCCGACATTAAAAGCTAACAAACGTTAACTTATACACAGCTGTCTAGTATACCGGTGGATTATCCTCACGGTTAGTGAAAATAGACCACGTCTCATCCAATCAATATCAAATCAACCCTAACATTTAACATTTACTGGCTTGGCTTCTTCACACGCTATCAGGCGCGACTAACCCGCACGAACAAACTGCACAGACAGCTCGTTTACGAGTCAAACATAACATTAGACTAAACCAGTTTATAGTATCGTGATTCACTACGCTATGAGTTACACTACCAAACATTTCAATTAGATAAGTACTAACTTTTAGATAAACATGAAAATGCATTGTTGGACTTAAAATTACTTTAAAAGTTGGAATTAAAATCATGCCAAAACCTCACAAACACCACAAAACATGTTTTACTCACGCCCAACAACTCACAAACAAACTCAGTGTGGTTTGCAAATACAAAACATCATTCACAAACTAATGCATTTTGTTTTGCAAATAAGAAACGTACCTATCAAATAAATACATCATGCTTCAGAAACAAATACAGCATGTTTTACACATACAAAGAAACATTTCTTCAAGTACAAAAAATAATCCTTAAAGTACAAAAAATAATCCTTCAAGTACTTAATATTTAATAATATTAATATTATTTAATAATAATCCTTCAGGTACTTACTTGAAGGATTATTTTTTGTACTTGAAGAAATGTTTCTTTGCATGTGTAAAACATGCTGTATTTGTTTCTGAAGCATGTATGTTCACATTCCTCCACAGTAATGGTGTAGAGTAGGTAGTGAATTGCAGTTTGAGCTCAGAGTTACATTTGAGAAAATTCTGTTGGACACTCAGGAATTTCAGTGTTTGTTTTTGCACTGCATTTTTTTTTATCATTTGTAATTTTGCACAGGAGGATTCTTTAAGAGTAAAGAGTATGATTTTATTATTTATATTATTTTATTTTGCTGTGCAAAAGTGTTTAATAAAACCATATTAGTATTAAGAATTGTTTTGTATTTATTTGAGATGCATCATGGTTTTTATTAATCGAACAACAGAAAAATAATCGTTAGACTAATCGACCAATTAATCGTTAGATTAGTCGATTAATCGATAAAATAATCGCCCGATTAATCGTTTTAAAAATAATCGGTTACCTCCAGCCCTAGTTTGGACGATAACTCCCGTGCTGTTTGCTCGTTGGCTCCTGTACCTACATTTAGTGTAAATATTTTTTAGAAATGGTTATTTATGTCATGTATTGTCCTCCAGTCACTCATGGAGGCTCAAGGAAACACGTTTTTACCTTTTTGGTAGGGTCAAGGTAAAACAACTCCTCTGATGAGTAAAGAACAGTCCCTTAGTGGCTCCCTCTGTACAGCCTACTGTGGCATCTATAGAGAAAGTGTCTTACTCATCATCAGCGCCTGTAATCCCCGAGTTAAAACGGCCATAAGCTTAGTTTTATAGGGCCTTGCAAATCTTCTAATCCACACACACAGTTGTATATCCAATTATTCAGGCAGGATGAGGGCACAAACCCTTTAGCCCGTCTCGCTGCTCAGTTGTGGTGATGATAGCACGTGTGCTCTGACAATTTGTCTGAGTGGGTTTGCACCCTGCATTGGATGCAGACTCTGCAGTGTCACATTGTACCAAAAAGCCTCCTCTCCTCCCTCACACTCACTTCCTCCCTCCCTCTCTGCCCGAGTGACCTATTTAGCAGCGGCGGCGGCGGCAGCATGGCAGGAGCGATCACAGAGGATGTGCTCACAGGGCGAAACAGAGGAGGAGGGATCTTGGATGTAAAACACCTAAAAGAGGGCAGGGTGTTATTGTGTTGGAGCGGGTGCAGCTTGAGTTAGAGTGACATTCCTGCACCATTCATTCCAGCAGGCGTTAAAGGCTGATTTGCATCGTGTGCATGCATCATGTGGGAAAAGCTGTGCGTTGTCGCCCTCTGTTGGTGAGAAATACACTGTAGGTGTTTTGACTGGAGCACAGTGTGTTTTCCCTCCGAAATTTGTAGTTTCAGTGTGTTTGTGAGAGTGTGTGATCGAATCTTATTTACTCTTATCCTGTCTTCTCTGTGTATTTTCTCATTTAATTAGGTAAAGCACTTTGAGTAGCACTTGCTGTATGAACTGTGCTATACAAGTAATTATAGTTATTATTTTATTATCACTCAACATAATCGCCAGAAAAAGTGTTATTTTGTAGCCTGTACGTCGAAGTTTTTTGTTTCAATGTGTGGTTTGGTTTAGGCACAAAAACACTTAGTTATGATTGGGAAAGATCATGTTTTGGCTAAAAACACCCACTTTTGGGGGTCATAATCCCTGCAGGAAAAGCAGCAATGTCCCAGTAAAACACAACTGCTTTTCGTGCTGCTGTCCACGCCAACAGGTGGCTACAAACGCCAACATTTAGACCTGAAGGAAACACTGAAAAAACAGTAGCGAGTCACTAAAACACAACTTGTTTTGTTGTTTGTTAGTCTCAAACAGTGGTCTGCATCTTGGCAGGCGCCTCGCCGAGCTGTCAGACCATCCACAATCCCCACAACTCAGCTCATATACTACGTCACTTTTGAGACAAAAATATGATATATATGAAACATACAAATGTAACATATTCATGGTTTGCAGAAGCACACAATGCCAACATTTTGTTCTCGCAATTCGTCTGTATCTTACATGTTTCTCTTATGTGAAACAGGAATTTAAAAAGCGACTAGACTTTATTTGCGATCAAATAAATGTGGTTTTATGATGTATTCTGTGTAAATTTAAACTGTAGTGGTTTTAATTTGGTTTCAACTTCAACTTTATTTTATCTCTGGACAGCAATTGGTTGTACAGCAAGTAAAAACACAAACAAATGCACATAAATAACAATCAGGGGAGGCATTTAAAAAAGAAATGTCAGTAGGGATGAGGCAGTTCTTATACCTGTTACTCTTAACAGGGGGAATGTGAGCCGAGAGCCACAAGGCAAAAACTGAAACCTGGAAATGAAGGGGTGGGAGCTGTCGGAAAGGATGGCTTTAGACTTCCTTCCTATCTGTTTGTGAAACAGGACAGATAACGCACTCTGCTGAGCTCCCAAGATCTCGCTACTCATTTTCATTAGACTACATGGTGCATTTTTGGACTTGATGTTGAGATCTCCGAACCAGCAGAGAAGAGAGAACACATCAGGACAGACTCGATATAAGATCTGTAAAATAGGATCATCAGAGGCTGGTCAACATGAAACTGAGACAGTTTCTCTAGGCAAGACAGACGTGACTGGGCTTTTTTGCACAATGCCTCAGTGCGGCATTAAAATTCAATTTGTTATCCACTAGAGCCCCAAGATATGTATCCTCTCGGGACCTGGAAGGAAAAAAGGTCTAATGTTTTGATTTTTTTTTCTTACATAATGTTTCAGAAATGTAATTGTAAATGTAAAAAAAAAAGAAAATTACATGACATTTACATGTATTATTAAAGGTATTTTACATGCTTTTACCTGGTTATATGTAGTGTGTGTGCACGCATGTGTGTTTACAAGACACATAATCCTCATGTCTGACTTTTCCTCAGTCATTTTTAACAAAATCTTTCCTGACTCAGTGGCCTCAGTGCTGTTTCCTGAAGTATGGAAAATAAAAAGAAGCAGGTCCCACTGTCCCAGAAAGAGGACATGGGTTAAAATGTGTACTTTGAACGGCTTAAAATGAATATACACCTCCCAAAACTTAATAAAATATAGTTGCAACTCTAATAACTCTAATAAAAGATCATAATCATCATCACGAGGATCAGAAACAGTATCTCTTTATACATCTGATCACTAAATTTACTTCGTGCCATAAACATGTTCGCTGCCTTTTGAAAAGACAAAAGATATGTTCAGCAGGTCACACCCTCACGTGTGTGTTGCATCACTAGAAACCCCAGGACGTGTTTTTTTAACAGATCAGGACTTAAAGGGACTGCATGAGGGATGTTGGTGATAAAGGCCTCAGTATCATGTTCCCCATTGAGGGACATGAATTGCTGGTTTTCCACAGAGTCAACCATCTGTTCCTTGATGATGGGTTTTTTTGGGGGGAGGTTGAGGGTTAATGCCTGACATCAATACACGTCCTTAGTTTTTTGTACATTTAGATGAAGAAATGCATTGTCACACCAACCTACAAATTCATCAACTACAGGTCCATGGCTGTTTTCATGGGCATGGAGGAGACTAATTATTACAGAGTTGTCAGCAAATTTTAATTATGAATTAATTATTGATAAAATTATTTTCACTGTTGTAAATCTGCAGTTATTTTCACGATTAATATATTTTTTTTTTCCTCTATAAAATGTCAGAAAATTGTGAAAAATGCCCCATCATAACTTCCTACAACCAAAGACTACACCTTCAATTTGCTTATTTTATTTCATTTTATCTTATTTTATTTCATTTGATTTCATTTTATTTTATTTCACTTTATTTTACTTTGTTTTATTTTATCTTATCTTATTTTACTTTATCTTATTTCGTTTTATCTTTTATTTTATTTTATTTCATTTATTTTACTTTATTTTATTTTATCTTATATTTTACCTTATCATATTTCATTTTATCTTATTTTATTTTATTTCATTCTATTTTATTTCACTTTATTTTATTTTTTATTTGATCTTAATTTATTTTATCTTATCGTATTTCATTTTATCTTATTTTATTTTATTTCATTCTATTTTATTTTACTTTATTTTATCTTATTTTATTTTTTTATTTTATCTTATTTTATTTTATTTCAGTTTATTTTAATTTATTTTTTGTTTCATTTTATTTTATTTTATTTTTTCATTTCATTATTTATTCATTTACTTATTTATTTTTCGAACCAAAAGTCTAAACACTATTGAGATTTAGTTTTCTATCCAATAAGACAAAAAAGAAGCAGGCACAGGTCATATTTGATAAATCACTTCAGTTAAATCTGTCTATTAATCTGTTATCAAATCAGTTTCCATCGAATTTGCCGTTGCCCGACACACTGATTACTTGACTAATCATATCAGCACTAGTTTTGAGTAATAACAGCTCTACATCAGCAGTAGTTTGAACATTTTGGCCATGCTGTTTATCTCCAGGTGTACACAGAATCAAGAACCACTAATCTCTTCTTTCCATCTGTTTCAGATCCTGTTCGATCAGGCTCAGCGCTCTGTGAAGCAGCAGTTGCACAACTTTGTGAAAGAGTGAGTAAACCCTCAGCTCACCACACTTCAGTCGGGAACTTTAAGATGTATAAAAGATTCAAAACAGGTAGAAACAGTCTTTAAAGAGCAGACGTACCCTCGTTGCCCCCAAAAGCCTTTTTGGAGTTTTTAAATATTAAACACAGAACAACCTTCTGCAGGTTGTCACAGACGTATCATGCACCGTGCAGCAGAAGTAGGTCACCTGTGACCTCACGCTGACTCTGTGAATTCACAGAGATCTGTGATGCTGCTTTCTCCTGAGCTGAGCTGGAGTTTGTTCAAAGTTACTCATGTCTCACTTTAATTTTGTGTCCGACAGAGATGTTCGCAAGTTCAAGGAGACCAAGAAGCACTTTGACAGGGTGCGAGAGGACATGGAGATAGCACAGGTGAAGAACGCTCAGGCGCCGAGGAACAAACCTCACGAGGTGGAGGAAGCCGCCGGCACACTCAGCATCACTCGCAAGTGCTTCCGACACCTCGCTCTGGACTACGTACTACAGGTTAGAAAAATGACTCGTTTGAGAATATGTTTGCTTCCTACATTTATTTATTCATTCTAAATGGAGATTGGAGAATATTGATCCCACTGTAAAGAGTCATTTTAACAGTGTGTGTGTGTGTGTTTGGACGCTCTTTGAATCTCTTCAGACGACACTGTAATGTATTCACATTCCAGTCACAATGACCGTGACGTTTTCAGCCTCCAGCGACGTCTGCATCCGTCCTTCCTCCTCTGTGACACATCCTCCCCTCTCTTCATATGCAGCGCACAGTTTATTTTGCCCACAAGTTGTAACCTCCTGTGCACGGCGGCCCGCGGGGCAACAAAGAGACTGATTCAGTGTGATCGCTGTGATGGCCGTGCCCTCGTTCCCATTCTTCACTCTGTCTGCTGGCAGCTTTCTCTCACTGCTCTCGGACACATTACCCTTTTGAGTCTTAATTGAAAGTGTCTCAAGGCGGAAAAGGTCAAAGCTGTGTGCGAGTGACCTCTTAAATGTAGCACAAAATGGTATTTAGGTTTGCATCGGTTAAGACGTACAAAGCCAAAGGGACTCGGTTTGTGTATGAGAGTGAGTTTTGTCACCTCTGTTGTCAACCAGTGATGAGACACATGGTGGTGTGCAGTGGTGGAGGAAGTAATCAGATCCTTTTCATGACTACCAATATACTCAAGTGAAAGTATTTTAATATAATCAGGAAAAAAAGTCGACTAGCGGATTAAACATTGCTACCATTGCTTGATGACACCAGAAATGTCATCCCAGTCAAATGCATAAGCAGCAAGCAGCAGCAGCAGCGACCCACCGGCACATTGTGAGGATGGAAACCTGCCTTTCAAGTACGTTTTTGGTGAATGAAAAATGGTTTCAAATAGGGCTGGGAGACATAACAACTAGAGTCAAGGATCCTTCCTTGGGAGGATGAGTCCTCCCAAGGAAGGATCATACAGAGGCAAGGCGAGAGTCCTTCCTAGCATTCAGTGAACACACATTGGAACAAGTGTCCCCAGGTGTGCGTCATTAACCCTCAGCAGGCTGACAGGGTTTCTAACTAATTAGTCGGGTTACATTATTCATCTGGTGATTCAACGCCTGCACCGTTGGGGAGAGAGAGAGAGAGAGGACAGAGAGGCAGAGGATCAGTAGGAGCTAGGCGTGGAGGAAGAGGAGGAGGAGGAGGAAGAGGAGGAGAGCTAATTTTGGCAGTAAATTTTTTTAACTGTCGAGAAGAAACCAAGCAACGTCAGCCTCCCTTTTAAAACCTTTCTCCTTCAACCTTTCCCAGATGTTGACCCTCATATTTTGAATTCGCCGGTCACGTTGCCTCTTTCATACCCTTTTGCACTTTCTTGGCGACGAGGTTTCCGTCTCCCATGATGCTGCAACTCAAAGAGTGGGACTTTGTTTCAAATTTGCCGGCGGAGTAGCAAAGTGCCTCTTACTCCACTCCTTCGGCTTCTCAGTCAGCACTGGCCTGACTCTCAACGAAAACGCCAAAGGCGAGGCTGCATGCCCCTTGCTGGCGGATGTATTTTCAAGAACGTTATGGAACCCCCCAAATGACATACCTGCACAATGTACAAACAAATCAGAAATTCTGCTTTTACAAGAACAAGTCAGATTATTGGTTTAGGCAATAATACACCAATGATGACATATTTATGAAAGCAGACATTGATTTTTGCCAGTAAACAACTGAAACGCTACACAATGTCCCTTTAAGTTAAGCAACTTTTGGAAGGATGTGTTAGACGCTCAAAATACCCCCAAAGATTCGGGGGTGATTCTCCTTTAATTGAATGTATCACAATTAGTTGGACGAATCCTGAACCTCCAACATACGACATATGAGATGGAACAAATCACATATGCACTGAGGTTGCAAAGACCAAAATTCATAAAGAGGTAGAACCATGAAATGAGTTTGTTAATGCAGTTCTGTTCCTGTCCCACTTTTATATTCGTAAGTTTATGTTTTTTAAGACTCTACTTGTCTACCTGGATAGATGTTACGGCAGCAGAAGACTCTGTGCAGTGGTCAAAGTGCTATGCACTATGTGAGATGTAAAAACGTATAGCTTGTATAGAAGTTAAAATAAAAAATGAGTTTAAAAAGAAGTACAGTATTTGCATCGTACTTGTAGAGGAGCAGAAAGTGGCATTTAAAAAAAAGGATCAATTACAGGTACGTACCTCAGATTTGTACGTAAGCGCAGGGCTTGTCTTTTAATGTTGGTGGTGTTACAGTAAGAAAGTAAAGTATTGTCCACTAGATGGAGTTATATCTGTGGCCTGTTGGTGTTAAATGTGGTGTATTGTTGAGGAAACCATCAAAACAATAATCAATACCGCAGAGAGTCTAATTTGTTATTTACATTAAAATATTGTGTCTCTCTGCAGATTAATGTCCTCCAGGCCAAGAAGAAATTTGAGATCCTAGATGCTGTAAGTCAACGCAGACACACAAACACCTGCTTCATCTTTCGGTTATATTTCACATACAGAGACAGAGTCATCTCCAGGGTTATAGCACTTTATAATGTCCTCTGTCCCACCCAGATGCTGTCCTTCATGCACGCCCAGTACTCGCTGTTCCAGCAGGGCTACAACCTGCTGGATGAGATCGACCCGTACATGAAGAAACTGGCTGCTGAGGTGAGCAAAGCATCCTCGTCACCACTTAGCTGATCTGTGTCACATCCCCAGGCGCTCCGTCTGGATGTGAACCAGTTTGATCCTCATTTGAACGATCGACGAGAGGCAGTTATGTAATCCTACAGTGTGAATTTCGGCTTGTTCATTCATACGTTGGATTTTTTATTTGATTTCAGGTGCATTGAAGCGAGTATAAAGCTTCCTCTCCACATGCAGTAGAAGTCTCAGTTACAGTTCAAGCCCATATTTTAACTGTTGGATACACGTGTTATTGTGGTTTGTCACAGCAGGTCATCTGCTGCAGGAGAATCGATGCTTCATTACCAAACTCTGACCTAACGTGTCATTGGAGGCTTAGCCTGTGTTTGCAAGTGAAAACTGTTACAGTCAGCTCTCTGACTGTGTCTTTACTGCTGCTATATATGTCAGAATTACCTCACTACATAATGGAGAGTGACACAGGATCTAAGTCTGGCTGAGTAGAAACACTGAACTTGTTTTTCTTTCTGTGGATGGACTTTCAGCTGGATCAGCTGGTGATTGATTCGGCCATGGAGAAGAGGGAAATGGAGCATAAACATGCGACCATTCAGCAGAGGGTGAGTTCCTGTTTGCTTTGGATCAACCAAATAAAACTTGTCGGAAAATTATACCAAAATATGCAAATAATCTGCAGGTCTTAAAGGGACAGTGCACCCTAAAATCAAGAATACATACCTTTACAATTTACCTGTAGTGCTGTTTATCAGTGTGTGTTACCAAGTGTTGGAGATACCAGCCGTACAGATGTCTGCCTTCTGCCAGATATAATGGAACTAGATGTCACTCAGCTTGTGGTGCCCAAAGCAGTAAAAAAGTACATTTGAAAAAGTCAACATCATTGTCTCTTTGCAGAAATCATGACCCGGTTACTCAAGATAATCCACAGACCTTGTTGTGTACGGAGCCCCTGAAGGGACATGGAAGGGGGAAAAAATAGACAGTTGAAAAACAAACAAACAAACGCAACAATGGAGCGCATTCACCTGTGGGAGAGGTTAATAGAGTTTTATTTTGAGATTGGCCTCAAATATAAAGACATTAAATCAGTGCTCGCTAGTAAACACGGTTTTCATGTAAGTGAGAGACATCTGAAGCGACTACTTAACGCAAGAGGACACTTTCGTCGAAAAACATTCTGTGACTTGATGGCCCTGATCTGAGATCTCGCAAAACTTTTGCATCTTTTTTTTTTTCAACCGTCTATTTTTTTCCCTTCCATGTCCCTTTAGGGGCTCCGTAGTTGTGAGCAGTTTTATGTCGGAACTATTTTCTTTCTACTGAGCTACACCCGCCAACTGTATCACTGCACAGAACGAAGCATTCATCTACTGCTGGCTCACCTAGCACAACCTAGCTAGCTACCGTTACAGCTCAGCCAAGAAAGACACCATTAATGTTTACATCTTGCGCTGTTACGAGTCAGAGCTTCTCGTTCATGAGTAGATGCACGCTTCCTTCTGCATAGTGATACAGTTGGCAAGTGTAGTTCAGTAGAAAGAAAATAGTTCCTATATGTTGATTTTATTTATTTATTGTCATTTGAGCACCACAAGCTGAGTGCCATCTAGTTACAGTACATTATTTTGTAGAGAAGGCAGACATCTCTACGGCCGATATCTCCAACACTCGGCAGCTCACACCAAAACTATCCAGGCTGATAAAGAGCTCTACAGGTAAAAAGAAAAATGTCTATTTCTTAAATGTTTAATTTGGGGGTGAACTGTCCCTTTAAAGAGCCTTGACTTAAAAAAGAAAAAGCCTCAGAATGTATTTAAGTCTTAAATTTAATTTACAAAATAGTCGCAGCCTGTAACATCAGTCATGAAATGTTTTTGTGATTTCCTGCTCTTGCAGCTGTTGCACACCCATAAACTGAAAGTGGGATTGTTGCGTCAGTGGATTCTGTGACAGGAAGCTGTTCATTCCTTTTAGTGGTGTTTCGGGCAGCGACATCAAATCTGCAGCAAACACAGTCACTACAGTTGACGACAGTAGTTCAGAAGCTCAATGACTCAAAAGTAAAGATTTTAGCCAAAAAAACTTTTACATACTGAGAAAAACAGCAATAAATGATAAATAATTCTAGAGCCATATTGTCCCAACTGGCTTTCCATGTACTTTTGCACTGTGGCCAGTTTGAACACGTAAACAGCTCCTGTATTTCTGTGAGTAAAGGATCTGGACAGTCTGGACGGTTTGAAGTTCGACACAAAGACCCTTACTGTCTTTTGTCTGCTCTGAGAATCCATCAGGGCGTTAATGTGTTCACATCTCACCTCCAGGATCCAGTCTACCACTTGGCCCAGTGCATCTGTTGTGACTGGGGAGGGATTAGACGCGGGCAGCTGGGAAGTGTTTGATTAATCCCCCTAACAACGTCCAGGCGCTGATTTAAGCATTAAAATCAGGTGGAATTAAGTGTTTTTAAGAGATATTAATCCCACTGTTGTCTGCTGTAGATGGTCAGCACATGAGCTTGTGCTTGTGCTGATGAAGGAGCAGCAGTCTGAATGTGCTCTTAGTCCAGTAAAGTGCTGACTGGAGGGTCTGGCCTCACTGATGACGCCGCCCTATGGATGGCGTCAGATGGTCCAGACTGAAATATCTTGAAAACTATTAATTGGATTGATATGATTTTCTTACAGACAGTCGTGTTCCCCAGAGGATGAATCCTACTGATTTATTTAATAATTCATAAAGCCTTATTTGCAGCGGGCCCTCGTCTGGCTCCTCTGTACCCCGGGATCAGTGACCATCTGTCAGACAGCTCCGGTCAGCGCTCTCCCTCCAGGCGCTGTGGTCTGTGCTGTGGATAGAGCCACGGGGAAGGGCTGGGTCACATGTGGGGCCAGTTATTGATCTGTTTTCGCCAGAGCTGTTAGACACTAAGCTCCATGCAGCATCCATCACCGAGGGACGAGTACTGTAGTAGTAAATAAACAAGGTCAGGGAGTCAAAGCTACATTAAAATCTGCAGGGTATGAAAACACTGGTGGTGCTGATGGTTGGCTGCGGGTAGCTTCACTGCAGGACGACCAGTAAGGAGGATAATCAGAGGTGCTTTGACACTGTAAGATTAAACTAGTCTGGTGGTTCTAACGCTGTATTTTCTTTTCTTCTCCACATGTGCTCCCAATGCCTCCATCTCCTCTCAGACCCTCATGCAGGTGAGTACTCCTTCATTTATTCTCCCATCTGTGTTTTCGTTTTCCCTTCACACACCTCTTTGGTTGAGTGTGTTGCAGCGAGGGGAGGGAGCAGTGTAGCTCACAGTGTTAGCGCGAGACATTAACAAAGCCCTTTGAAGTTTCCTTCAAACTGCAGTCAGACTTCAGAATCCTCGAGGGCAAGCTGAGGAGCATCCTGAATCATTTATACAAAACAATTAGAAACACGGAGCTCAGTCTGAGCAACCTGTGTAGAAGCTGTCTGTTACATCACCTATTGTCAGTGGTAGAAGCACATTTACTCAAGTACTGTAACCTTGTACTTGAGTATTTCTGTTTTATGTCAGTTTATACTTCTACTTCTACAGAGAACATAAAATAAATTAGTGAATTATGATACATCAGTATGGGTTTATGGGCCTTTTCCACCTTTACTTTTGGCCGCACTGAGTCGAGCCATGCGGCGCCGATTTGCATTGTCCATTAGCCGTTTTTTAAAAGTCTCTGTAGCTTCTGACTGAATCTCTGTAGTTTGGGTTTTAGTTTCTCTCCTGCATCCTGTTTTTACTTTACATATCTGCTTTATTTTACGGTTTCATGTTCGCTATCCGCCGTAGTAGAAGTTGTGTGAAGTTGCTGCTCGAAAACTCAACATTTCCTTATTTTGCTGCTTCACAATAAAAGTTTTTACATAAGAAAGTAACAGGGGACTTTTATTGTGAAGGATGTACAGGAAATGGAATGTGTTTATCACTTAATTAGTGGAGCTTTGTCAGCAGCTTTTCCTCAATTAAGACAAGTGTAATAATACAGCAGGGAGGAAGAGGAAAATATTTAGCGAGCTAGCTTCCCTGATATCTGCAGGTAGGTGTGTTCCATAGCTTTGCTGCATTCCTGATCTTTGTCCGGCTGTTGCTGGAACCTCCATTAAACCAGCAGCAGATGATCGCAGTGTTAACAAGTTAGCAATGTAGCTCGGTCCCAGCCTATGTAGGGCTTTGTATACAAGGAGGAGGAGCTTAATAAGCTCTAAATGCAACAGGAAGTCAGTGCTCTCTGCTCTTGGTTCTGGTTCGTAGCCGAGCTGCAGAGTTTTGAATGAGCTGAAGTCTCTCAGTGGTGTTTTTGGGAGGCCAGTAAAAAGTGCGCTACAGTCGTTGAGGCGGCTTGAAATAAAGACTTGAATCAATTTCTCAGCATCTCTTTCATTTAGAAATGGTCGTACCATAGCTGCAGGTGGAAGAATGATGTTTCTGTCACCTTGTTAATGTGGCACTGGGAGCTCAGATCTGAATCAAGGATCACACCAAGACACCTTAGGTTGAATCCAGGGAGTTGAATCGGCTGTTGGATTCTGAGTTGTTCTGAAATGGGCCTTTCTGCAAAATGACTACTTTTACTTTTGTACCGGAAGTATGTTTTAAAGCTGTTACTGTTTACATTCTGTATGCAGGACATGTACTCTTTCTGACCCTAAAATATTACATAAAAGATTTGAGATATCTGATTTATTCATGCACAGAAATGTAGAACATCCTTGTATTTTGTGTTCTTCTCAGAACAGCATGGCCTAGTTTGTTATTCTCTTTACCTCGTTTCTTTTCTTCCTCGTCACATCGAGCATGTGCAGTAAGCCTTGTGTAAACTTACACAGGACGAAGGGGCAGCCTTCACTCGGTACAAGCAGAGAAAAAAAGGAAAGAGGCGAGCAGAAAGAGAGTTAAAGTGCTCCAACTGTCAGTACTGCTGGCCGCGCGCACACTGCAGCGAAAAGCATCTAAATGCCAGAGCCATTCATATTTAACGGCAGATTTAATGGAGAAGTCCTGTCCAAAGGCAGCCGGCTCCTCCTGCTGTTCTATATTTCTACACTCACATCACCAGCGCAGCCTAAATGCTGCCACCCGTGTGCGTCACTGGATTTATTTTTACTGCCTGAAACTCCAGATAGATGTCACAGAGAAAAAACGGTTGGATATTTTTGTCTGTGTGGTGCTTTTTATGCTAGACAGCAGCACTCTGCTTCAGGCCGCAGAGCATAAAGCAAAACACACACAGATTTGATGAGATGAAGGGCTGCATCTGTTTTTATCATTGATGAACTGATTCATAATTTTGTCTGTAAAATAGTGAAAAGTTCTCATTGGAAACAGCAAATATTTGGCTTTTTTGTTTCAAAATGACTGGAGTGATTTATCCATTATCCAAATTCTTGTGGGGTAAATTTTTTGTCCATTGACTAATCATCGCAGCCCCGACAAAATGATGTGATAGCAGTCCGAAAAATAACGTTGATGCAGACATTTGTTCTAAAACTAGCCATGAAATTTCCTGTGGAGAAGCAAAAGTGGCCTGAGAAGTTGTGACGCCCCTCTGTGTTTAGGTATTCTCATTATTCAGGAGGGCGCAGCATTGGCTGTGTGGACAAATATAGGTCCTAACACATGTATCCATTAACCCTTTGAAACCTGAGGAGGTTGGCTTGATTTCTGTCAAGAACATTGAAGAAGGCAATAAGCAATGAAAAAGAAATAACCCCCCAAAATATGTAAGAAATTAGTAAAGAACAAAAAAAAGTTTAAAAAAGTACTTAATATTACTATAATTCTGTACAATAATTTAAATTATGTAATAATAATTATAGATAGAATTTTTCCATAGATTTTTTAATTTTTCCCATTTTTTAAAAAAATAATTACATTATTATTATTTTTTGCAGTTTGTGTGACATTTCTTACCAAGTTGCTCTTTGCCTTTTTTCCCATTTTTAAAAAAATAAATCGCACCAATCCTTTCAAAAGCCATCTGAAAGCAGCTCGAGAAAAGTGATGTCGCTCCAGGTTTGAAAGGGTTAAAGGGGCTCGATGCAAAATAAACCGTGCTAAACATAGCAACAGTGCTGACAGAGCTAACCGTGTTAACCAGGGGCGAACCGAAGGGTGGGGGCTACACTTCAATGATGACACTGTCCCTGTATCAGCAGTAACCACCGTATGAGCACAGTACAGATCAGCAGTGATAAGCTTGCCAGTGGGATATACATGCACATACATGCACATGCAGCCGAAATGGTTTCGATTTATGCTGCCTTGTCGAGAAATGCTACCAAAGCACAAGTCTGCCAAAGTGACAGCAGAATCAAGCTACCCTTTCAAAAAATGATACAAACCAGGGAAGGTGTACTTTAAAGCATAGGGAGCATATTTTGATGCTCCATTATAGCGTCTTTATGTGAGATTTCAAGGGTAGCATGTTTTGATAGATGCTACGCTTCACTGATGACACAGTCCTGATATCAGTGGCAACTGTTGCATGAGCGCAGTGCAGAGGGGCGTAGCCTCTGCATCAACATGGAGCCTATGCTGTAGCCTTATGTGCAGTTGTTTTGTCAGTGACCCTTGTGAGCTGTAATGGAGCCAAATTTTGTAATGTTACCTTTGTTACATGTTGCTGTTGTCCCTGGCTTCATATGAGTAGAGGAAAAGTCTGCTAGCTGCTAGGCTAATTTATACAATGTAAAATGCCATAGGCTTGTGCTAAAAACATTAGCATGTTGTATTTGTGGGGAAAATGTGTCCAGATAAAGACAAGTGTTTGTCTGTGAATGCTGCGAGTTCTAGTGAAGTTGATTTGTGTACTTGAGTTTGAAATTGTTGTTGAAATTAAGTCATGTTCAATGTGTGTTGAATGTGTGTTTAACGTGTGTTTAATGTGTTGAATGTGTGTTTAACGTGTGTTTAAGGGGGTGATCACACAGAAATGAGACGCTAGAGACGCGGACGCTTAAAAGACGCTGGAAACGCTGGAAGCGCTTATTCAATGCATGCTAGCTACTGGCGTTTGATGCTCAGAAAAGTTGAAAATATTTTAACTTTTCAGCATCTAAGTGCGTCTAAAAAGAAGCGTCTACAAAAACACGCATCTAAAAAGATGCCGGAAAAACGGCCATTTTAAAAGACGCTTGAACGCCGGTCAGGCACGCCGTATCATAGAAAAAGGTTTTACTGGCATCCCGTTTCTTCCATTTCATCTCGGTGTGATCGCTCCCTAATGTGTGTTTAATGTGTGTTTAACGTGTGTTTTTGAATCAACTAAACCAGTGTTTTGGAGGTGTAACTGCAGAGTGACACAGACACACCACTGCCAAGTATAACTGCTCACAATGGCATGTGTAGGCTGCAGCGTAGGGTCTGCCGCACAACTATAAATCCCACTTTAACCATCACATGCACTATCATGCACGTGCAGCTGAAACAGTGGTCTGTCAGTTCATGCGGCCGTGTTAAAAAATGCCACCAAAGTGTAAATCAAAGGCAAATCGGCCAAAGCGAGAGCAGAATCAAGCGTCCTTTCGAATGACTACAAACCAGTGTTGGTGAACGTAAAGAACGTGAGGAGCATATTTTGATGACCAACATCCCCTTTAAAATAATGCTTCTACTCCAGAAGCATTTTCTCTGTTACACCATTGTTCCATCCACGTACACTGTGAGAGCACGCAGAGCTGCTGAGTGGCACATCTCTAGGTAGCTATTACATACGGACAGAACATCAGCTTACCACGACAAACCACAGAGAAGCTCGTACTACAACACACACAGAATGAACGCGACGTCATGCTCTGCTCAGGACGCCGTTTCTCCACCATATCTTTACACAGCGAATGAGTGTCACACACAGAACCTCTAACACATGATGTTTCAGCCCTGAGGCGACCGTCACGTCTCGAGTGCTTTTTTTAATCATCCCTGATGCACTTGAACTCAGCTCATTAGAGGATTCACAGATCCTTATTAGAGACAACTGTGTCAGAATGAAAGTTTTCTTACGGCCGTCAGGAGCTTGAGTGTCTGTGTTAACATGTGCTCCCGAGGACCGCTGCTCAATCTCATTATTTAATTTAAGCATTAACTTGAGCCTGTCTGATCGCAGTCACAGTTTGGGCTGTTTGCTGTTTATCTGTGGCAACTTTCCTTCACACTGGCACAATGAATGCGTTACAGAAGACTGTGGACTGGTTATTGTCTCTTATGATCAGTGTCTCGTGGCGGGGTGGTCGGTTGTAGTAGCTTGAAGTCGCCCAGGTCTGTTGAGGATTAGTCAAAGACGGCTAAGCAGATGTCAGGCAGGTATGTTGGGGATGAAGGCGTAAAGCCGGACTGTGACAGATGAAAGCTTGTAGCGAGAGCTCGTAGTGATAACGAGACACAGAAGGATCCTGCAGAAGATAAACAAACACAAGAGAGCAGGCGGAGTAATCAGCGCGACCAACTGGGCTCACCATTTGGCGCTCTGCGGCGACAGCCTTTAGGTCACGTACGTAGAGCAGCAGCAGGTGGATGAAGCATCAGGACATGTCGTCTGCGTCGTCCTGTGTTTCTGCTGCTTCACACACACACACAACAACTTGCTTTACTTGCTTCCAAACATTTGGAAGTCTCTTTTTCCCAGCTTGTTGAATAATTCACAGATGTTCGGTTTCTGTCTGTGTGACGTTGCATCATTAAAAATAGATGGTCTTTGTTGTAGGCTTGAGAGATTGCAGAGTTCCACCCAGTGCACATCTTGTTTCAGTGTTGCCTCCGTGTTTGGGATGTTGTATCCAAAAAAGAGAGGGATCTGACAGCTGAAGGTAAGATGCATCCACCTCTTGCAGATGTGTGTGTTTGCAGGGATTGCAGTAGAGAGTAAAGTGTCGGTGGTAAATCGAGTCCTGAGTTTGTTTGGTGAACTGGGCGGCCTGCCAGATAGATTCCCTCTGGGTCAACAGAGGGCTGAAACTCCCACCTTCTGCAGAGAGGGAGGTGTGTTTAGGGAGTTGTAAAACTGAAGCAGACACCAAAGTGTCAAAGCAGCCTGGCAGTCTTTGGGTCAAGAGCAGCAGCTACAGTACTGGGTAGCGTAGTCCACTGCTCTGCCTCGGCTACACTGGCAGCTGTATGGTAATTAGTCCTAATCCTGAGGCTCACAGGACGGCAGGCAGGTGGCTGTAGTGGAGGACACACATGTCAGTGTTGGAATTACTCAGCGCTCTGCTGCTGCTGCGACACGATGCTGCGCTGTGAGAGAGTGAGGACAGACATGCTTCAGCTCTGAGAGATTTTTCATCATATCTTGTGCTTTTTGATGTTGCTGGAACACACCAAACGTCTGAAAATGAAGATCTTCTGCCGGTGGGATCACAGCGTGGTGGGTTGATTCGCATCATCTTGGCTGTTTGTTACTTTTGCGCATACTCTCATTTGGTTTTCACTGTGTTTAACTTTATTTAAGCAATGGTTATCTCTGACTTTGTGCTTATTTGGAGAGATACGGAGCTGTTGTAAAGCAAGAGTAGCTGTCCTGCTGTAACTTTAATATCACTGTCGCTTTCTGTCACTTTACTCTCTTTGTGTCTGACTCTCTACTTTCACTCAGGCTCTCATTAAAATCTCAAAATGTGTGCCGGTCCCAGATGTAATGCTCAATGACGTATGTGTGCATGGTAAATAAGCGTTATCTAATGCACACTGGTGGATAGGTGCGTAGTAAAATGCAGTAATGTGGGAAAAAGAGGTTGAATCCTGCAACATTTTTAAAGGTTATGAAGATATTACCCATCCAGTCTTTTATAGTCAAAATAAATCTGTCTCTGACGCGTATCTTTTGTCCCATTTTAAGAGTTTTTCTGCTGTTCAATTGTGACTTTAGTACAGCAATATGAACTCAATGCTTCACGATGCTAAAACAAGTTCCTCCAACGTGTGCTGGATTTCACCCCCCTTTTTGTTAGTATACACGTCAAAATGATGATACAGTGGAGAGAGCAGCGAGTCCTTCTATTATTCAAACATGCAATAAGTAGTTAATGGAGTGCTGGGAGCTGCTGCATGTACACACACCCTGTTACGAAACAAGAGAGTGAATGAAGATTGGTTTTTATTTGGGTCACCCCGGCAGACTCTTTCAGATATTCTCGGGTACTGGTTTTGTATTTTTTATGTCTGATACGTCTCTGCATTTTGAGTGCGCAGCCTAAATTGACTCAGACAGTCAGGTCTTTTCTCAGGGCTGCATGCATGTGACATTGAAATTCAATTTTAGATAAGTTAATGTTCTGTCCGTACTGGACATAATATTCTATTACCTCTTAAATGTAGCTCATTAGACGTTCTGTGTCACACTCCACTTCCTTCACATGATCACTGAAAACCCTTCAATTTAGGAGTGACTCCAGGCTCTGATACCTGTCTGCCACTTCCTGTTGTTTGGCATTTAAGTGTTACATGTTATAAGTCATGAAACGTTGCAGGCTAATTTCCAATTGAATCACACTGTGTTTATGTAATGATGTGCGTCACACTCTCACATCTGTTGAGTTATGAAATGCCCCAGTGTGCCACGCAGGGAGATGGCATGCAGCTCCCATGCATACATGGGCTAACACGTGAATGTTTCTACATGGTCGCACAGTGTACGATGATCTGGTTGGTTAATGGACTGTATGTACAGTGCAGTGCACAACCAATGCTATAGGTATTCCAGGAACAGCACGCATGCAGCGCTTTGCTGCAGGAAAGGGTTTTATTTCTTGTTATTAAAAGGTCAGAACAAATTCCAGTTAACAGTCAGCTGGTGTGTTAACGTTTTGTTTGATAGTCAGGGTTAATTTGGGGTCTTATGTGTCTCTGCCTGGTTGCTTTCAGGACTTTTCGTATGACGACTCGAAGGTGGAGTTCAACGTAGATGCTCCTAATGGTGTGGTGATGGAGGGCTACTTGTTCAAGAGGGCCAGCAACGCCTTCAAGACCTGGAACAGGTAACTGAAATGGCACAAATCTCTCTATCTACTGTCATATATGAATGAATGAATTGCAAAATGTTGTAATGTACCATGTAAGTTGGATAACGTTATATAAAGTTAGCAACTCTAAAATAAGGGGGAAGTTTTCTCATTTACACAATATAAAAATAAAATAAGACCTTATTGACTTAAATAATAAATATGCAAAATTGAATAATTAGGAAGATGTTTGTGGAAAAAGCTAAATTATCAGGGTGTTAAAACATCTTAAAATGTCTTAGAATTGTAGAAAAAAATGTGCTCCTTGTGCATCCAGATCTTCCTTGAGAATAATCACGTTTTTAAGTTTGCTTCAATAGGAAAGTAATCCAGTGATAGCTGTCTGTACATCTGTGGGCTAATTGCAAACAGAAGTGCTAATGGCTAATTCGGCATAGTTTTGGTGGTGTAATGTACTTCCTGTTGACGAATGGGGGCTAAAAACTCTCGCTATACAGTGATAATACAATTGTATGAAATTTGTTATTATAGAAATGGAAACGATAGCATCGTGTAGAATATGATATAATGATATAGACATAGAATTTTACATCACTTCAGTATAGTAGTGATGTTATTATTGATATATGTAATATGTATAAAAATGTGTCATAAGCCAGATTTGTGGGCCTGTTTCTGTCCCTGTGCGGCAGGTTCAGGAGGTTAGTGAGGCCGTGATGTGAAGCAATATCATAAATTCATCTCACACGGTCACGATATTGCATTACCAGGAGCGAAACCCATTTCACTCAGTGTTTGTGTTTTGTGTGCTGACCCTTAAAGATCATAAGGATATCCATCTGATATAAGTTATTTATCTGTCTCTCTCTCTAGGCGGTGGTTTTCCATACAGAACAGTCAGCTGGTCTATCAGAAGAAGCTCAAGGCAAGTCCATATATCCTGGAGCTATCAGCTTCCCCCGGGGTAAAGTGGGCTCTCAGAGGTTAAGTGCAACCTTAATGGGGGAATGTTTTTTACCGTTATGGTGATCTTCACTGAAACCCATCATCACTCACCCAAGTGAGTGTTAGTGAGTCAGGAGATCTGTGCTGATATCTGAGCGCTGAATCTGGAGCCCACAGCGCTGCTTTCAGGTCATTTTAAATTCTCTGCTTGACATCAGTGTGTGTGTGAATATCTCATGGTCAGGTACTCCGAGGCTGCCAGCTGCCAGGAGGAGAAAAGCCTTATCAAGGAGGAACAGCTGTTTTGTGTTTGTGCTGCGTTTGATAAGCAGAGAAATGATAAGTTGTTTGCGTGTTGGCAGGATTCTCTGACGGTGGTGGTGGAAGACCTGCGGCTGTGCTCTGTGAAACCGTGTGAGGACATCGAGAGGAGGTTCTGCTTCGAGGTCGTCTCGCCCTCCAAGTAAGACTTTACTAACTGGGGGAATTAACATGTAGTTTGGTTCTGACACAGATGCAATTATAATATCTGCGTTGATCCTCTGACTTTTCATCAGCGCCATCATCAGGTTGAACTTTTCAATTGTCCAATAATTTATAATTTTTTTTATCAAAGACCTGCACAACTAAAACAGCCCCATCAGCCTCCACTATACTTTGTGTTTAGCACTAATTAGCAATAGTTAGCATGTTTTGTTTTTTAACTTTTTTATTTAACCATTTGAACAAGTAATGTACAAACATAACAAGGCAAATATCAAATACTTATAATCTTCCAGGAGGTACTGAACACAACACCAGAGATACAAAACACAAAGACAACAAACAAAACAAAAAAGGCACAAAATGAAGAGGGAGCTGAGCCAGAAGGCAAAGCTTTCGATTTACAGAGCTCTGGGTAGTGACCGAAAGAATTAGAAAAAATGGCTTTCTTTGCCCAAACTACTCTGAAAAAATCAGATCTGTGTCACAGGAGAGGAAATAAATCAGATTTGGGCCACATTAGCTTGTAATGAGAACATATCCTAAGAGCAGCCTCACAGAGCTGCTCGTTTGATTGTTGGTGCCTGTTTTTCTTTGATTCGAATTAGAATTACTGAATTAGCATTAGAATTAATGTTTACAGATCTGTACATAAGGTACGTCATGATTTATGATACTAATACAGCTTTGATTGTCTGTTTTACAGGAGCTGTATGCTTCAGGCTGAGTCTGAGAAGCTGAGACAAGCGTGGATTCAGGCGGTTCAAGCTAGCATCGCTTCAGCCTACAGAGAGAGCCCAGACACCTACTATATAGAGGTAAGTCACAGGTAGAAATATGTGTTAGAGTTTGTGTAAGAGATTTTATTTCACTTAAGTATGAGTTACTACTTACTAGAATATTTCCATTTTATGTTGTATTATACTTTTACATTTTAGAGAGAAATATTGTGCCTTTCACTGCTTTATGTGACGGATGTCACTAGTTTTTTTTTGCAGATTAAATTTCACACCTAAAATTAAATATATGCTCCTAAAATGCTGCATTGTTATAGATTAAATATAAAATTAGCTTCACCAAGATAAGCCACAACATTAAAGGAACAGTTTGGCATTTAAGATAAGAAAGTCATACTAGTCTTTAATCTGTATTGTAAATATAAAACTGCAACCAGCAGATTGTTATCTTATCTTATCTTAGCATAAAGACTAGAAACAGGTGGAAACAGCTGTCCGAAGGTAAAACAGATCCAGCGATTTAAAAGTCTAAAGCTCAATTTATAGTATAACTTCATATATTTTTTATATGGATTTTGATATGTAATTTATTGTGATGCTAATGAGTGGTTTATTTAATATGTTTGTGTTTAGCATCTGGACAGAACGGCCTCTCCGTCCACAAGCAGTATCGATTCAGCCAGCGAGCCGCGAGAGCGCAGCGTCCGAGGGGAGACCATCCTGCAGCGGATCCAGTGTCTGCCGGGGAACGAGCAGTGCTGTGACTGCGGCCAGGCCGACCCTCGCTGGGCCTCGATCAACCTGGGCATCCTGCTGTGCATCGAGTGCTCCGGCATCCACAGGTAGAGTCCAGAAAGACTGTTTTTATCTAAAAAAAAAATGTGAATTTTTGGGGTGAACTGTCCCTTTAAAGTAAAGTCACAATCAGAAAAAAGGCATTTTTGAGTGGAGGGGGCTTAAAGTAAAAGATCTGAATATTTCTTTCACCTCTGCCAGTGTTGCTGTATACTGGCACTGCAGACAGGAAGTGGTGCCAACTGTCTGTTACTTTGGCCTTACTTTGTGCTGTTAAAGGCGCCGAGCATGCTCTGCCATACACACACACACACACACACACACACACTGCTGAAGGGATTAAAGTGTGTTGCGTACTGGATCAGTCTCTGACCGAGAGTTTTCAATGAAGGAGGCAAAGTGAGAAGATAAAGATGAGCCGCAGCGCTGAGACACACAGTGAACGAGCCGCCGAATCGTTTAATTCAGTGTCAGATCCTGGTGAACATGATGTAATGCTGTTGAGCGAAGGCATCACGCTGCAGATAAACACGTCCTCTCATCATCCGGAGCTCATGTTCTGTTACATCACACTCACGCAGGTTTGTTTTCAAGCTCCCGGCTGGAATAAAATATCCCTCAGGAGCTGTGTGTGTGATTTTGAAGTTGCAATTATGACTGCTGATGTAATCACAATCCTCATCCGCGCGCGTGTGTGTGTTTGTGTGTGTGTGTGTGACCACCTGTTGAATATTCATGCTCCTTTTCGGGACTCGTCCTCTCACAGTGAGATCAGACATCTTGTTACAATGCAGGGCGACAGGCGAAAAGGAGAAACACAGTATCGGCGTGTTTTTTTTCTCTACTGTGCCTCGGTTGCCTGGATACCAGACAGCTTCATCTGTGGAACGTAGTGATTTGCATGACATTAGAAGCGGCTTCTCTCATTTCCCTCAGGATGAAACTCTTGTGATGTTAGATCCTTGCAGCTATTCAGACCAGGTCACCACACACAGTGTATGATTCATTTGTAAAACTTTCCTTTTGAAAGAATATAAACTCCTCTTGTTTCCTGGTGCTGGGCGCCATCTGTCGTCCTTATAACAAAGTGAATTTCCATACTTTCACCTCTAAATTGTTAAACTACAGAACATGAACTTAAAATATGTTTTTTGTTGCAGGAGTCTCGGAGTTCACTGTTCGAAGGTTCGCTCACTCACACTGGACTCGTGGGAACCAGAATTATTAAAGGTACAGTTTGTCTCAGCAGTGTCCTTATTTGCATATGAAGCTACAGCCAGAAGACAGTTAGATTAGCTTAGCTTAGCTTAGCATGCAGACTGGAAGCAGGGTGAAACAGTTAGCATTCTCAGTCATCCAGGTCATGGTAATCTTAAGTGCTCTATCATAAGCAACTGGACTTGCTTGAGTTTCTTAAAGACTCCAGCGTGTTCTGGTTTGTGTTTCCGTCTTGCTAGCTGCTCGCTAATTCTTTTTTTTTACCTCCGTACAGAGCAAGGCAGCTTTTTCCCAGTCGTAATGCTGAGATAAACTAAACATCTTCTTGTGTTAGCTCCAGAGTTAATGGGACAGATGTGAGAGTTGTATTGATCGTCTCTAACGCTCAACAAAAATGTCATGTCTGGTTACTTTGTAGTTGATGTGTGAGCTTGGAAACAGCGTCATCAACCACATCTATGAAGGTTCATACCAAGAACAAGGTCTAAAGAAACCGTTACCGTCCAGTTCAAGGTAAGAATTCATTAAATACAGCCAATCAAATTAAATCTGTTACTTTTGAGCAAGTCTCTGATTTGCTGTGTGGTCCGTTTCAGGCAGGAGAAGGAGGCCTGGATTAAAGCAAAGTACGTAGAGAAGAAATTCCTGAAGAAGCTGGGCTCCACGGAGATACTCATCAACGGAGAGAGGAAGTCGGAGCGGCGGTGGAGCGTGAAGAAGTGTCGGAGGCACAACAGCGCCACCACTGTACCAAAAACACGGCGAAGGTACCGACAAGAGCCTGGAAGCATCTCCCCGTCGACCCTCTCCGCAGGTACTTCAGCGGATCTCTGTCGGAAAGGATTGTTTGCATTGTTTGTGCTTCTAATGTCTTACCATTACACTAAAGTGACAGACCGCAGCGTCTGATTTTCTTAGAGCATGTATGACTTTGTGTTATTGAAGGACAGACGTCAGAGGGTTTAAAAGACAGGTAGAGCGGTGTATCATCTGCAAAGCTATGAGAAGAGATGTTGTGATGATGTATAATCTGTCCCAGGGGTGGCAAGACAAGATTTTTCTCTGGTTTTCTCACAAGTTGCTTTCACCTGTGTTTCTCTCACAGCAGCTGCTAAGTTCCGACGAGACTCCCTGTTCTGTCCCGATGAGCTGGACTCTCTCTTCTCCTACTTCGACACAGGATCTGGGCCTCGAAGTAAGCGGCTCACTATTTTGACAGTCTGTTCCAAATAATTGGCAATGAACTTCCCAGGTGACTCCAAGATACCCAGGGCTTTGACTATGAGACTATTACATGCTTGAAACTTGTGTTTCTGTACCAGACTATGGTGTGTTTGCACTTGTTGGCATGATTCTGTGCCATTTAAAGAATACTGATGAGCCAGAAAGAGACAGCGGTGACTAATGTGTCCATGTTCTGGCATCTCCCGGTCCGGCAGGCTTAAGCAGTGACAGCGGGTTGGGAGGCAGCACAGATGGCAGCACGGACATCCTGGTGTTTGGCTCAGTGGTGGACAGCGTCACAGAGGGTGAGTCCAGAGGAGGTGTAACAGATGGTCTCTTAGCTGTTACGCACAGTGTAAATTTAATTTGCTCCCTTTATCACAAGCACACACTTGCTTCTCTCTGTGACACACATTTTGTGTATCCTACGTTGCTGTTACATGAGTCTCATCTCCTTGTCCTCAGAGTGTGAGGTGTCGGAGGACTCGAGCGGTGAAGCTGAGTTGGAGGCTGAGCCGGAGACATCAGACCCGGAGGACATCAGAGACCTTCATCCCGGAGCGCTGCTTTTCAAAGCCTCGAAAGCCCGCAACCTGCCCGTCATGGCTGAAGCACTGGCTCATGGGGCAGATGTCAATTTGGTCAACGATGAGGACGAAGGAAAGACGCCCCTCATACAGGCCGTAATCGGGGTGAGTCAGTCGACTGCAGCACCAGAAATGAGTCATATAGGAAGAACCGTGTTAGTGCATCTCAGTTAATGTTTTATTCATAGAACAAAACAGTTGTTATTGTCCTCTGAGGGTCTAGATGAGCTTTGTCAAGTCTGTGAAAATAATTCTGATGATGTCATAGCGATGAAGGTTATTTCATCTTGGGTTTAGAGACCTCAAAATTAAAACGGATAGCCTGTGTTACAAATTGAAAGGGAGCATGGAGGTCGAAGTTTGTTGGCATTTACCAGTTCCGCAGAATCTTTTTGGAGATGTCTTTGGAGCTTGACCCATGTTAGAGACCAAAGGCAGGATATCGTACCATTTTTTAAAAACTCTTGCTATTCACTGCTTTATGGAAGTACAGTACTTAATAACTGGAGTACTGTGTTTAATTAAATTCGTCAGAGTGATCCAAAATGTTTTGGTGTAACACTACATTCTTATTGTAAGATAGTAGGATACTTTTATTTTACCTTTTTATCTCAAAAAACAAGTTACACTGTGACTGAAAAAATATTAATTTGGTGCCAATAGCTGCCATTTTTAGGTTTAGTCTCCTCATGTGGAGGGATGCCAAAGAGGCCAACCTGAAAACCGCAACACCGGTTTTCAAGTGTCCATCCATGTCATTCTGGTGAATGCGATATCTCCAAACATCTTTAAGTTTCTTTACTTCAGTCAGAACCACTTAGTCAAAGAAAACTTTATTTCAATTTGCAGTATTTATATTTGGTGGTATGGCTCTGTCTGGGGCTTCTTTGTCTTTCCTCGGCCTACACAGACAGCCTGAGGCGGAGAGAGCAAACCTCTCTGCCCTTCCATGCGCCTACACGGAAGAGCAGCAGCAATGTCCCCCCAGGAACAGAACAGAGCAGCAGCAATGACAAACAAAAATGACATTGATAAGTCAGACACAGCATGAAAAGGAGGAGCTGGGGTGGAGGCAGGTTGCAAAGCAGCTTGCAGAGGAAGCAGCAACAGTAGACAGGCCAGAGCAGCTTAAATAGGGCCCTGAATGACATTTACCAACTGGTTGCATAGAAAGGAATCATGTGATCTATCAGCTGACTCCCTTCAATCAGTCAGCTGCTCCATCAGTTGATTGGGCTGTTTGAGATTAGCTGATGTAGCTGGGATGTGCCCTGAGCTTGACATCATGTCCTACTGAACTAACGCTGTGCTCAATTTTGGTTTCAATTTTTTGGTTAGCATGTTGCGCTATTTTTTGGTCATTTTGGTCAACCTTTCTGGACGTTACTCAGTGTCATACTATTTGCAGGTGAAGCACACCTGTACTGCTTTCAAGCAAATTTGTACTGTTACTTTATTTCAGGGTTCGTTGATCGCCTGCGAGTTCCTGCTCCAGAACGCTGCTGACGTCAACCAAAGGGACGCCAGAGGGAGGGGCCCCCTGCATCACGCCACATATCTGGGACACACGGGGTGAGTCATGAAGCAGAGCGTTAAGTACTCACCATGGACTGCATTTGTAGCTCAAAAAGTTTGCATTTCAATAAAACATGCTCTGGTGGCTACACAATAGGCTTACTGCAAGAAAAGTCATACAAACTAGGGATGTACGATAATATCAGCATGTCATTGATATCAGCCAGTATCGGCTTCTTTCTTTTTGTTCGTGAAATTACATTATTGGCTCAAATTGTTTTGGGTCCTAATACAAGCTCTGACTCTGCTAAACTTATCTTTATGTCAGCTTGTTCCCAACTAGACGCTCTGCAGTGTCAGGGGCCGCGCACATGCCGCCTCTTAAACCGCATGGAAACGCGAGGTCAGGCGTTGGGCGCTACTTTTGTGCCCTCTTGTGTTGGCTTTCAAGAGCACGACAGAATAGTATCATAACCCATTTACCTGAAATCCGGAGTGCAGAGCTGATCTTCTTCCAGGCGATGTTTATAAGTGTGTAGGCCTATCGTTTGAGCGCGCCTTCTGCGTGTCTGCATTGAAAACAATGAATTTGAAGGCGCAAAAAACGCGACATGTTTTTCCTGTTCTGTAGCATTTTTGTGAACAACGGAGCGGAACGGGCAGCCTTTAATGCTTTAATTTTAGGGGGTGCTGATTATACTAACGATTAAATCTCACAGACGTGCACCTCTTCATGAAGAGGTGACATTTATCAGACTGAAACTTTACCAGTTGGTGCAGTTTTGTGAATCCAACTTGGAGCACTCGTAGGGCAAACCTCAGAGAAAAGGAAGAGAGTTTAGAATAAGAATACGAATGTTACTGCATGATGCTATTGACTGCAGCTGCTCTGTTAGTCACAGTAATTGTGTCATGTGCTGTGACTGATCTTTGTTTCTCTTGTATTTTCAGGCAGGTGTGTTTATTCCTAAAAAGGGGAGCTACACAGAACGACGAGGATGAGGATGGCCAGGACCCTTTGAGTATCGCTGTACAGCAAGCCAATGCAGACATCGTCACACTGTACGTTCATTAACATAAATTTGAGTTTTTTTGTCTTGCTCTCCAGCTTTGATTGATTTTTTTTACCTCCTTCTTTCCACCAGGCTGCGTCTGGCCAGGATGAACGAGGAGATGCGGGAGTCGGAGGGACCGTTCGGACAGCCAGGTCAATACCCAACCAGCAGCCCCACTGAGCAGCAGTATAAGAAATGCATTCAGGAGTTTATCTGTCTCAACATAGCCGAGTGCTAGAGTCCAGTCAGGTTACAGTGCAGGGGGTGCCAGTAGACGTATGACTGACTGAGAGAGACATGCTGGAGCTCGTGTCCTCCACTTGTTTCCTCATCACCAGATTAACTTCTTCTTCTCTACATCAGATATATCAGAATAACTCCTCTCCCCAGCACAGCCCGCTGACTCACACCCCAGCAGTCAGCTCCTCACTCAGGATCACATGAGAACTCAGTTTTAACCTCCTTCAATGATGTCAGATCTGACCGACTGATGATGAGCTCATCAGTCCAATCACAGCAGAAGTGGAAATCACTGCCAGGAAAGGGTTAGCCACCTTTGCTTTTTAAAGATTATCCAGCAGCACTATCATCAAGCAATCACTAGACCACTGATGGAGGCGTCAGCAGTGTGTTCAGGAACAGCTTTCCCCGTTTGTTTAGAGGTTTTCTAGGGTACAGGGTGCTCTGAACCAAAGATCTGCCGCAGCTCGTCTGTCCCCACACTTCTGTGTTTAAATTTCATCTTGTAATTGAGTTGTTGTGTCATAGTGTGAAGTGGAGGGGAGATATCTTGGGCGCTCCTTGTTCTGGAAGTAAAACTCCCATTCATTATTCCCATAGACAATGGCACCACCTCTGCAGCATGAAAATCTCCTGGTTAAATCACCAGTACAGAAGATTCAGACCTGCATAAAATAAGTATCTATTTATTTGATACCAAGTTGAAAGTACAATCCTGCGTGTCAAGACTTTGTGGGTCGGAGTTAACTACGACTCCCATGGTGCATTTTGGCAGGAAACATCCAATCACAGAGCTTTCATTCAGAGTTTACAATTTGCACTTTTAATTTCTTGGCCACTTTTGGATAAACTCAACAGCTATAGCACTAAATGTTTCCCCAACTTCAACAACAAAGCACTTTGAATTCACTCCCGCTCTGGTTTGTGCTTCTACCATGGCAACAGCGGCCGAGGCTCATGGGTATTGTAGTATTCAGAGCCGTCTACTGTCCCTAAAGGATGGAGAAAACATGATTTCTTAGAAATGAAATAGACATAATTAAAACTTAATGAAGACAGAGTATGAAGAGTTTGAGGGCCAGGCATATGAAGAGAAAATGAGAGGCTGAAGATTTTATAAGTCAGAAAGGAAAGGATAAGAAATGTATTTATTTATTTAACATTTCAAGAATAAAGTCAAAATGTTGAGAATAAAGTCGACATTACAAGTGTAAAGGTGAATTTTTGAGAATAAATCAAACTACAAGCATTAGCATGTACGGCTGCCTCAACAAAATGCTTTGTGTGGTCGATTTGGTGAAATTGTACTTCAAAATTGGCATCAGTAACACAAACCAAACAAACTCAGAAGAGGTGTCCACATTAATGCAAACTGAAATAGTTGGTCACGGACAGATGCAAGGGTGTGATTGTTTGCAATACAAAAACGATATGTTGTGTCACAAGAGACAATTTGATAAACCAGAGGAGCTGACTTTATTCTCGACATTTGGAGTTAAACCTTTGAGACCTTGGCTTGATTTCTTTCAAAAACATGGGAAGAAGGCAATAAGCAACAAAAAAAGACCCAAAAATTTGCAAGAAATTAGTAAAAAAGTGAAAATTAAAAACAATAAAATTAGTCAGAAAAAAAGAGAGTTAAAAACAAACAACTGGAAGAAGTGTTTAAAACATGACAATGATTCTGTACCATAATTTTAAATATATAATAATAATTATAAATATTAAAATATTTTTTCCTAGCTTTTTTCCTAGTTTTTTTTATTGAATAATTTTCTAAATCTATTATTTATTGCAATTTGTGGGACATTTTGTCCTTAGTTGCTTGTTGCTTTTTTTTGCATGCTTAAAAAAGAAATCGCACCAATTTGCTCAACGCTCAAAGGTTTAAAAAGCACAAGAAAAGTGATGTCACTCCAGGTTTCAAAGGGTTAATTCTTGAAATGCAAAAAAATCTTCTTCCTCCAAACTGAAAGTTTATTTTTTATTATTATTCTCTACATTTCAGACTTTATGCTCATGCTTGTTATTTTTATTATTTTATTATTGATTATTATATTATTTATATTAAAGCATTTCCTATTTTTCCCCTATTGCCTAGGCCCAATTCTTTTCTGTCATATACTATAGCGAATATTGTATAAAGAAAAAAATCAAAATATATATAAAGAATGGGAAAAATGACTTCCAGAACCAGCAGCTCGCCCCACTTGGTGACTCTGCACAGTATTCGTTGCACAGATGGGTTGGGGAATGACGCCAAATTGTCTTGTACAGGGTGGTGCAGCCAGTTCAACCTGCCTGTTGATGGTCAGTCCAATCAGAGCTGTTCTTTTTTACTAACTTGTGATAAAATGGTGGAGCTCTTGTATTTAAACCGTGACGGTCGTGAGGGGAAGCTGAGAGGCTGCGATAACCGTGACTGAGAGTAAATGATCACAGAAGAAGAATCATTTCTCCGTATTGAACGAGAGATTGATTAAGTAAAGCTTTTACGTTTAATTAAAAGCGGAATTATGCACTTTTTTTCTTACCAACAGTGATTTGTTTTTCCTCAAATGTCGTTGAACCTTCCTTCCTTTTTCATTTTTCTTTTTTTTTTTCGGAATAAGTTGGAATGCTTTTGTTTTAATTTATGACGAAACCTCCGGAGCAATAGTGCAATGATTATTTCAGTACAGATAATCAGTATTTTTTCTATTATGTTTGACAACGATGCAGATGGTATTTTTTTAAAGCTGGATATATTTTGTTAGATTTTATTTTGCCGAGCACTCACACACATAGATAGCGCCAGTATTATATTCTCGTGATGAGAACGAGCCAGTGCTCCACAGTTTCATAATATATAATCATGGTGGAGTAATTCTGCAGTAAACACTGCAGAGGAAGACAGTCACTTTTTGATAAATCACACTAACATGTATACTGTATTTACAGTATTTGTATATGTTAAAATGTTTGTTTATGGTATTCTAATGTATCACTATATTAGAGTTGGTCTTTGTTTAATATGCATGGGTGGCTGTTGCCCAGGTCTTCCTCAGCCCTGTTGCTTTTTGTTTCCTTCTGTGCCCAGTGTATGTGAATATTTGACATTTAGTATTGTTGAATAATGTTGATATCCATATTATATACTGCCAAATCATGACAGCAGTGCATGGAGCGACAGTCATGACAGAGATAGATGCAAACAGACTGAACACAGCTTCCTCACCGTCTTCCATTGGCTGGTTAGTGCAAAAAGCTTGATGACAATGAACACGGCTGCCGCCCAAAACTGTATTTAATGATCCCACTTATGTCAGGTCTGACGAGTATGTTTGACTCCCCTGGTTGCTCACAGTAAACGGCAGTGATCCAGAAACAGTTTGTTAAAGCACTGAACAGAATGAGACTGACCACTGCTGTTTTCACATGTGGCAAAAAAGATGTTGCTTGTCTTTGACAAACGCTATGGACTGTTAGGGTTTAATCAAACCAAAGACCACAGACAGTTTTTTCAGAGTGCCAGAAAGTGTTTTATGTTAGTGTTTTCTGTCCCGTGATAAGCCACGAATCCAAAGGGGTTGTATGAAAGTTACTCAGATGGCAGGACTGAGCCTCAAGTTTATAAGACCCCGCCCGGCTATTAATCCTTAGTCTGGACCCTCTCCTTTACTTATAAAACCCTCCCACTGAATTTCTAACTCACGCTCATTTTACGCCTCAACATTAATTGAACAGTCCCTGAAAGTCTTGTGTCTGCGGACCTCCAGTGGTTTAACTTCTCGGCTTAATGCAGTGATGTACAGGTGTGCTCCGGGATCCTGTGACATCACTGTTGGGTGGTTACAGGTGCAGCATGTCTGACCATGAAGCTGGGTGTGATTAGAGTCACTGTAATATTTTTTGCTTTACCCATTTTTTATTATCCTTGGACGCCCATTAACATCAGGCAAAGAGACGATTTGTTTGATGATGCGGTAAAGCTTTTAAACATTTGCATTATGAAGCTGACACATCTTTACTACTCAAAATTTAAGGTGACTACAGATGGCAACCATATTTTTAGTTTTGGTAACCAAAAGCTAATGCCTGGACATGCTAGCACCAGTTAGCCACAATAGCTGTTTTCTCTTAACTGTGGCATTTACTCCTCTCTGAGGGTTTTCTTGATTGTGTATTATTTAATTTAATAACAATCTATTAACTTATACTTATTAAAGACTAGAAAAAACGACTCTCTCTTTTCCTAGCTACCACTTAGCAAGCTTGTTAGCTCAGCCGCTTATGGGACAGTAAGTTCACAAAGTTTATTCAAAGACATATTTGTACCATTTTTATTTGTCTCATTACTGTCTCCAACCATTTGACGGAGCAGTTTATACTCAGAATAATAAAAGACAAAGAGATGGTGCGACACAGCTAATGAGCTCTGCGGCTCTTGATCCCTCAATGATCTGCATCGTCAGAGCAGCTTGCTACTCTACAACGGTGCAAAATTGCGGGTAAAGTTCACAAAATAGATGAAAAATAGTCTTTTGGCTAATTCTGGCATTTTCACCATGTGTATTTATTATTTTGCACTGTCCCTCTTAAATAAACTAAACTAAAACCAAAGTTGAAGTGAAAACATTTCTGTAAATGTACTGTAAGTCCACTGAACTTGATGATTTCAATTGAATTTGCTATTTTAAAATTAATTTTAAAGAAATGTATAACCCCATTTTCTGACCCTACCTGCCCCACTAATAATTTTCATACAGTCCCTAACTTAAGTCACGCACAGGTCGGAGTCCTGTAGCAGTGATACGTGTTTCTTAATTTATGTGGCGGCGACGGAAAGAGCAGCTCATCAGTGATCGATTCAAAGCACTTTGCAAATCCAGCCTTTTCTTATCGTGTGCAGTATTTTATGTGGTAACTTACGAAAGTTAACAGGAAGCAGATTTTACTAGATGATGTCATCACTGACCAAACAATGATTTGCATCGAGCCATTGAAGTATTGCGTGTTGTACAGTTACGACGTGTCTGTTGACTGTTGTGTATATAAACTAAAAACTATTAACACTTTAACTGCTTGCTTCTAACATGCAATTTTTAACTCTCTTGTATTTTTTCCTGTCTCTGACTGTTACCTGTACAATTTCTTTGAATATTGTAAGAGAACGTGTGTCTCTGAATATACCTGTGTATATTAACACTAACTACCTATGTTTGGTTTTAACTCCCTCTTTTTTTTTGTTCAATAACTCCTCCCAGTGTCTTATAAAATGAAAATAAATGGAAGATGTGACTAAAGTCTAACCTCTCCCTTTGTTTCTTTGCTTCTTTCTTCTTTGCTTTCACTACATCTAACAGCATTAACAAACCTCTAACATCTGACATTAATAGCTTGTTTAAATATGAATGGGGAGAATTTATCAGTCAAGTTTTAGATGAAGATTTTTCTAAGCAGTAGGTCTAATGAATAGTTTTTAATGAACTATGTAGTTCTAATAAAATATTTAGTTGGTTTTTAATCTAAACAGAAAATGGTGAAATGAAGGCACAGTCACATCAGAAAGTGTCAAAGGAGACCGTTAACATGCTTGCTAGCTTGGAACATGTTAGCGCCAGTTAGTCATTTCTTCTACTTCACTACAATTATTCAGTTATTTGAGGATTTTTTGTAAGTAGTTTCTTTGCGGATTTAGTTGTTACAAAATATAATCAACAAATAAATTAAGATGTATAGATAAAGAAAAAAACACCAGCATCATTTAGATAAGTTAAAACAGGATCCTCCCTCAGCAGCTGCAACATGAAAAGGCTGTGCATGGTTTATTTATATGTCATACTTTTTATATTTGTCGTCAATAACATTAAATTACTGCATCATGAATTATATTCTAATTGTACAATATAATCTGAAATGGGTCATTCTGCACAGTGAGCACTTTTGGTACTTTAAGTATATTTGATGCTAATACTTTTGTACTTTTACTTAAAGGAACACTTCACCCTTAAAATGACCATTTGTGTTTCAGTTATTCACCATGTGTTACCTTGAAATTGTGAAGGAAACTTTGCTCTTCGTGTCTCCATGGTGCAGAGAGAATCCAAAAACAGACAATTCTTGATTTATTGAAGTCGTAGGTGTCCACGTTTAACAGCAGCAAAACGATATCAAAACATTCGTTTACAAACTGTCACACGACTCGCGCTGTAAAATTCATTATAATTTATCCAGGAGGATGTTCCATGTTTCTTAAATGTGTATTGCTGCTAAAACATTACAATTTAAAACAATTTAGTGCTCCGTTAGAGTAGAGTTCATACACACGCGCCTGTCCTTTAGGCTACATGAGTGTTTGTACTGACGTGTTTTAAATCTTAATGTGTTATCAAAAATACATGTGTGTGGAAAGCACTGAGCATACGACTGGATAAATGAGACTTGATTTTTTTGCACAGGTTGTGTGTGAGTTTGTATAAAGGTGTTTTGATAAAGTTTTGCTGTTGTGGTCCCCACTTAATTCATTTAGATTCTTCATTCACCTTGGAAGCATGCTAGAAAAACAATGTTTTCTTTACACTCACATGGCGAGTAACTGATAAACAGTCACAGATACTAATGAAATATTCAGTCTGTAGAAAATGCATTGATTGAGTTGGTTTGTGTCTCACGGCAGCATTTACAAGCGGACCAGATCAAATGCCTTGTGTGAGACAGCTGCTCTTGATTGGTCAGATTTCCATGTGGGAAAAATCCAGGAAGTAAAGCAAACGAAGAAGAGAACACTTGCAAGATAAATGTGACACTTTCTAATGTCACAATGGAGGCACAACTACGCAGGTTGATTTTAGCGCTGCTCATCGTGGACTATATTGCTGTCATTGTTCATTTTAGTCAAACCATACAGTTTGAAAACGAGGCGCGGCTCCAACTAGAAAACAATGTTTTGATGCATTGGATGTGCTGAATGTGCATATTAAGGCAGTACAGGAGGAGGTGCACATTAATAATCCTCCAGGACTGTAACATGCTCATGTTTAACCCAAACAATGTGTCATGTGACTGCAGTTGCTTCAGATTGAGGTCGCAACACGTTCTCACCACAAACGAACCGCACCAGAGTTCATTTGTAACCAGACTGAGACCACCTCTTCAAGAAGGTCTCGTCTGGTTGTGTTGGTGCGCACCTGAGTGTGATTGCTGTGTTCACACCTGCACTTAGGGGCAAATGAACTTGAGTTTGATTGAATCTAACCAAAAGTCAAGTGTGTTTTTTACAAACAAGTTTGAGTCACTTGCGTTCCATTCAGAATAGACGTGCGACCCACTTTTGGACCACGACCTGCCCCTTGGGAACCACTGCTTCAAATAAATGAATGAACTCATGCTTTACTATTACAAGAGTATTTCTATACTGTGGTATGATCTGAGCACTTCTTCCACATCTGGTATTCAGTAACTTTCCACCTGTTACACATGAGTCACTGGAGGCATTATAGTTGTTGACAAATACATGAAAAATCACTACTAAAAATACACTTGTGTCAACTTTACAACTAAATTATGAAGTGTTTTAAACCACATATTCATTGTTTGTTTCTCTACTGCTTATACGAACTAAATAGGGAATTAAAATAAAGTGTCACCAGGAAGCCATATCTACACTGAGGCTTGCACTCAGTGATCTCTCCGTCTCTTTCTCACACTCACATAAACATGGAAAGCCAGGAATGTTCATTCCCCCTTTTTTTAATTAGCCAAGCCTGGGAGCTCTCATGGGACACAAAAGAGTTCAACTGCTTTTGTTATGCGTGTGGATTCAGCCGTTACCATGGCCACCAGAAAAGTAAAGGCTCAGAATTTGGAAAGTTGAAAGAAGGAAGCTTCGTGGTGCCTCAGCCTGTTTTCGCTCCTCCATTCATGAGGCCTTTTTCTTACACAGAACTCCTCCACTCTCTGTTTCCTCTCATTGCTTGTATTCATACATATTTTTTTTTTTTATAAAAGATGTTTTGACTGTTCAAAGTGCTCAAGTGGCGTCGTTTTCACAGTTATTTTTCTCTTGTTTTCTTCTTCAGGAGACGCCACATACCTCGACATCTTCCGGGAATTTTCCCACATGGCATCCCACAACCCGGAGAAGCTGAAACGAAGGAGTGTGCACTTCCGACACTCCTTCAGGTAGTCTGTCAGTGAGCGTCTGGACAGGAGCAAAAACATGTATTTGAAAAGTGCAACAGCCACTTTCCATAGAAAGTCACAATTGCGGTCCAACATCAAGTAAACCTGATAATAAAAGCAGATTTTCACGATCATAATACGACTGTTTTATTCCACAGAGAAATTCACCTTTAAAGTGCATCAAAGTGAAGAAGTCAGCTGCATTATTCCTGCAAGAGTCCTGTGCTGTTCTTAGATCAACTTTTTATTTTGAAATGAGGATTTGCTGGTCTCTTCCTCTTATAAATGCATCTATGTATAAATATAGCATTGCTTTTGTACAGTGTTAACTTTTTGGATGAAATGCCAAGCACTTGTTTTGTTTATTTTCTTTGTTTTGTTCAACATGATCGATGTATTGAAGGAATACTTTACATAAATACATGTCCGTGTGTGTAATGCATGCATTTACTCCCCATTATATTTCATACTTAAACTTGAATTCAGCTACAGTGTATTGTATGGATAAAGAGTGTCATATCATCAGTTAGCATCATCGTCGGTCTTGAAGTCGCAGCGTTGTTTCTCTTGATGAGCAGTTGATTTTTGTCATATTTGTTTTGCATCGACTATGCTGGTGTAGTCTCGGTAATATTTTTGTGGAAATGTACGTTGCAGTACCACTATGAAATGCAGTGCTTATGTTACTGTATACATGCTGTAGAGGCAAAAATGCTAATATATCTGAATGAGCAGGAATGCAGATGGAAGACGGATGAAAAATAAACATTGTCTGTGTTTACAAACATGCAGTGAAAAGTCTATTTTTTGCCTCATGTGGTGCATACTTCATGTTTCGAGGTACGGTAGCTAAGGCAACAGCAACATCTGGTGGTGAAAGTTGAGACCAGTGGGTCACAAAAAGAAACCCTGGCATCCTGCATGAGAACACAACACTGGATCATCTCATGTTTTACAGTTAGATGATTGTTATCCAGATGAATTATACATATCCACTCTTTATTATATCCTGCTTTCCAAACACATTCATCACATAATTTAACAGCTACGTCATGAAGATGATTATTGTGCAGTAGCTGCAGAACAAAGAACAAGCGTAATATAAAATATCAATCGAATGAAAATACAACTGGCAGCTTTAGTTACTTTGCAGACATGATTATTAATACAAAATATAAATCAACGGGTCATTCTGCATTATGAGGACTTTTACTTTTGGTGCTTTAAGTATATTTTGATGCTCATACTTTTTACTTAAAAAGACTTTGAACGCAGGACTTTTACTTGTAACAGAGTATTTTTACACTGTTGTATTGCTACTAAGCGAAAGATCTGAGTACTTCACTGCCCTCTGATATATAAATGTAAAGTAGCATACGATGGAGTTGCTCCACTGAATTATAAGTACCTCAAAATTATAATTAAGTACAGTACGTGTGGTAAATGTTCTTGGTAGCTTTCCATAACTGCATGTATTAATGATTCGGCTGCACTTACACTGACTCATGTTTCTTAAAATAGATTTAAACGGTGGTCCAGTGATGAGTAATGAGTGAAACATAGTGAGTCACAGACGATCTTTGGCTCCATCACTGGAAAGGGTCTCAGTGCCGCCACCTGGAACAATGGTGTTCTTGTCGTCTTCCCTCCTGACAAAATCAAAGTAATGGGAATATTTCCAGCTGCTGAGTGTGAGCGTTTCCATCTTCCAGACTAGTTGCTGCTTTGTGATATACAAGCATGACGATCCTGAAAATGAATGTGGAATTCATTGAATGCTGGGTTTCTAGTCAGTAGGAGGGTGACAACAAAAGACTTATTTGCTTTGGGGTAACTTTAATATTATTACTGAAATTCTATCAGTAATTGGTTACAATACTTGTCACTTGGAAAAGTAATATTATACTAAAGGTACATTGCACCATGTGGGACGGGGGCGCGATCTTGCGAGGTTTGCACTCAGACCAGAAACCAGTTTCCAATGTCCAGGTATGTAAATGGAGGTAGTGAATAATGGTGGTGAATATGGATCTATATTGTTTATTGTGATTAGTTTGTCCAAATGTTGCTTGACCACATTGGTAGGGACAGGTAACAGAACACGTACCTCACAAGAAGGCGTCCCCTGTCCACATTTACATTAACATTTAATGCTGCGTGACATTGACTTCACATTGTCTGTTGTTTTGACAGGTCAAGCTGTCAGAAGATGTCACATTTTTTTTCACTATGTTCTGATATTTTACAGATTAAATCAGTGGTTCCTAACTGGTGGGTCGTGGTCTTGAGCATCAAATGCTTTATTTCCTCTTTTATTTTACTCTACTTCTTTCATGTTTGAATTGAGGGGGAGACTACGACAGAGTATTAGGGCCACAGTGAAGAAAAAAAATCTGAGATTTCGAGAATTAAGTTGTAACTGAGAAAAAGTCATAATATTACAAGAATAAAGTTGTAATTTAACGAGAAAAAAGTCATATTATTACAAGAATAAAGATGTAACTGAGAAAAAGTCATAATATTACGAGAATAAAGTCGTAGTTTTAAGGAAATAACCAACAACAAACAGAATGGGTTAGAGGATGAACCTGCTTGTGGCAGCTGCTCTTTGTCTCAGGTGTGGCCTCGACACACACATTTGGTGATATAATGATTTTTTTCTCGTAATGTTTTGACTTTTCTCTCATTAAATTACAACTTTATTTTTGTAATATTATTACTTTTTTCTTATTAAATTACAACGTTATTCTTGTAATATTATTACTTTTTTCTTATTAAATTACGACTTTATTCTCGTAATATTAATACTTTTTTCTTATCAAATTACGACTTTATTCTCATAATATTATTACTTTTTTCTTATTAAATTATGACTTTATTCTCGTAATATTAATACTTTTTTCTTATCAAATTACGACTTTATTCTTGTAATAGTAATACTTTTTTCTTATTAAATTATGACTTTATTCTCGTAATATTATTACTTTTTCTTATTAAATTACGACTTTATGCTTGTAATATTATTACGTTTTTCTTATTAAATTACAACGTTATTCTTGTAATATTATTACTTTTTTCTTATTAAATTACGACTTTATTCTCGTAATATTAATACTTTTTTCTTATCAAATTATGACTTTATTCTTGTAATAGTAATACTTTTTTCTTATCAAATTACGACTTTATTCTCATAATATTATTACTTTTTTCTTATTAAATTATGACTTTATTCTCATAATATTATTACTTTTTTCTTATTAAATTATGACTTTATTCTCGTAATATTATTACTTTTTCTTATTAAATTACGACTTTATTCTCGTAATATTATTACGTTTTTCTTATTAAATTACGACTTTATTCTTGTAATATTATTACGTTTTTCTTATTATATTATGACTTTATTCTCGTAATATTATTACTTTTTTCTTATTAAATTATGACTTTATTCTTGTAATATTATTATGTTTTTCTTATTATATTACAACTTTATTCTCGTAATATTATTACTTTTTTCTTATTAAATTATGACTTTATTCTTGTAATGTTATGACTTTTCTCTTATTAAATTATGACTTTATTCTTGAAATATTGACTTTTTCTCAGTTACAATTTTATTCTCATAATATTATGACTTTATTCTTGTAATGTTATGACTTTTTCTCGGGACGACTTTATTCTCGTAATATTACAAGTTTTTTCTTGTAATATTATGACTTTATTCTCGAAATCTCCAAAACAAAAAAACTTCAATATGGCCCTAATACTCCGTCGTAGGTACAGAGACAAATGGACATGTTCTAAATATTGAGGGGGGTGTGTCCCCCTGCGTCCCCCCAAAATCTGCGCCTATGGCTCTCTGCATGATGCTGTGTCAGCTGTTTATTGGTACAGTTGTGACTTTTAACAGGCTATTAATGGGGAGGCTCCAGTTCTAGTAACTCTTGCCTCTCATGGTGGCATTTCATCAGCAGAATTATTGCAGTGAGAAGAGTTTTTACTGTTTGATACTCTTAATTAATGAAAGAAAAGGTTTTAGATGTGAGAAATTGATTTTATCTTTTTGTACAGCTGCATGAAAAGTGACCATTCTGTTAATTCAGTGTTGCAGACTGATTCATTTGTTCTGGTTATGAGCGTATTGCTGTAAATAATAACTCAGTGTGCAGATAAACAGTGACTAATTAACTATAATGCTGCTGCTGTAAGAACCTGTTGATTAAATTCCATCACTGACGTCCGTCACGTCTCGTCGTTACGTCGTCTCGACAGGAAGTAACGTTACGGCGAGCAGACAGCCCGTGATGATGATGATGATGATGAAGATGATGATGATGATGATGATGGAGCTGTGTCTGGTCGACAGTGCCCGTGATGATGCCGTCTGACACCTCCAGTGACATTATGCACATCGGGCTCGCTTGACACGCGATGTGACTGCGGACTCGAGTCAGGTATGACTCGGATGCTCGTCGCTAGCTAGCTTAGCCGTTAGCTTAGCCCTCATCCACCCTGCTGCAGTCGGAGAGCTCCAGTCAGCAGGCGGCTAACAGCTCCAGCTGATCAGCTGCAGCACCGCACACAGCCCGGCGAGGAGCTGATGATGATGATGGTGATGATGGTGATGGTGATGATGATGAGGCCTTAATGTCAGATCGGCGTCGGTGTGTGCGGTCATCAGATACAGGTACTGTCACCTTTGTACAGGTAACATTACAGCCTAGCTGACAGCTGTTAGCTCTTATCGCAGTGGCGTTCACGGACACCTGAAGGGGCAGGGGCCAGAAACCAAGACCCTGACCCCATGTGTGATCAAGGTGGGACAAAGCAGGTAGACATGCTGGGAGCACATATTAAAAACTATCACAGGCTTGTTGTATTTTTATGTTTTACAGCTCAAGAGATACTGGTCATTACTCCAGGAGTGACACGATTAATTCATGAGTTGATGTGGAAAAAAACTAAGGATTTGTGTAGATAATGTTTTCAATTAACAAACACTTTACATTCTCTGGCTGCAGCTTCTCTAATGTGAGGATTTTCTGCAGTTCTTTGATTTATTAACTGAATGTATTTGACATTTAAGCCCTCCATCACACAGTAAGTGTTTTAGCAGCTGGAGGCGGCTTTTTGAAATGGTTTTTAATCTGCAAAGTGAATTTCCTTCGGGATCAATAAAGTATTTATCTAAATATCTATCTATCTATCTAGATGTAGATGTATCTGGCGCTTTTGCATGAGTGCTCTGAACTCCTGAAGTTAAACGATCTTCAACTCAGGGCAGAAATGCGCCCCACATCATTTCCGCTTTTTTCATTGTCCAGTGGGATGATTTGAGATGATATCTGTGGTCGTCACAACAACAATTTTACAGTTGGTGAACAGTGAAGGAGAAACTGGTGGTAGCAGTTGCTGGATACTCAGAGCTATACGGCCTGACGATAGACAGCAGGTTAAACTGCCCCCGAGTCTTCCTAAAATATGCCTGGAAACATGCATGTGGTGAAGCTCCTGGACCAGCTGGTGGTACTTCCCGTGATCCGTCCTCTGTTTCCCTGTGACCTCAACATCTTAGGAACTAGATACTACTGTGAAATAAATTTAAAAAACAGCAGCTTGATTACAAGGGAAGGGCTCTGTGGGGTTGACTGGCTTCTGGAGTCAGCCCCAAGTGGCCAGCAGAGGAACTGCAGGTTTAGCACTTCTGTGTTGGCTTCATTTTTCAGCCCCGGAGGCTGCAGCTTGGTGAACCTATTAGCTACTTTTCTGTTACTCCCACAAAATCCCAGAAATGAATCTGGAATTCATTGAATGCTGGATTTCTAGTCCCACACCTTATGGTGTAAAGCAAGGTGATGTGCTCTTGCCCACCCTGTTTGCTTTATATGTGAATGATCTGGCTCAGGAAATTAAGCAGGAAAATTTGGGAATTTCAATTGGAAATATTAATTTGAGTATTCTTTTATATGCTGATGATATTGCCCTGGTGGCCGAGAAAGAGTCCAATCTTCAGAAAATGTTGAATATCATGGAGGGGTGGTGTAGTAAATGGAGACTCGCAATCAACAGGGAAAAAACACAGATTATACATTTCAGGAGGAAATACGAGCAGCAGAGCAATTATGGATTTCTTTTTGGGTCAGTGAATTTGAGTTATACCCCCTCTTATAAATACTTAGGCTTTATTTTCAATGAATTTATGAATTTTTCAGAGGGAAGAAAAATGTTGGCAGACTCAGCAGGTAGAGCTCTGGGTGCCATACTAGGTAAACTGAAACTATGTCCTGATCTGGGTTTTGTTACTTACACTAAACTATATGACTCTATGGTTGCTTCTATCCTTTTTTATGCAGCAGGAGTGTGGGGCGCTGAGGAGGCTGCCGAATGCAAAACTATTCAGAATAGAGCTTTGAGGTGCTTCCTTGGGGTGCATAAGTACACTACTAAGTTAGCTATTGAAGGTGATACAGGTTGGGAAAGTTGTTTGGCAAGGCAGAGATGTGAGATGATCAGGCTGTGGAACCGCCTAACTCAACTGCCAGAGGAGGGTTAACAAAAAGTATATTTAATTGGAATAAAGTACACAACCATACATGGATCAGAGAGATATCTTCAATTTTTTCACTCTTGGATTTAAATGCACATTTTATGAATAATTTACAGTGTAATTTAAAGGTGGTCAAACAGAAACTGTCATTGTTACACCAACAGCAATGGAAGGTGGATATTTGGAGAAAAGCAAAACTGAGAAACTATATCCAGATTAAAAGTGAGTATTCCACTGAACCTTATGTTTCTTTTAATTTAAAGAAAGGACAGAGGTCCCTCTGTGCTCAACTAAGAGCGGGTGTTTTACCCTTGGCAGTTGAGGTAGGTAGCTATAAAGGTATTCCTGAAGAACAGCGATTGTGTGTGCTTTGTGACCTAGGAGTTGTGGAGGATGAATTTCATTTCATTTTGTGTTTCATTGTCCACTTTATCATGGTTTAAAAAACATTTTATTTGAAAAGATCCAGGTAAAGAATCCTGATTTGTTTTGGATATCTGAATGTTCTATGTTATGTTGGCTATTTAAGGAAGAAGTGTTTACTTTAAGTAAGTTTTTGGAGAAAGCATGGCAGCTACGAAGGAGAACTCTGTATCCGTAAGCCGCATTCCGAGTATATTGACTGTATCCTTTTTTGGCTGTCTTGGATTGTAATATGTGTATTTTAAGCGAGTGTCTTGTAAGCCCGTGCGGGCTGGGCACCCTGGTGTGCAGGACACTTTAATAAATTTGTAACTAACTAACTAACTAACTAACTAACTAACTCTAGTCAGTAGGAGAGTGACAACAAAAGTAAGGTTGTAAAGACTTATTTGCTTATTACTGAAATTCTATCAGTAGTTGGTTACAATACTCGTACAAGAAACGTTGAGGTAGGTACATTACACCATCTTGTGAGGTACGTGCTCTGCTACCAAAGTGTGTGCAATGTCCAGGTATGTAAGTGAAGGTGGTGTTTAATGGTCTGTAATCCAGTCTTGCTGCCAAGTCATATGGATCTATGTTGTTTATTGTGATTAGTTTGTCCAAATGTTGCTTGACCACATTGGCAGGGACGATATGAGAGTGGGCGTCCCCTGTCCACAAACATTTAATCCTGCGTGACGTTGACTTCACATTGTCTGTTGTTTTGACAGGTCAAGCCATAAGAAGATGTCACGTTGCATTTTTTTCACTATGTTCAGATATTTTACAGATTAAATCAGTGGTTCCTAACTGGTGGGTCGTGGTCCAAAAGTAGATCCCGGGTCCATTCTGAATGGACCGCACGTGACTTGCAAACGCGTCAAGTTTGTAGAAATATACATTATTTTTATTTTTAACAACCACAAGGCCAACCACAAGTGTGACACACTGGGTGCATTAAACTGTGTGGACCTTGAACTAATGATGAAGGAGAAATCTGGACCCTGTTAATGGATCGGTTGGGAACCACTGGACTAAATGTTCAGTGCGCTCCACTCACCCAAACACCGTTGCAGACCAAGTAAACCCCCTCATGGCAGCAACACTCCCAGGTGGCAGTGGCCCCCCAGCAGGACAATGCGCCGTGCCACACCACAAAAACTGCCCAGGAATGGTCCAAGGAATGTGACAAAGAGCTCAAGGCATGGACCTGGCCTCCTAATTCCCTAGTCCCCAATCCAACTGAGCATCATGTGGGATGTACCAATACCCCAGACGTGCTGCCCATCCACGGTTAGGCCTCTACACATTGGACATAGCTCTGACATGTCAAGGTATGGACACAGGAAGTCTGGGGATGCCCAATCAATGTCTGGCACCAGGGTCTTCATGGCAGATCCTTCGAGTCCTGTGGGTTGCGAGATGACACACCAGCATGTTCCAAGGATGCTCGACCAGATTTGGATGTGGGGAATTTGGAGGCCAGGTCAAGGCCTTAAGCTCTTTGTCATGATCCTCGGGTCATTCCTGAGCAGTTTTGTGTGGCAGGGCACATATGAAACAGTGGGTTCGGGGTTGTCTTCAGCATCAAATACTTGATTTTCTTCTGTCTGGTTATTTTTTAATGCAGCAGCTTGTACCTTTTCTGCATCAATGTATGGTGTACATGTCTGTAATTTTGTCAAAGTCCTCTGCTTCTTTCATCTTTGTATTGAGGGGATGTGTCCCCTGCATCCCCTGCAAAATCAACACCTATGCATGGTATTACGGTAGGTAGAAATCCTGAAGGTATAATTTTCAGAACTTTCAAAAATACAGACACTCTGTATTGAACTGATACAGAGATACTTTATTGAGGTAATGTATTGTAGTGCACATCATGTACCACCAGATGGCGACAGCGAGTGTTGGGGATAACTTTACAGGACTAGTAAATGACAAAAATGTATTGCCACATTTAACTTCTTCCACCTACATAAGCAGTTTATTAGCCACATGATTTGATTCAGCACATCATCTCCGTTCAGCCCACTGATGTGTCAGTTATTATTGCAGTAACGTGTCATCAGGTCCTTCAGCAAGAAGGGCTGAAGTGTTGAAACCCAGCAAGACTTGTCTAAGTAGGCTAATTGGATATTAGAAACACAGCACTGTAGGCTAGACAGTGACATACATGTTACAATGACTTCTGTCACCAGTAGCTGCTGCTGATCTTTAATTCATCCACAGACATGGCGTCGCAGCTCCAGGTGTTCTCCTCGCCCTCCGTGTCCTCCAGTGCCTACTCTCGTTCAAAGAGGCTCAAAGTGGAGAATCCTGCCTGGGATGTGTCAAACCAGCTGGGAGATAATGGTTACTACCAGCAGAGCCCCACGCAGGGAGCTGCACCCTCCACTTCTGGCTCTAACTTCAACCAAGTGTACAACTCCAACCAGGTGCATCCTCCGACAGCCGGCTCCCGGGAGCAGACGGTGGTGCGGGCAGCAGACAGCACAGGTAGCGTTCGTGGACCTCCCTCCTCCTCTTCCTCGTCGTCCTCGTCCAGCCGTCGTGTCAAGGATGCAGAGTCCTCCTCCCAGCCGTGCGACCTCTACCACAAGCAGTACAGCTTGAAGCGGAAGAGCGAGGAGGTGGACAGCAGCGACAGCGTTCAGATACTGGAGGAGCTCTCGGCCCCCGTGGTCTCAAACCGCACCGGTGGTGGAGGGGGAACCACCACCGCTCAGTCCATAGCACATTCCACTTCTACCACAAAGAGCAGCAACTCCCACAGCGAGGGCGACTACCAGCTGGTCCAGCATGAGATTCTGTGCTCGATGTCCAACAGCTACGAGGTGCTCGAGTTCCTGGGACGCGGCACCTTTGGTCAGGTGGCCAAATGCTGGAAGCGGGGCACAAATGAGATAGTGGCGATTAAGATCTTGAAGAACCATCCCTCTTACGCTCGACAAGGTCAAATTGAAGTGAGTATAGTGTTTTGGAAAGAATAAAAACTCTAGGGTGAAAAGCAGAAAGCTGTTTTCATTCCTTTACCCTGAGCAGCCGATAAACGTCCGTAAATCTGCTTAGAAATCACAGAAGAATCAGATCTTGCCTGAGTTTGGAGTCATCCTGTAATAATTGTCTGAACATCAACAATTACACTGCAAACACTAACTGCTCATTGCTAAATAATAGTAGTAGTTCCACTTCCCCTCATTCGCTTAATCTTAACCCTCAGTGTTACACAACAGCTTTTGTCGCACTAAGGCCACTTAGAGAGCAGAAGGAAGGTCAGCTGGGGACGAGCAGCAATTGAAATGGCACCTGCTCTTGTTCACTTTCAGTCTAAACTATCATGGATCGACTGCCAGTTGCAGTTGCATTGTACTGCTTTTTACAAAACATCAGAGGTACCTGTAGACTCATTTCAATGAGGTGAAGGCGTCTTCTGCAGACAACTGCAATACATCGGCACATGATAACTGATAATTAGCTGCATCAATGTCTGTTGGTCTTGCAAAACAGCAAGTTAATATCAACTGCAATTAGTTATTTGACATTTTTCAGTGTCGATCTCATCAAGTTCACTTCAGAATTTCAGAAAAATGGTACGATGGTGGTGTCAGTTCCCCAAAGGACAAGTCACCAAAGGCTTCTTATATGACTACAAAGCGCATCCATGATCTTTGGCTGATTCGAGCCGTCCATATTTGCTTTGTTTCCAGGCCATATTAATAAATGCAAAGTTAGATATATCAGAGCTTGAAGAGAAATCCAAGTTTCCCAGTTGTAATTTTGACTTGGAATTTGACGTGAATGCTATTTACAAGTACACTTTTAAAGGGATAGTGCACCCAAAAATGAAAATTCAGCCATTATCTAATCACCCATATGCCGATGGAGGCTCAGGTGAAGTTTTAGAGTCCTCACATCACTTGCGGAGATCCAAGGGGAGAGTGCGTAGCAGCACAACTCCACCTAATGCAGGCTGGGTGCCCCAGATTCAAACGTCCAAGAACACATAATAAAAAAACACAAAATATCTCCATACTGCTCGTCCATCGTGATCCAAGTGTCCTGAAGCCCCGAGATAAAAAGTTGTTTGGAAAAACGTAACTTGAACTCTGTTTTTAGCCTCATTGTAGCCTGTAGCTCTAACTGCCTCTCTGTGCACCGCGCTCACGTGTGCGCGCTTGCACGCGAGACCAGCAAAAGCATGTGAACACACATGAAGGCGCTGCCCATGTCGCACACTCTACTCTGTCCATGCATATTAAGGATATTTAGATAACTTTACAAACAGCTGTACAAAAACGATCTAAGATCACATTTTCAGACCGTATTTATTCTGGTAATAGTATGCCCTGCTAAGTCATGTAGTAAGTCTGCTAAAGCCTGTCAATAAAGGGAGTGTAAAAGGGTTAAATACAAAACATGGTTAGCTACTGTTTTCTTTATTATTATTGATTAATGATCACAATTATATCTTCATCATCCTCTCCCTCCTCCCTGCAGGTGAGCATCCTTAGCAGGCTGAGCACAGAGAACGCTGATGAGTTCAACTTTGTCCGCTCGTACGAGTGTTTCCAGCACAAGAACCACACGTGCCTTGTGTTTGAGATGCTGGAGCAGAACCTTTACGACTTCCTGAAGCACAGCAAGTTCAGCCCTCTGCTGCTCAAGTGCATTCGGCCCATTCTGCAGCAGGTGGCCACGGCGCTGATGAAGCTGAAGAGCCTGGGGCTGATCCACGCCGACCTGAAGCCCGAGAACATCATGCTAGTGGACCCTCTGAGGCAGCCGTACAGAGTCAAAGTCATTGATTTCGGCTCGGCCAGCCACGTGTCCAAAGCGGTCTGCTCCACCTACCTGCAGTCGCGATACTACAGGTGAGTGCGTCAGCCTCGACTGTGCAGGAAGAGATTTGAATAATAAGTGAACTACCTGCTGTGATTGTGTCATTTGTCGATGTGCCTGCAGAGCTCCGGAGATCATTCTGGGCCTTCCTTTCTGTGAAGCGATCGACATGTGGTCGTTAGGATGTGTCATCGCTGAGCTGTTCTTGGGGTGGCCTCTTTACCCTGGCGCCTCAGAGTATGATCAGGTCAGCTGCAGCCCTCTCATGTAATATATTTAGTAACACTTCACATGAAGGTATCTACATAAGAGTGACATGACACTGTCATAACTATGACATGACATGGTCATGAACTTCTCATGAACATTATGTACATGTCATAAACATGGTTTTTATAATGACAAGTTGACATTGCTTGGGTTGTCTTGATTACGACAAATTGACATTAACAAGAAATGCACCTCTTTTTGTGTCTATGACAAGTTGACATCATGATTATTATTGTTATGACAAAGACATCTTCTGGTAATGTCATCCTGGTTAATGTCAGGTTGTCATAATAAGGACATCCCAAATAAATTTAATGTCAACTTGTCATGACAAAGACAACTTCTGGTAATGTCACTTTAATAAATGTCAAGTTGTCATAACCAAGACAACCCAAACAATGTCAACTTGTCATTACAAAAACCGAATGACACTTAATGACAGTAGTCATAAACGTTTAAATGTACATAATGTTCATGACAGGTTCATGACTGTGTCATGTCATAGTTATGACAGTGTCATGTCACTCTTATGTCGATACCTGAAAGTAAAGTGTTTTTTGATATTCTAAATTGACCTTTATTGTCTGTCTTAATAGGAAACTAATAAATAATCAAATAAAGGTTTTAATCATTTCACAAGTTCTCTCTTTAAAGAAGTAGAAATTCTGGGGAGTTTGATTTCTGGTGGGGAGTTCGATGAAAAGATTGATTCCAGATCTGACGAGAGGCAGAGTTCTGTCTACTTTTAGTTGTGAATCCACACTTCAATTCAGTTTTATTTATAAAGCCCAATAATCAGGGCTTTACAGCGTACAACATCCCCTCTGTCCTTTGGACCCTCACAGCAGATAAGGAAAAACTCCCCAAAAACAACCCTTTAATGGGGAAAAATGGTAGAAATGTCAGGACGAGCAACTGAGGAGGGATCCCTCTTCCAGAACGGACAGACGTGCAATAGATGTTGTGACACACACAGTTTTATGCATCCTGCCCCTGATGCCTGTCCCTGGGTCATATTCCTTGCAAAATCAGATGAAAGAATTCACAGCACACAGACTGGTAGAGCCTATATTTGTATTTCCCAGGCAAAGTTTATTAGCCAGTTAAAAGAAGCAGAAGGACATTTTTATGTCAAGGAAAATATTCAACAAATCAAAAATACATTAAAAGGGTGAGCTGTCACACATGTATAGAAAAGACACACATATGCAAACTATTGTTTATACAGATAAAATGTACAGCAGCATTTTAATTTGAAAATATTGAAGAATTAAATTAAAAAGCGAGAAAGAGAGAAAAAAGAGGGACACTGGAGGGGATTTTAGAGATATCAGTTCAATAAAATAACAAACTTAGAGGGTGACTTTTTCCTTTGGTCTATAAAGGATTGAAGTGTGAAAACAACAGTGTGGTGTTACAGAGGGTGACGTGGAATTATTTCCTTTTTGTGTGTCTTTTAATGTTGACATATCATCTGATAAAGGGAATCAGTAAGTGGGGAACAGAACAGAATTGAACAAACTTAACACAGCTTAACACACACACACAATAATCATTACTGTAAGGTCTGTATATCAAGATGCCAATCATTTACTTCTGAACAGAGCCAGGCTAACTGTTTCCATCTGTTTCCAGTCTTTATGCTAAGCTAAGCTAACCAGCTGCTGGCTGAAGCTTCATCGTAAACAAACTGAAATGAGAGTGGTATCAACCTCCGCACCCAACTCCTGACAAGAAAGCAAATGAGCACATTTCCCAAAGTGTTGAATTTTTCTTTCAGGGTTTTGTTAGCACTTGTTCTGTGACTGTGAACGTGTACAAAGTGAAAAAAGACGTTTCCTGTTGTTGGCAGGGTGTCAGATGTGAGAGGAAGGTGTGTGTTGATTATTATCAATAGTTTAACGTCTTCAGAACATATCTGGGGACAAGTGACAGTTTAACTAAAACAATAACCACATGTTTTGCATAGTTTTGCATATTATGTAAACTAACACCTCCTCGTTCGGAGGCAGTCGGCCCTCAGGTGATGATATCTGTATAAACAGCTGTTGCAACTGACATTTTGTGTTTGTTTTCATTGTCTCTCTCAGATTCGTTACATTTCCCAGACACAGGGCCTTCCTGCAGAGTACCTGCTGAGTGCGGGAACCAAGACCAGCCGCTTCTTTAACAGAGGCCCCGACTCCAGCTACCCCCTCTGGAGACTCAAAGTGAGTGACTCTGCGGAGGTACAGTTCATTTGTGTAATGCTGTTGAAACATCCGAACATGCACTCACAGTTTTTAAGGTCGTCTGTACCTCTCCGAACTCTAGCGTATCCACACCCCCACCTGCACTCTCAGGTCCTCCTCTTCCATCCACCTCACTGTCCTGCCTGCCCGCCTGACCGCCACGGGGTCTAGAGCCTTCAGCCGCTCTGCCAGACTATCACAGGGCTGACACATGGAGACAGACAACCATTAACACTCACATTCACACCTACGGACAATTTAGAGTCACCAGTTAACCTGCATGTCACGGGGAGAACGTGCAAACTCCACACAGAACGGCTCCCCCACCCTGGGTTCGAACCCTTCACCCCATTTATATTCACAGTTTGTGTTAATGACGTCTGTGTCATCTTGACATCATGTCGTGTTCGTCATGGAAAAAAGGGTTGCTGACGAACATATTTAGTCATAGTTTTCGTTAATTAACACTGCGCAGGGATGTAGATTTCTGAGGCTGATTCTATCATCAAGTGTGTGCGCATAAGATATACTGAGGTGCTGCTGTGGTTATTGTTGTGCAGACTCCTGCAGAGCACGAGGCGGAGATGGGCATCAAGTCAAAGGAGGCACGGAAATACATCTTCAACTGTCTGGATGATATGATGCAGGTGAGGAGGAGCTGTTTGATTTCAGTTTACAGTGGTTGTGGTTGGTAGAGCTGGTTTTGGAACTGGTTATTTCACATACAAGGCAGATCACTTTGAGTTGTGATGGGAAGACGTTTGGGTGTGCCAGGATGCAGTTTGGCAAACACAGACCTCCTGTCACTCTGCAGGTGAACATGACCAACCTGGAGGGGACCGACATCTTAGCGGAGAAGGCCGACAGGCGGGAGTTCATCGACCTGCTGAAGAAGATGCTGACGTTGGACGCAGACAAACGAATCACGCCCATGAAGACGCTGAATCATCCCTTTGTTACCATGACGCACCTGCTGCACTTTCCTCACAGCTCACAGTAAGTGCAGGGCTGTGGCAGTGGCGATTGTGGTGGATGTGGTTTAGCATCACAGTGCAGGACTCCACCTTTGTTCCTTTTTCCTCATCATCATTATTATTCTTTTTTTTTTTTGGCAGCGTGAAGTCCTGCTTCCAAAATATGGATATATGCAAACGCAGATGCAGCGCCTTTGAGAATGGAAAAAATATGTTTGCCAGCAGCAATACCCCGAGTGCAGCCACCAACCTCACCGTCACATTCAGTAGCCAACTAAACCAGCACAACCAGGTGAGAAATTTCTCCATTAAACAATATCTGTTGAGCCAGTTTTTACTTGTAACTGTGAAGTGGTGGCTCTGGGGCCTCATGTATTCACTGTGTGTGTTTGTTTAAATCCCGCATACGCTCATTTCTACACACACAGACTCTGATTTCCTCCTCTTGTGCTTCAGAGTGTGAGTTCCTAAAGATGTGTGTTTCCATTTCTATTTGAAATTCAGTAACTGACACCATTAGCGCCTCCTGTTTCTCTAGTGCTGCTCCGCTGAGCCCTTGTTGCTGCATAAAAGATCCAGACGATTCAATGAAATCAATCTGCATTAATGATTAACTGTCACGCTTCAGTGCCAATCGTTTTAATTGATTTAATTAAGCTGCATATGTTTTCTGTTCTGCTAAAATGATTATGCTTGAATAGGGTCACATATTTTCATCAAACATCATCATTTATCTATCTTTGTACACAGTGTTTATGGGCTGACAGGAGCAACATCATCTCTCACGATCTAACTGTATTAACTTATAGTAACTAACTGTACAACAAATAAAAGTAGTGTGGAAATAGTGGGAACATTGCAGAACACAGTGTAACAAAAATAACACCTTTACCAGGAACTAGGTTTACATTGGTATGAGATTTCACAGAAAATATTGCAGTTTCATTGTAATTTGGTTTTACAGAATCTATATTATGATCATGCGTACACTTGTTTGTTTGTTCTAGTTCACACAGACTTATTTAGAAAGTGTTGTTGCTTTTTTAAATGAGGCCCCTGGATGTTTTTGCTGAACTGGACTCATCTTTTCAGGCTTTGCTTACAGTTCTTTTCCTGCAACTTGTATCTTCCAGATGGCCTCTACAGGAGGCCAGTCCCTGTCCCTCAGCAGTAACGTCCCGTTGCTGAACTACCAACCCGGCCTCTACCAGCAGGCCACCATAAACATCCCCGGCCTGACCCAGCAGGGCGTGCCGCTGCAGACCAGACCCACCCAGCTCTGCGCCCAGACCGAGCCCTTCCAGCAAACACTCATAGTTTGCCCTCCCACCATCCAGGGTGAGAGAGCAAGATGTTTGTGTCATGTCAATGAAAGTAAGGACGCATTCACACTGGCTGCTTTAAACAAACCCGGACCAAACGAGCGAATCCTGGTTCACTTGATTGCAGTCCACTTGCAAGTGAACCCTGGTGTGGTTCACTTACAGTGGGAGATGCAAACGAACCAAAGAGAGGAAGTGACGTAGGGCACAGTGCTTTTTTGGGGGGAAAAAACAAACAAAGCCAACAGCGTGAACCGCAAGAAGCAGAGGTAAAAAAAAAAAGGAAGAAGTTGGAAAAGCTTCTTGTGAAAAAAAAATTAACACCAAAGTAAAAACAGAAACCCCAAGACTGCATAAATTCAGGAGTTTTCAGTCCTGGCTAATCGCTGAGCCAGGTTTTCCTCTTCTTCATGCTTGTTTTCTTCCTGGTCAGTGGTCATTTCATGCAATGCTTGGTCCACTTTAAAAAGTACAATGTGAAAGTGACCCGAACCAAATGAAGGTGTGAAATTTTTTTGGCGTTCCCCGCCCAATCGAACCGAGTCCCCCAGACTATCCTGGTGTGAATGCACCCTAAATCCCACTGACTCATAGTCTGACCAACAGGCAACAAAGAAAACTTTTCTTGATATTTTTCTGAATTTATAATCCCAAATTTCTTATGTCCTAAATCCTATTTTTCACGTTAGATTTTACATAATACCAGCTGCTTCTGTCTTTTCCTTACAGGCCTTCAAACATCCAGTAAGCCCTCTGGTTATCCAGTGAGGATGGACAACTCTGTTCCCTTAGTTCCTCAGAACCAGTCGTCCCAGTCTCTTCACATCCAGCCCGGCATGCTGGCACAGGTAGGACCCACTGCATGACCACTGCAATGTAACTAAGTACTTTTACTCAAGTACAGTTTGGAGGCACTTGTGCTTTACTTGTGTACTTTCATTTTATGTTACTATATACTTGTACTTTTCAGGAATTATTGTAATTTTTACTCCACTACATTTATCTGACAGCTGCAGCTGCTAGTTACCTCACATATTAAAATAAAAAATAGAAAACACAGGTCAGAGTACAGAAGGGTGTGTAGGTATGAAGGAGTTCAGACAGGTAAGAAGGGGCTGGATTATGAAGGGCCTTAAAGGTGAGAAGCAGAATCTTGAAACTGATGTGATATTTAACAGGAAGCCAGAGAAGCTGCTGGAGAACTTCTCCACTCTGTATGCAAATAAACACATACAGCATTTCATTTACCGTCTGCTGCTGCTGTATTAGCTTCTGCTCGTCGACGATCCTTCAGCGCTGCATTGACCTGTGTAACAACAACAACAGAAAGTTTGCTTATCCAGGCGGAGAGTTGGAAAAGCAAGGATGTCAGCTGAGTAGGCGGTTTTAGCATACACACTGTGTATGCTAAAACCGCCTCTGAATATTGTCTGAGTGAATGTATCTCAAGGCGGATTGAGGACGCATTGGATGCTTTCACACCAGCACATAGAGCTGTCCACTTTTATCTGATCACTCAAGACAAATGTTAATACCAGGTATAAATACGGCCTCTGAGTGGTTAGACAAGTAAAATTGTCAAATTTGTGCAATAGAACTTAGTTTTTTCTTCTTGTTTAATCGATTAATCATCTCACGATCCCCCCAGATTTATCTTGTGACTCTTTGGAGGAACCGGACCCCTAGGTTTGGAAGCACTAGACTGAGGGCCTTTCCCAATACCCACACTTCCCCTAGAAATACCCATTAGCACTTGGTCATGTGCGTTCACATTTAGGCTAGTGTTGTCCCAAAACAGATTTGAGGTAGTGGAAGTGGTTTCCAACACATAGAACCCGCTCTAGATTCCAAGGGAGCCCCGACCTACACTTTCAACAAAGTGGAAGATGAAATTTTCCCAGAACACCTTGCGAAGTCAGCAACTCCTGCAAGTTTTGGAAAACGGTTTGTTACTGTATGATGGGAATGTAGTCTATACAAACAACAGATGGTTGGACTAGCGTAAACTCATCAGCAACTCAGTTTAAACGAATCGACTTACCTGAACAAAATCGATCAGAACTAGAAGACGTCGTTGGCGCCTCCTGTTTTCAGCATTTCTTCTCCGTTGATTCATCGGACGGAGCGCTGGAGCCGGCATTTTCAAATCTGAATGAGTACCGGTATCTTGAGTCGCTACTACGCGTGATGTGCGCCTGCACGTCGGCCACACCAATTTGCATGAAGTCTCATTTCTTAGAGAAAGATCTCTACCCTAATATTTCTCACTTACGGGTTATCTCGCAAACGAGGGCACTCGATACTAAGTGGAAATGCGATTGGGTCTAAAACTAACCTAACTGTATAAATTAGTTAAGACTAGCTCCATCTTGAGCAGCTACAGCAGCAATACGATAATGATAATACTTCTGTCTACGACTGTCAGTAAAAGTTTGGATTTGAATTGACTTGTATTGAAGTCTAAATGTATTTGGGACTTTTCAGTAAAAGATTTGGGTACAGACTTGAAACTGTTCACCAGACTAAGCAACAGCCAAGTTTCATTTTAGCAAATAGTGTTGGCATTGTTGGTTAGACACAATATAATCTGCTGCTGCTGAGTGAAACTAGTGGTCAGTGCTGGTAAAGATAAAAGATAACAGTTTCAAAAACAGATTTATTATCCTCAGATCCAAAATGAAACCATCTTCGGTGAACCACCACCAACACCAGTGACCCTCTGCATCTGTGATTTGGTCACGTGTCTGTTTGTTCCTCTGCACTGCAATTAAAAATTCTCTTCAGTAGAATGTGAAGCAGGTCTCTTCTAAATGTGTCTTAACACCTCCCCTCACACCTCCTCCCAGGCCTCCCTCGACCCCCTGCTGGTCGGCAGCCTGTGCGCCTCAGTGGCGGGAATGCCGCCTCTAGGCTCGATGCGGCTGCCAGTTGGCTGCAGGGGCGCGAGCCTCGGCGGCTTACTGGAGCAGAATGCCTCCGTGCTGGTAAAACATCATCACCACAACTGATTGAAATCTCTTCTTCCTTCCTTCCAGCACATGTATGTCAGCGGGGCGCAGCGGAGCGTGGGACGCATGTGCAGCTCAGTACTTGGGTTTGTGCTTTTGCTTACAGCTTCAGGGTCCAGATGCAAAAAACTCTGTAGATTCAAGGCTAAACTGTGCACGTGCAAAAGCAGAACTATTGATATGCTTTCTTTTCCTCAGATCTTGTATCAATCTTATCATTTAATTCTCTGCCAGAAAGCACAGAAGTGCATCTCCCAAAATGTCAAGCTATTCCTTTAAAAGCCTCGCTGCAGGACACTGACGGTCACGTTTAGCGAAAACTTGTTTTTGTAAATATCAGAAGTCGTCACAGAAGTTTTTAGAAATTCACATCGAGTAAAATAATCGGAGGAATTTGCATTCAAACCCGTTTTCCATCAGATTAGCTCTGGTTCTTGAGCCAGTTCCTTGTCTTGGAACCTTGGTGCTATACTGGGAACCAGCACACCAGTTTTGAGCAGAAGCATTCTATTCAGGACGCCGCACAATGTACAAAGGACGCCAGCAGTCGTAGCAAGATGGCGGGTTGCATTTATCACTGTTGAGCTTTTGTTCTGTGGTTACAGAACTGGAACATAAGTGGTTCCATGTTGGTGGAAAATAGGTTTTTGTGTAGAACTATTGTGTCTCCTGGTGGCAGGTAAGACTAACTGGGAGACCGTCATTTCTGCTTTAAAGAGGGACCAGAAAGGCAGGATAGAGAGGGTGATGACAAGCAGCAAAGGTCCCACTCTGGACTTGAATGTGGGCTGCTGCCTAACTGGTATGCCCTCTACCTCGTGAGCTACCGTGTGCCGCAAATGTCAGGAGACACCTTGATTTCCTCCTCTCTTTGTGTCAGACTAACACATTCCTTTCACTTTCAGTGTGGCTGTCTTGTTTCTGGACCTTTTCTGTTATTTACAGTGCAGGAGTGTACGGCATGCTGCTTGCATGCTCGGCATCAGAACCTGAGTAAAATGTTTTTGGAGGGGGGCTGTGTTTTTAGCACATTTGTTTCTGAGCACTAACAAATGCAGCTCTCTCTGCACAGGAGTAAATCTGGAAACAAGATGCAGTGGTGACCGTGTGGAGTCATCTTGAGTTTTGTTCAGCTGTCAGTGTGTGAGGGTTTGCTGGATGTCTCGGTGTTGGACTGAGACGGGGACGTATGTGTTTGCATGTGCTTTTATTTCAGTATGAGCCTCTAAGAAAATAACTCCGACTTCTATCCTGCCGAGGCTGACAGACTGCACTTTATTCTCTTCTGAGTGTGTCACTGCTGAAGGTTTTAAAAAGTGCAGTATTGTAACGTGTTTATGTGTGTGTGCGTACAGCAGGGCTGGCCAGCAGGCACACAGCAGATCCTCATCCCCTCGACGTGGCAGCAGATGCCAGGCATGGCCATCCACAACCCTGGGCAGGCCGTGGTGCCCGACTCACCCATGGGAGCCTCGATCTCCGACAGTCAACAAGCTTCTGGCTGGAGGTGAGTTTAGCCTGACGAGACTCTGTGAGTTCATGCTGCGTTTAAAAGCTCAGCGTCAGGTCAGTCTAATGTTGAATGCGTCTGTCCTGTTCACAGGGGTCGTCATGGAAGCCAATACGATGGAGTCAGCCAGCAGGACTCTGGTGTTGGCCGTCACGCTGCCTCCCAGAGCCACAACTCAGGAGCCGCTCACTCCAGATCCCAACAGGGCAAGAGGTCAAAGGCTCGACATGCAGAGAGCAGAGCCAGGTATCCTGTCAGACCGTCATACATCCACATTATCTGCATGTTTGGGGGGGGCAGGTTGTCCATAAATTGTATTGTTGGTGGTTTGATCCCCGGCTTCTCCTGTCCTCTTGTTCAAAGACAGAGGGGCTGCAGAGATTTTCATTTAATTAATAACACATGAGAGGAAGCCTGCAGCCTTGTGCCTACAGCCAAACCACAGCCATGCTTATATTCAGTATGAACCAAGAGTCTGGTGCGTTATCGCCTATTTATCGCCCTAACTGTCTTCAAAAGCATATTTTAGTGTACTTTTTGGCTGTATAGGAGAGATGATGTGTTAACAGGAAGCGGGCGCCAGATTGTTTCCTGTGTTGGGAAAGCAGAGTTTGAAAAGCACAGCACAGACCACCTCCTGCTGTTCATAGATGGTGACCGTGTAGAAAAGGTTGAAAGCTTTACATTTCTGGGTGTCCACGTGTACTGCATTACAGCCTGGTACGACAGCTGTACAGCAGCAGACAACAAGGCTCTGCAGAGGGTAATAAACACAGCACAAACAATCATCGGCCGTCCTCTCATTCCCTGGAAGTAGCTGCTAACACCCGCTGCCTCAGCAGAGCCTTGGCCAACGTCAAAGACTGTACACACCCAGGATACCATCTGTTTGATTTGCTGGGTTAGAGAGGACATCTCTCCTGTTCCCCACTGTGCTGTTTTAAAACTCTACTCAAGCATTACCGCGGGGAGGGGGACTGCTGTCTGACGGCTCTGTAGCTCCCACTAGTGGCGGGGCTGCATGACAGTTAAGCGGCCTCGTACATGAGTAAAACACTAATTGGTTTAACCGACAAATATTTCTGGTGCCGACTATCGAGGGGCAGATGTCTAATCATTTTGACGTCTAATCGCGTGCATCTCTAGTTACTACGTTGCCTATTGCCTATAATATTTTAGCTTACTGTAGTTTGAAATTGTCTCTTCTCAGCTGGTGGCGATATTGTTTTCTGTGAAAAAAACAGACAAGCTCACATTACGTCACTCATCGCTGGGAGTGTTTATTGGTCCAGTGCTTGCAGTGCATTCTGGTAGTTCTTTTCCTCTGTTGTCTCTGGTCATGTAGCTCCATTTTCAAAAGTATTTGCGACTAGGGCTGCAACGATTAGTTGATTAATCGATGACTAATCGACTATTGAAATAATCAATGACTATTTTAGTAGTCGACTAATCGGTTTGAGTCATTTTTCATAGAAAAAAGTACCCCAAAATACTCGTTTTTACTTTTTTAATCACACAACTTTTACACAGCATGCAGATATTATACATCAAACTCTTCAGCTACTTCTCCTCTCACTCAAAATGTCAAAATATGAGAGATGTGGTGAATAGTTTTTGAGATATCTTTGTTTGTTTGTAATATGTGTGATGTTAGTTGCCTAAAATGATTTCTTTTTTTTTTCTGGGGGGGGCATATATTGGTATCGGTTGATATCGGTATCGGAAATTAAAAGTTGGACAATATCGGTATATCAGATATCGGTAAAAAAGCCAAAATCGAACATCCCTAATTTAAACACATTTTTCAATAAAATGATTAGTCGACTAATCGAAGAAATAATCGCCAGATTAGTCGACACTGAAAATAATCGTTAGTTGCAGCCCTGTTTGCAACCTTCTCCTGCATAGACAGCCATGTTTTATGAAAAGATCGTCTTTCCAGCAGTGAAATACTTCAACTAATCAAATAAGTGACTGTTGGTTCAGCGCTACGTGACACTGTGCCACCAAATGTGTGTGCAAATAAAGTTCCTTGGGACAAAAGCATCAGCCAAATGAACGTGCTCTAATAGTGTGTAACTTATTATATAAGCCACTAGGATTTTTTTCCTACAGTATCATTAATGATTTTGACAACAATAAACAAAGACATACATGCATCCAGTATGTGTTTCAATACATCCACAAACACGCCAAAAAAAAGGACACCAGAACAAAATCTCTGCACAACCGCCGAATATTTAGCACACATGTAATCCACCCCAAACCCCCACCTCAAAATGATCATGTCCAGATGTTGTGAAAGAGTGATTGATTACCTCTGATAGCGTATGTAATTTTTTCCAAGGGCAGACTTGTAGATCTATTTACCCATCCTCAGCCTACTGACTTTCTACCATGAAAAAGAAGCACACTGTAAAGGAAGTTTAAGGCAACATAAAGGCGTCAGTCTACCTCTGCTGCCTCAGGTATTCAATTAGTCTTTGTATTTGTGTCGTCTTCCCCTACAGGCCCGTGTCATCGGCCACCACTGTGGTGCACAACACTTCTACTTTTGCTGGTGACCAGTCTCAGCCCATCGTCATCTCGGACACACCGAGCCCTGCCGTCAGCATCATCACCATCCACAGCGACTCCGAAGACGAGGATGACAGGAAGTTCCCGGCTGCCTGGTGAGCTCATTTCCTGTCTGTGGAATTTGAATTTTTCACGCTTTTTGGGTGAAATTGAGAGATTATTTTATTCTTCTCTTCTTCTGTCCTGCAGCTCTGGAACAAGCCAGAGGACCAACGTGATCAGCTGTGTGACGGTGCACGACTCCCATGACTCAGACTCCTCCACCAGCAGCCCCCTGAGTCCCAAGACCACCTCACAGCCCACCAAGTCTCTGGCCATCATCATGCCGTCTGTGAAGAGCCAGCCGGGGGAGAGCACAACCCACAAAGCTCCAGCAGCTCCAGGTCCTTGAGGCCAGAGATTCTCCAGTCTTTATATTTATTGATTTTATTTTGAGTATTAGATGTGGATTAATTTAAGTCGCACTAATAATCATCTCAGCTCTTACATTGAGAGGTTAAACTGATCAGTTTACTTCAAGCAGCTGTAATCTGTTTTGCACTCGTAGATCAAGCTACAAGTGGCTCTGGAAAATCCAAGAAGGCGTCGACTCAGCAGTCCAGTCGGGCGGGAGATTCCAACACTGATCGCCATCAACGGGCCACATCCAGCAGATCTCAGCCTTTGAACTTGAGTCAGGTAACAGCTGTTGAATGTAGCTGATGTCCTGCTTAACAAGATGAACCCGAGAGTTCAGTTCAGAATTGAAACAGGCAACTACTGGCAAAGCTCTGTTCTGCAACGTTCTAAAAACATGCCGGTTCACACCAATGCAACTACAAGAGACAGTGTATCATCTCTATGCAACAACTCTCCGTACTTCAGTTCTGATTTGCAGCTTTTCAGGTTTATTTAGTGGCTGAGTATAATTTGTAGCTTCTTAAAATATGAATGGGGATAGTGACAGTGAGATACTGGCTACAGCTGCATTTATAGTAGGGATGAAAAATAGAAACAAAACAAGCATCAGATGGACTGTGTTCATAATACATACCTCACAATAATATAGGTAAGCAGCACCTTAGGGGGGGGGGGCATGAGCACATACAGTGAGCAGCAGCAGCGACCCACCGTCCCACGCTGGCACCGGCACACCACGAGGACGGAAATAGAGGGTTAAACACGCCTTCTGCGGTCATCTTGACCTGACCAGAAGACTCCACTTCAAGCCGACTAACTGTAGAGGGGGGGACGTGCTTAACGTTCTTTAAACAGCCGGCGGCGATTTGACCAGCTGAGTTGCAGGAGACCACTGCAGCCAGCACGGTCGAAACCAACTTTAATGTAACCACATCCACTAAATGTGCGTGTTTTTGCCACTGACAGTCTTAGATTGTTATTATAAGTGCTTGGGTAACACTTTACTTGAAGGTATCTACATAAGGGTGACGTGACACTGTCATAACTATGACATGAAACGGTCATGAACCTGTCATAAACATTATGTACATGTCATAAACGTTTATGACTGCTGCCATTAAGTGTCATTCGGTTTTTGTAATGTCAAGTTGACATTGTTTGGGTTGTCTTGATTATGACAACTTGACATTACTCAAAGTGATATTACCAGAAGTTGTCTTTGTAATGTCAAGTTGACATTAAATTTGTTTGGGATGTCCTTATTATTACAACTTGACATAAACCAGGATGACATTACTAGAAGATGTCTTTGTCATAACAACTTGACATTAACAAGAAATGCACCTCTTTTTGTGTTTATGACAAGTTGACATAATGATTGATACAAAGACATCTTCTGGTAATGTCATCCTGGTTAATGTCAAGTTGTCATAATAAGGACATCCCAAACAAATTTAATGTCAACTTGTCATGACAAAGACAACTTCTGGTAATGTCACTTTGGGTTGTCTTGATTATGACAACTTGACAATTAAACAATGTCAACTTGGCATTACAAACACCAAATGACACTTAATGACAGCAGTCAAAAACATGACATGTACATAATGTTTATGACAAGTTCATGACTGTGTCATGTCATAGTTACTACAGTGTCATGTCACCCTCATGTAGATACCTTCAAGTAATGTGTTACCAGTGCTTGACAGCACAGGAAGAATCCCTACAGAGGTCGATGCAGGAACAACAAAATGTATCCTCACATATTTAGACATGTGGTATCCTGCTGTTTAAAGAGTATTCTGCTTCCTTCTGATGTGTAAGTTTTAACCTGACCTGAACTGAACTGTGTCCTTGAACACATTTCATCTGTGTATGAGAAACTTCCTTTGTAGCTGTTCTCATGACGATTATCAGTAAACCGGAGGCCTCCCTTTTGCTCCTGCTCTTCCAAGTTTTAATTATATCATGTGGCTGAATCTGTTCTTCTTTGTCAGAGCTAGGAGGGTCAGTCCAGGTGTCAGAGCTCTGACCTCTCAGCTGAAATAACTCTTATTATTCACAAAACAACACAAAAGACAACTTGATCATTTCATTCTTAGATATTTTAGATATTAAATGTTTTTGTTTAACCACAAGCAGCCCTGAAATCGCCATCGGCAAACCAACCAGACTCCATTCAAATAAACAGTAATTTTAGCAAGCATAGAGTCAGCACATTGTCACATCTAACTGGGTGAATTAAGGGTTTACTTCAAACAAATTAGAGCTGGTGATTGTCGCAGTGTGAAGACAAACCAAGACAACTTTTGTGAGTTAAATTTTGTTTCTGACGACTTTGAATAAAGTTTGTGTTATGATGGTAAAATTACTGTTTATTTTTGATGGTCTGGTTGGTTTGCCGATAGCTATTTCAAGGCGGTTTCTGTTTAAAATGAAAAGGATTTTGCTCTTTAACAAATTGTCTTTATCTATAGGGATTCTTTCCATAAAGTTCTCAGACACATATAATAACAATCTGAGCCTGTCTGTGGCAAAAACAAGCACTTTAAGTGGATGTATATAGACGGTGTTCAAATGCCCTGCGTGGTTACATTGCAGCCTGCAGCGCTCTCGCTCAGCACTGGAACAGTTACAAATATTGTTGTCTCCATTATGAGTTCATCCTGTGACCTTTGCAGATTTAAACTCATCAAACTCATCAGTTTGAGCATAAATAACAAATAGCTTGGATCAGTCATACAGCATCCCAGGTGCAGTCAGAAATACGTCACACAAGTACTTGACAACTTGCAAATACCATCAGTGCGGATATTTATGATCCTCTCTCTGTTGTTTCAGGTACAGCAGTCTGTGATGTCATCATCCCATGACCAAACAGGAAGCAGTAGTTCTCTGAGGCGGCAGCCCACGTACCCCCCTCCTGTCTCATCCCACTCCTCCTACCGGCTTCACGAGAACACCCTCTTCAGCTCAACCCCGAATCTGTACGCCTACCCGGCCTCCGCCGCCCTGGCCTCTGTGTCCCAAGCTGTGGACCAGATGCAAGGCGGCTCGTCCCGCCACGGCAGGGCGAGCGGAGCCTACTCTTCCCTGGCGCTGCTCCAGAAGAATGGCAGCCTGGCCCTGGGAGGCTCTGCTCCAGGACAGTACGGCAACCACCACCAACAGCAGCAGCAGCAGCAGCAGCAGCAGCAGCTGGGAGGGCAGCCTTTTCACCACGCCAGTGCTACTTACCAGCGAAAACTCAACCAGTTTCCCTACTTGTAAAGACTGAAGGGCTGCATGGAGACCAAATGGAGACCGAGACTAGAGACGAGCACAAGCTCATCACGGGTGGCTGTGATCAGACTTTTAACTTTCCTTTACTTTCCAGTCCTTGTTTTTACAACTTCCTGTGATTATTGTGGATAACATAATCATAGAACATATTTATAGTTTCATCCCAGTCCGTTTCTTTTTTAATCTTCACCTAATTTTGAGTTTCTTTGTGTCGCGTCTGGCAGCGACAAACAGTGCAGTCTGTAAGTATCTGAACAGTGACACATTTATTGTTGTGTTGGCTGTAAGAGTAGGAATTATACACTCTTCGAAATAAGGGTTCCACTTGGTCTCTTCCTGCAGGCTGAGGTGCGACCCAGAACCATTTTCCTCTGAAGAACCCTTTATTGAATAAAGAGGCCTTAAAGCGTTCTTTGTTTGACTAGGGGTTCAATTAACAAGAGAAACACAAGGGCTTATTTACGCTCAATGGTGACAGGAAGACAGAGACGGGCGGAGCCTTCTGTCTGTACTCTGCGCTCATTTTGTCAAGCTTACGGATACGGACGAAATAGAGCAGAACCACGGCAGATTGTGAAGGCAGTGTAGCTTAGTTCAAGCCAAATATGATTGAAGGAAACGAGCAGAAATTTACGAAACAGCGGAACAGAACAAATTAGTCATGTATAATAATATATGGTGAAAATATAGACAAGAATTTTCCGTCCACGTTGGGATGTATATATAATGGCTGCACCGCTGTCTACAACGCAACCTCCATTTAACGGGTCATTATCGCGTCGCCTGGTTTGTTGTTGTGTGAAACTTTGACTCTTTTGCCATCTAGTGCCATTTATCAGCTGTTCCTATGTCATCATGAAGGACACATGGCAGTACGTGGACAGTGGCATTTACAATATTTGCCACGGATGTATCTTTTTTCATGCATAATGGGAGTATGAATGAGCCTTAAGTGTTGTAGGTGCTGGACCACATCGGCTCCAGCCCTTTAGGAGCCTCGTGAAGCCCAAGTCTAACCTGTTAAACTAAAATCATGATAAATGGGAGAGAGATCTATGGATAATTTATCCAGTTATTATTTTAGAGCAAACACTCGTCGGCAGTGGGGTTTCTATTAAGTGCTGTAAAGTTTAGTTGCTTCAAAACACACATTAAACACACATTAAACATGACTTAATAGAGACAATTTCAAACACAAGTACACAAATCAGCTTCACTATAACTCGCAGCATTCAGACAAACACTTGTCTTTATCTGGACACATTTTCCCCACAAATACAACATGCTAATGTTATTAGCACAAGCCTATGGCATTTTACATTGTATAAATTAGCAGCTAGCGGAATTTTCCTCTACTCATATGAAGCCAGGGACAATAGCAACATTTAACAAAGGTAACATTACAAAATGCAGCTTCATTAAGCCTCACAAGGTTCACCGACAAAAACAACTGTCTTATACTAAACACGTTTTCCAAACAAATACAACATGCTAACGTTATTAGCACAAGCCTATGGTGTTTAACATTGTATAAAGAGATTTCCTCTGCTCATATGAAGCCAGGATAAATCACACACAAGACTTAAAATGCTGTTTTGGGGGAAATGGTGGAACCCTCTGAAAGGGTTCCTTATAAAGGGTCCTACCAGGAACCAACACAGGTTCTCCTCTGGCGACAAGCCGAAGAACCCTTTGTGGCTCTCGGTAGCACAGTTATCTCTGAGAGTGTTGCCGTTTTTAAACACGGTCCTTAAATTCAAAGGGACCAGACATAGAGCTGAAAATACAACTGATACGTACAAACTGCACTGCTGTGGTCATTTTTAACATGTTGAGCCCTAAATTTTTATTTTATTTGAGAAGCGAGTAAAACTGGAACTTGACTAACTGTTATGCTGCTCTCTATTAATATTATTATTGATATTATTATTATTATTATTATTATTATTATTGATATCATCATCATCATCATCATCAGATTCATCAAATAATTGTTTAAAAGTTACATTTACATCAAAAAATATCGCCTTATTTACGTCTTTTTTATCATTTTAAACTTAGATGTGTTAGCACATTGTGATAGGTGTTGTATGTTTCATTTATGAATGTACTCCGTGTGTGTGTGTGTGTGTGTGTGTGTGTGTGGGTGTGTATGTGTGTGTGTGTGTGTGTGTGTGTGTGTGTGTGTGTGTGTGTGTGTGTTATATCTGTACTCTAAAGAAAATGGAGAAGGTAAGCTACGTACTGTATAATGATGTGTCACTGTGTTTTTTCACGTTGATTCTGTTTTAGTGCTGGCCATTGACTTGATTATATTTATATGTTTAGTATGTTGAACGATGCAGTACATTCAAGCGTAGGTGTGGTATTTAAAGGGGACTGTCATGTTTTTTTTTTCCAGTTTTAAAGTTATTCCTAAGGTTGCATGTGTCTGACATGGGGTAGCATTCAGGAGAGGTTTGTTAAAAACCGCAGCCGCACAGATTCTCAGTGTCGCTGGCGGACGGATTATTAATGTTACGTTCAAAACACATTAATGATATCGGGGAAAATGTAAAAGCTCTTGTCTTGTGACGTGGTGTCTGTGAAGTAAAAGCGTGCACATAAAAATCTGATTGGGTATCACACTATCATGTCAAAGTCAAAGCCATTTAGATTGTAAAATTCACAGTAACGCGTTGTGAATAATCAAATCTGACAAAAAATAATTTATAAAAAAAAAATGAATTGATGTTCAGTATGTAATCGCTTCTAAACAAATCATTGGTTTGGTGAAATGATGGTTGTTCTTACAATCCTGCTGTGTCGTGAAGTGCTACATTACATAGAACACACAATGAACCTTAACCCGTATATACGCAATAAAATCTTCTCAAAACAGATTCTGAGTCTCATTGTTGATTGAAACTGAAGAATCTTCTTAAATGACACAATCTCATATACATTCAGATTAAATCCAGAATGGAAAATAGCATTGATTCAGATTCTCTGCTGCACCAAACGGCTGTTTTCATTATCAGTTAATCTGGCAATTTTTTTGTGTGCAGCCGCTCTGAATTTCACACAGAGCCCCTTTAACATGAATATAGAAGTGTGTTTTAGAGCAGTGGTTCCCAACTGGTCCATCCACGGGATCCAGATTTCTCCATTCAAGCTCCACACAGTTTAAAATATTCAGCATCATACTTGCGTTTGTCCATGTCATCAAGCTAGTTTGTCGTCTCTGTCTGTCTCTGAAGTAGCTGTGTGTAGCTCACTCACTCTGCAGCGGGAGACGGCACTTTAAAATAAAAGCTCTGTGCCTGAAAATCACTGGACTTTAAAATAAAGTGGGGTTTTTGGACTGAGTTTGGAACCACTGTTTTATAACGGGGAAAATAAAAAAGAACAGAGTTTCCCTTTTCAAGCTTGACAGGAGACTCAGGTGGTGAGTGTGAGTGAGCAGATAAACGAGACACACCTGTGAGCTGAGGGAACTGACAGGAGTGAGAGTGGTGTGAAGTTTGATCCAGTCTCTGGACGTTTTGCTAAAACAAAACCAGGACACGTGAGTGACAGACTTTGTGTTTGATTAACTTATTGGTTGCTTTGAATTGGTTTTGAATGAATTTGAATGAATAATCATTGGTGGTTCAGTGGTTAGCAGTGCTGCCTCACAGCAAGAGGGTTCCTGGTTTGAATCTGGGTCTTGGGGGCTTGAACCCCAGGGTGGGGGAGCCCTTCTGTGTGGAGGTTGCATGTTGTCAGTGTGGGTTTCCTCCAGGTGCTCCAGCTTCCTCCCACAGTCCAAAGACATGCAGGTTAATTGGTGACTCTAAATTGCCTGTAGCCCGTAGCCCCCCTGTGACCCCCAGCAGGATAAGCAGTAACAGAAAATTAAGAAGTAAATGATTGAATAACCATTTGATTGCTTTGAACTTGTTTTTGTCCTGTCAGGCGTCCAACTCTTACTTTAAACATTTGAGATGAACCCACGCTGCCCTGTCATATTTGAATTGACTAATCATAAGCCCAAAGCACCAAAAAATACATTTGAAAAACTCAACAACAATGTGTCTTACTCCCACTCGCTTCCTCTCTCTCACTCCTCCCTGCCTGTCTCCTGACCTCTCTGTAGGAGTGTAGCTGAGTGGAGTGCGGAATGTGGAGACACAGAGACACCAACCTGCAGCAGCAGCACAGCAGTAATGACGTAAGGTTTTCTTCCTGCTTCGTCTCCCAGCATGAGCTAGCTAGCTGGGTTTTGAAATGTTTGTTTGGGTTGAAGATTGCCGGTAGCTCAGTTATTGGCTTTAGTTCAGTTCAGGCATTTAGGGGTTATATGTTCCAGTCTGTAGTTGAGCTTCTGTCTATTTAGAGAGGCTGTAACAAGAAGGACCCAATTAAATTTATATCAGACAGAAGGCAGACGTCTCTACAGCCGATATCTCCGACACTCGGCAACTCACAAAAACAATCTAGCTTGATAAATATATAAATATACAGTATAAGTAAGAGGAAACTTATGTATTTTTGATTTGGGGGTGAACTGTCCCTTTAACAGTAGATACCTGCAAAAGTACCTACATCATGTGATCACAATAAATTAATAAAATGCAGCATCCTACAACCCTTTTTGTTATAGTCTTATTAGCCCCTCTTACACTGCCAGATTTTCCGGGAATGTTGGGCCGTTTTGCCGGCAAGCTGCGAGCATTTAGACATTGACATTTAGGTGCCCAATTTTCCGCCTTTAGCGTAGTCATAATGGCAGAACCCTTTTGGTTTAAACAGACCAAGGCGGCCTTCCGAGCTACACGTGTTGTTACTTGCTCACGCCCCCCGTGGCCCGGAAAAAGGCGATTTCTGTATAAACAAAAGTAGGCAGGCGGCATTTTGCTGCACTCCCCGATTTTATTTTTATACTGCCAATGCTGAAAGAAGACTGATTGGGCTTTCCTGCAAATTTGCACAACTCCTGTTTAAAAAGGGTTAATGATTTAGCTGCAGTGCTCGTATCAGCCCACCAAAAAGAGAAAATCAACATGTGACATGCTTCACCGGCAAGTTCTTGGACCAGTGACTCTTTGAATCTCTAATAATATTGTTAATTGACTGCTGGTATTTCAAGATTGTAAAGCTCATTTGTCCTGTTTTACCTGATGTCTCAAATGACCTGACTTCACCCTGCTCGTCTCTGTTTGGAACAAATATTTTGTCGTTCTTACAATTATTCCATTGAGTTGAGACCGAAGCAGCACTTTTAAAGTAGCCTATACATTTTATAATTTTGGTTATTATTTCCTTCTATAGCCCGCTGATATTAGTTACACTGTTGGACACGTTATCCACGAGTAGTTCAGTGTAAGACTGTACTGACCTGTGGTCTTTGAACTCTTGAGTGGACAGTTAATCATTACTTCAACAAAGGTTCAGTCTTAACATCAAATCTTTATTTATTTTCAGTGTGGCACATGAAGACATTTGCTCTTGTGTGGCATAAATCATCAGCATAACCCATGAGATTAATACTTTGTTGTCAAACAGACCAACAGGAAAACAATATAGCGTGAGGATTTACAAACTGTTAAAACACACAGAACCTCAACAAATAAAATAAACTTCTATTTCAAACTGTGTATGAAGGGGGTTTTTTTCACTTATATATTTTTTTATTTTTTATTGATAATTTCTACATCCACACACATACAAGACATACACAAATAGCCCACAATCAAAACAATACAAAAAAGGAATATTTGTTTGGGAGTTACATCTTCAGCTGTTCATCCATTGTCATATTGTCTTCATCTAGATCAGTTGGTTCTGTCTGTCATCTTCATCGCTGTTTTTGGTTTTGAATAATGTCCATTTCTCCCACTTTTCTTCCAATTGTGTTTGTTGTAGTCTCAGGCGATGTGTCAGTTTTTCCATTGTGTAGATTTCTACTATCCCAATCCACTGATCCTGACAAGGAGGATCCACTTTACCCCATTTCCTCGTAATAGCTTTCTTACTGGCTATCAACAGTATTTTGATCAGATATCTATCCATTCCTCTTATTGTCTCTAGTAGAATTAAAATTACAGAGATATAGTACCATGTAGCTCATGGGAATATCATACCCCAGTATCTTTTGTATTGTTACATGTGCAATTCTCCAAAACTTCAGTACTTTATGGCATTTCCAAAATATGTGTGAGTGGTCTACATTCACTACTCCACATTTCCTCCAACATGGCAAGTCTGTGTCCTTATACGTATTCGTGACCTTGGGTGTAATAAAAAAACAAATCAAATTTTTCCAGGAAAATTCCCTCCATATCCAAGAATTGGTGGATGTCTGATGAGTTTTCCACATATCTTGTCAATCCTCATCCGATATTTTCCCATTAAATTCCGATTCCCATTTTTCTTTTATATACTTAGTTGAGTGTTTATTCGTCATCAATTTTTGGTATAAGGCAGATATGATTTTAATTTTTTTTCCATGATGGGAATTTATTATAATTTGAATCACACCATTCATTTCCACGCAGGGATCCATCCTGATTTCTTTTTTGTAATAGTCTCTTAATTGTAGGTACCTGTAGAACTCATGCTTATCTAAATTGTATTTGTCTTTCATGTTCTGGAAACTCTCCAGCTCCCCATCCTTCTGAATCCCACCTTTTGAATCCTTTATCATACACTGTCGTCGTCGTCGTCGTCGTCGTCCTCCGCTTATCTGGGTCCGGGTCGCAGGGGCAGCAGCCTCAGCAAAGAAGCCCAGACAGCCCTCTCCCCAGCCACTTCGGTCAGCTCTTCCGAGGGAACCCCGAGGCGTTCCCAGGGCAGCTGGGTGATGTAATCCCTCCAGCGTGTCCTGGGGCGGCCCCGAGGTCTCCTCCCGGTTGGACATGCCCGAAACACCTCCCAAGGGAGGCGTCCAGGTGGCATCCTTACTAGATGCCCGAACCACCTCAACTGGCTCCTCTCGATGTGGAGGAGCAGCGGCTCTACTCCGAGTCCCTCCCGGATGTCCGAGCTCCTCACCCTATCTCTAAGGCTGAGCCCAGCCACCCTGCGGAGGAAACTCATTTAGGCCGCTTGCACTCGCGATCTCATTCTTTCGGTCACTACCCAGAGCTCGTGACCATAGGTGAGGGTTGGAACGTAGATCGACCGGTAAATCGAGAGCTTCACTTTCTGGCTAAGCTCCCTCTCCATCACTGCTGACGCCGCCCCAATCCGCCTGTCAATCTCCCGCTCCATCCTACCCTCACTTGTGAACAAGACCCCGAGATACTTAAACTCCTCCACCTGAGGAAGGACCTCCCCCCCGACCCGGAGAGGGCAATCCACCCTTTTCCGCTGAGGACCATGGCCTCAGACTTGGAGGTGCTGATTCTCATCCCAGCCGCTTCACACTCGGCTGCGAACCGTCCCAGCAAGAGCTGGAGGTCACTGTTCGATGGAGCTAGGAGGACCACGTCATCCGCAAAAAGCAGGGACGAGACCTCCCGTCACCGAACCTGACACCCTCCACCACTCGGCTGCGCCTAGAAATTCTGTCCATAAAAGTTATGAACAGAACCGGTGACAAAGGGCAGCCCTGGCGGAGTCCAACCCTCACTGGGAACCGGTCCGACTTATTGCCGGCCACACGAACCAGACTCGTGCTCCTTCGGTACAGGGACTGGATGGCCCTTAGCAAGGGGCCACCAACCCCATACTCCCGGAGCACCCCCCACAGGATGCCCCTGGGGACACGGTCGTAAGCCTTCTCCAAATCCACAAAACACATGTGGACCGGTTGGGCAAACTCCCATGCCCCCTCCAGCACCCTGGCGAGGGTAAAGAGCTGGTCCACGGTTCCGCGTCCGGGACGAAAACCGCATTGCTCCTCCTCAATCTGAGGTTCAACTATCGACCGGACCCTCTTCTCCAGCACCCTGGAGTAGACCTTACCAGGTAGGCTGAGGAGTGTGATCCCCCTATAGTTGGAACACACCCTCTGGTCCCCCTTCTTGAAGATGGGGACCACCACCCCGGTCTGCCACTCCAGAGGCACTGCCCCCGATGTCCACACAATGTTGCAGAGGCGTGTCAACCAGGACAGCCCTACAACATCCAGGGCCTTGAGATATCCAGGACGAATCTCATCCACCCCCTGGGCTCCGCTGCCTCGGAGTTGTTTCACTACCTCGGCAACTTCTGCCCCAGAAATTGGACGACCCGCCCCCCGATACCCCCATCTCTGTTTCCTCACTGGAATATGTGCTGGTGGGATTGAGGAGCTCCTCAAAGTATTCCTTCCACCGCCCGACAATGTCCCCAGTTGACGTCAGCAGCTCCCCGCCCCCACTGTAAACAGTGTGAGCTAGTTGCCGCCTTCCCCCCCTGAGGCGCCGGACGGTTTGCCAGAACCTCTTTGGAGCCGATCGATAGTCTTCCTCCATGGCCTCACCGAACTCCTCCCACGCCCGAGTTTTTGCCTCCGCGACTGCCACCGCTGCGCTCCGCTTGGCCCGCCGGTACCCGCCAGCTGCTTCCGGAGACCCACAGGCCAACCATGCCCTGTAGGCCTCCTTCTTCAGTCTGACGGCCGCCTCGACAATGGCAGAGCGGAACAAGGCCCATTCGGACTCAATGTCCCCCTCTGCCCTCGGGGGACACTGCTGGTTTAAAATTACTGTCAAATGCTACCCATCTAAGCACATTTGTTTCTGTCTTTATCCTGTACTTTTTTATTAATCTGAACCATAATTCCAGTGTAAACACTGTAATTGAATCCTTATAATTTTTTAATCTTCTTGTATGTGTCTTCATCTCCAATAATACTCTGAATTGGGTATTTTCCAAACTCTTTCTCCATGTCTTTCCACTTAGCTGTATACTGGTGTGCACCAGTATATAATATGACTTAACTGGGCAGCATAAAAATATTCTCTCAGTTTTGGTAGACCCATGCCCCCTTTATCTTTTGGTAGCTGGAGAGTTTCATACCTAACTCTAGGTTTTTTGCCTCCCCAAATAAACCTTGATATTATCTTGTCCCAGATCACAAATTGCGTTTGGGGGACCTCTAGGGAACTGCCCATTGGTTCGACATCCCATTGTTCTGACCATATTAAACTCAAGTCCGTTCTGAAATCATCATGATGCCCTGTGGTTAAGGTCTGATTAGGTTTAGGCACAAAAACCACTTGGTTAGGGTCAGGAAAAGATCATGGTGTGGGTTAAAATGAAAAAGAAAGTGATAAACACATAAGCAGCGAGCCGTTCAGCACCACAGACAGTCGGACTAATGGGATGTCGAACCAATGACATGGACCCAGACCTCTTTTGGCAAGGACTGGTGTGTATGAAGATTTATTTTTCTTATACGTTCTTGTGTATCGGAGCTTCTGGAGGTCCCTCTGTGGTCAACACATGAATTTGGGACCGCTCACCAGTTGAACCAGCTCCCAATTGCCCTTCCAAGATTTTCAACTGTTTTAACTACATTTTTACCAACTTGCACCACAGGACGTAATGGATTAAACCCCTCAGCTTCTTCTCGGGCCTCACGTTCATACTTGTTCTGCAGCTTATTTCTTTCCTCTCTCAGCTCTCTTTCATGCTGTTTGGTTATTATACTCAGCTGTCTTTTCATCTCCCTTTCCAATTCTTCTCTCTCTTCCATAGACCTCTGTCTCCTCCTCTCCTCATCTCTCTGCCTCCTCTCCTCATCTCTCTCCCTCCTCTCCTCAGCTCTCTCCCTCATCCTCTCCTCAGCTCTCTCCCTCCTCTCCCTGTCTCTGTCAGCCTGTAATTGAGCGTTTATTTTCTTCATCTGGTTGTCATATTTTTCCTGAATCTTTCTCTCCAGCTCTTCTCTTTCTTCTGCATTTGTTCTTCTTTCTCTTTCAGATGCGTTGTTTCTCCTCTTCGATTGCCCTCTCAGCCTCCTGGAACATCTCGTTGGTGTAGTGGCTTCCTCCGTTCTTCTGGACTATGTTTCTGATCTTCTGGAGCAGCTCAGTGACCTGAGAGCGATCCTTCAGCTCGTTGTTGAAGACGTGGTACTGGCCGTTACACCTGGCCACGAGTTCTTGAAGCTCTGGGCTTTCATCCAAGAATTCCTCCATAGTGGTGCCTTTAATGAGGTCAGCACCAGTGAAGAGAACCATGCTGTACTGGTTCGCCGCCTGGCCAAAGATTTCTTCAATATTTTGCACTGTCTGCTTTTCTTCCTCAGTGAATCTGCCCAGCCTGATGACCACCAGGAACACGTGGGGTCCAGGAGCAATGTAAGAGATGCACTGGCATAAATCTTTAGTTGTTTTAGTTGAGTCAAACCTGGTGTCAAACAGGCCCGGGCTGTCAATGATTACAACCCGTTGCTTGTCCACCTGACCTCTCCTCTTAGAGCAGTTGACAGTCAGAGACTTTGAACTGAACTTTGATTCAAAGCACTGTTGTCCCAGAATCGTGTTTCCAGAGGCACTCTTCCCAACTCTGGTCTTCCCCACCATCACTATCCTGAGCTCCCCATCATTTCTTCTGCTGCTTCCTGTGGAGAATAATGAATGACACTGAATAAGAATCCTATACGTCATATCATCACATTGCAAACCTAGTCACTAAAGGAAAATGTTGCTGTATGTTTTGCAAACTGTGAATAAGTTAAATTTGCACTTTTCCTGTGTATCATATCAATGTTATCAAAGTGACGTAGTATAAAAAATGACTTTTTCATCAGTTTGACATCAGGTGAAGGGGATGATGGATACTGTAACACCTGGGCAAGATGCCTGCTGAGCTTAAGACCACAGTCTAGACACAAACTACAAAACCGGTTGTGATTTAGCAAGTTAATGCCGTTTCTATCAGCCTTTTAGGCATCATACATGGGTATTTTTAACCACCTGTTGGTGGGGATAATGTCACAAAAAGCGGTTGTTTTTTAGTTTGGCAGGGACTTTACCCTGGGACCAAAGTGTTAGGGTGGCCCCACTGGACCTCACCTGCAAGCCATTCGAGTTAACATGTACTTAGCAGGAAAAGATTAAAAATTACCACAAAGAAATGCAAAGTAGAGGGTGACACGGGAGTGGATTTTTAGTCCCATCCCACTCCCACAAAAATAATCCCATCCCTTCTCAATCCCATGAAAAATAAGAAAAAAATCCTGTCCCGTCCCGATATCACAAGAATGACTCCTGTCCCATCCCGCTCCTGTGTTTTGTTTCGGTAAAAAAAAAAAAAATACAGTACATGGATCATACAATGCCTGCCTTAGTTGAATATAAACCCAAATATGACATCAAATGTTGTGTTTTGATGTTTATTGCCTAATTATTTTAACATTTACTCCACCTTGATGCTGTTCAGAATGACAGACACATTTGATTTCTGATGTGGTCAGACAACATGTCATAAGAACCAGTTCTGAGAGAGAAAATGTAGTTAAAGTATTTCAGTAAAATTGTTATTTATAATTATTATATATGACATCATCAGATTATTAATACTGAAGCATCAGTGTTAGAGCAGCATGTTACTGTTATAGCTGCTGGAGGTGAAGCTAGTTTCAGCTAAAAACTTGACTATTGTTATTATGATTAGGCCTGTCACATAACAAATTTTGCTCTGCGATTAATTGTGTCAGAAATTACTGCGATAAGCAATAATATTGCATAATATAATATAATATATAATTGCATGCTTTTAAGACCATTTTTATTATTGTTGTAATTTTGCTGTTTTAGACCATTTTTTAAACTTATATAATGATAATTAAGGCATATTGATGCAAGTACACCCATTTAAAGAGAAATAAACAATTATTTAACAAGAATATTTAGGAATGCAAAAAAAAAAAAAGAAAATAGAAATATCCAAAATAAATATAAAGACCTTATAAATACAAAAAATAGACTTGTCAAATAGAATAGTCAGTCTCACACTCTCAGGTGTGCAGTTACGTTTGTCATATTCGCTCTTTTTGTTGAAATGGTTTTAGAACAAACTGGCTCGTCCAAATTACTGGACTCCCGTCTGTCATTTGGTTTAAATCCAAAACACTCTGTCCGCCTACGACACTAACAACTCAAAGTACACGTTACATAAACTTTCTCCAAACATGTTTTTTGTTATTTTATTATCACGCTAATGTATGTTCAAGTGTTCATTTCCCCCGATAAGTTGGTTTTAATTCGTTATTTGATTCTATAAACACAGTCTGACCATCTCAAGCTTTTATTTTGGTACTTCCGGTGACCGGCAGTGTGAATTTGCATATTAGCTGAATATTTAGTTTCACCCAGAACATTTAGATTTAACATTTAACATTTAGATTTAGATTTAGCATTTAGATATAACATTTAGATTTAGATTTAGCATTTAAATTTAACATTTAGATTTAGATTTAGATTTAGATTTAATATTTAGATTTAGATTTAGCATTTAGATTTAACATTTAGATTTAACATTTAACATTTAGATTTAGCATTTAGATTTAACATTTAACATTTAGATTTAACATTTAGATTTAGATTTAATATTTAGATTTAGCATTTAAATTTAGATTTAATATTTAGATTTAGATTTAATATTTAGATTTAACATTTAACATTTAGGTGCCGCATTTATTATTTAGATTTAACTATTTAACATATTTCTAAGTTAACAAATATTGCTGTAAATGTGGTAAAAGGTAACGTTAAAAAATTCACATCACTTTTTTAAACATTGTTTGAAGCTAAATGTGGCAAAATGTTGATGCTATTTTCAGTGTGAGACATTTTACAAACGGCACCTCATACAAAGAGACACAAAACCACAACTAACAACTGACAAATATCAAGTTTGTGTGTCTTGCTCTTGAGGTGTTGGCCAGCTGTGTGCTTGGTACTCTACAAACAGACAGTCCAATGAGGAACTGAACTGAAAGTGAACTGAGAGTTTGAGAGTACTGAGAGTTTTTAAACATATGTCCTAATATAGTTTTGCTGTTATTAAACACAGACCCCTATGACTTAAATTCATCAATGATTTTCTCCATTTGTGGATTATTTGTTCACCTGAGGCATGCAAGATCATAGTTTTCTCACAAATTCAGTGTAACATGGGCATGACATGAGTAAACCATTTACAAATGGTCATCTGGGGGGTGAAGTGTTCATTTTATGTAGAAACACATCTCCCAGATTTTCCTCCAAAAAGGAGTAGTCAGATTCTTTAAAACAAAAACAGCATCCACCTCAAAAGCTAATCTATTTGCTGGTGAGCAGGAAATCAGGATTTTTGACTGAATGAATCATCACATTGTATAAAAGAGCTCCAGAATTTATAGTCAGATTAAGATCTTGGAACAAAAGGTTTGTTTAGAAATACAAAATAATAAAAATGTCTTTGTGGGAACTATTAGAATTGCATAAAATCAGATTAGTCAGATCACTGTTGTATCATTATAAAATAATTGTATTTTAAAATGACTCACGTGAGTTGCTGGCCATGTTTGAGCTTTGAGGGTTGCTGGTCGTCTTTGGTTGAAGAGTTCAGACTGTCTGCAGCAGCTCCTGTTTATAAAGTGGGTATGTAGGAAACCACACCCGCAAACCCAGAGAAAGTGAAACTAAAGCTTTATGCTTTTGTTTCAGTTTCAGGATGATTTTTTAACAGATGGGGTAAAAAAAAAAAAAAAAAGAAATATATTAAAAGCACAAGATACAGTCTTTAACCACTTAGAATAAATATATCAAGCAAAAGAACAAGAGATGCTCTGTCTCAGTAAAGTCCCACAAACATGACAGTCATTTATTCCAAATTAATTCATCAAGATATTGTGTTAGTTAACAAATATCATGTGACATTGTATTTGTTACTGAAGCTTTTAAGAGTAGTTCTTAGAGACAGCAAATGTTTCTCTTTAAAATGCTTATCTGTGCAGTAACCAAACCTAATGAAACATGTACTGTGGAGTAGGAGGCTGAAGTTTTGATATGGAGGTGCGTTCATATACTGTTTTTGAATGATTGTATTGGCAACAGTGAGCCTGCACACTATAAGAAAAATAAAAATGAAAATCACATCAGGGATTTTTGCTTAGATTTGCTTCATTATTTATTTTATTTATTTATTATTATTATTTATTACGCCCCGAACAGGGTCCATCACGGTTTTCACGGGATTTATACTTGTGCAGCAGACCTTGTGCCGGCCTTTGGGCCATCATGATTGTTGATCTTGAAGAAGACCCAAAGGCTGACATGTCATCAAAATGAAAGAAATGCAAATGAAGCCAGAGTGTGTAACACTTGTTCTGCAATCTTTTTTTTTTAAGATTTAAGGACAAAAAATCCCCAAATTTGCATATTTATTTTGGACCAAATGTACTGAAATGATGGATCACCTTGCTTGTTAGATTTCCCATGATTAAAGCGCCAACCTGACCTTTATGTCTATTCTTGAAGAAGACATCTGTCTTCAGGTGGTGCGGGTGTCCAGTGTGGGTCAACTTTGACTGTCTCTGTTTATTCAAACCATGTTCACTCACTCTGTCTCAAATAAGTTAACATGTAGGGAGGAATTTATTGAAACAGAAAGTGGTGAGAACAGAAAGTAAATTCTGCCCCTCTTGTATCTTGTGTTAATACAGGGACTTTCTAAAAGATAAGCCCCAACTGTTCACCTCCATTACGGCCCTTGATGGTGCCCAGGGGATGGAGGGCCTAACATAATGAAAAGAACCAGGATGAAAAGGATGAGAGCTTGCTCTGCCCCTCCCTATTTACAAGAAACACCAGCACTTCTCAGAACTGATGCACAAAGCTGCACAGCTCTCCCCACTTTCTGTATTTACAGGAAATGGCAGCAGTTCTTTGAAGCTCCACACTTTTTGTCCCAGCACCTATAATCTGCTGAATCTTTGTGTCAGAGCTCCTAAATTTTGAGACAAAGTATCTTATTTGCCTCTAAAATCCAACTTCCTCAACTATCTCACTCCAACTAATCATTACAGCTCTAATTCAGAGGATCAGCTGTTGCTTTATTTTGTTTAAACATGGGGTACTTTAAAAGCACAAATTACAAAAGGCTGCTCTATTCAGAAATGTGACATTAATATAAATATATTTCAGACAGGAGAGACTGAGAGAACAGAATATTTATTTACATGTGCACATAAGTGTGAGAAATGTGAACAGTACCTACTCATCTGTCCCTGCAGATAACAAGATATAAATCCCATGTATAGCACAAAAAAGTAATAATACAGCTCTATATAACATACTACACGCATTCAAAAACAGAAATATTTGTAAATAAGGACAGGACAATATATCTCAATAAACTGGGTATTGCTTCCATGAGAAGACCTTCTGTTATTGTTTTTTGCCCAGTTTTGTAGCCTATTATCTTTCAGCGTTTTTCGCATTTTTAGCATTTTATTAACAATAATACTAAAGAAATCACTATAAAATAATGACAATGCAATAAAAATAATGAAATGCATGTTCAGTCTCTCTACAGCCTACACTGCGACATATTTCTGTATCATGATGTGGTTGATACAAGCAGCATTTCAATAGGCCTAATTAACAATAACGATTTTTACACTTCCAAAAGTCTGTTGTGGTCGGCAATTGAAAAAAAACAAAACACCATGTCGCGTCAGTGTGGCAATGAGTTGTGGATTATTAAATCAGTGAGGTCTGCACCCCAAGCGGACTCTCTGGAAGTCTGCAGATAGTCCACTTGAGGCCTCTTGGATTTGAACAGCACTCCCAGACTTCCCTGGAAGGCGCCCGTAAAGTCTGCGAGTCTTCAAATTTCAGTCAGAACTGTGAATGAATATAGCATAAAGGAAGTCTTCCCGACTGAGCTTCTGCTGAACTTCAGAAGTGTGTGGCAGAGAGAGGAGAAAGATAAAGTATGAAACTGTCCTTTTCAGTCTTGAGAGGGAGCAATGTGGGGAAAGTGAGGAGTAAATGAGACACACCTGTGAGCTGAGGGGACTGACGAAGGAGGGAAGCATGGAGACCAGGAAGAGGAGCGAGAATCACTAAAAGTTTGCTTTTCGGACATCTCTGCTGACAAACAAACAAATACACACTGCAAAGTAAACAGAGTGGCAGTTGTTGGACTTCACAGACTTCTCCAAGGAGCAGGTTTGGATGAAACTTGTTCAGCTACCTCCATGACTGTCTGCTGGACCTGCACGAGTCAAGGTGAGTCAACTCTCCAGTCTCCTCCTGTTCTCCTGCCTCCAGGTTAATGTGCACGGCTTCTCATATTCTACATTCAGCCTGCTCTTTGTGCACCGCCTTTTTTACCGCGCTCATTCCCTCCTTGGACAGTTGAGTGTCCCCCAAACACACTTTGTTTATTTGAAAGGGCCTACAAACTGTTCATTTATTCACACACACACACACACAACAAACTCCTGCAATGACATGATGAAAGTTTATCGGGGGCTGTTTTCACAAAGCTTCCTCATACTAATAGTTGCTCCTAGTGACATAACTTTAAGAAAATTCTTAGAGTTGTGATGTTTTCTAAAAATGTCTCAGCCCTTAAAAGAGCTCCTAAGTTAAAAAAAAACCTGTTGGGAGTAGAGAGGAGGACTTTTAGGAGGTTTCAGAGTTTTTTAAGCAGAGGAGAAAACGGTGGCAACAAAGAGGTGGCGTCCACTCAGCCACCAAGCTACTGGGTGCCCCACGTTCAGGGACAGTGTCCTCGCCCGGTGGCCGCAGTCTTGATTCCAACCTGGCGCCCTTTGCTGCGTGTCATCCCCCTTTCTCACCCTTACGCACTTCCAACTTGTGTGTAGAGTGATGAGCGGCTTATCAGCTGTTTCCATATGTCATGACATCTAGAGATACTCACTGATGTTACAACACACGTGTGTCAGGGCCGTATTTTGCACTTTCAGGCCCATTTCTGGGCTGTTTATAATGAAATAGAGTGGCTAAGACCAAAATTGTGACGATTGCTCCTTTTCGGAGAATTAGGTTTTCCCCCGCCTGGCTTTAAGGGGATAGATACAGGATTCATACTTCTCGGTGTCCAGACGGAAAGCGGCAACCTCTGCGTGGCTTTTTAACCCTTTTTCTGCTTTCAGCTGACACCAACGATCAAAAGCTGAATCGATGTTGATTCTGGATTTGCTTCTCCGTTGGTCGGCTAGAATTTGCGACGAATTGCACTATTTTTGAAAAAATATTCATTTTGATGAAACAGCTATACATGTGACCTTTAACACTGCTGCCTGTGGCCATGTGTTTGTTTTCAAAGCCTTGAAACTCACCGAGTGGTCAGTGGTGTTCGTTGATGTTCTGACATAAAAGTCGTAGCAAACTGTGGTTTCCGTTACGATTTATTTGTCATTTTGTCTCATCCATTGGTTTTCTATAGGAAGCCTCATTGTCTGTTGGTAGTAATCCACCACCGGAAACAGAAAGGGGGTTGTTCAGGACAAGGTTGTAGTCATTGTAGTCTTTTAGCTCAGTGAAAGTGCCAGCTCGACAGTGCTGTGGATTTCTCGCTTGTAAACAACCTTCACAGTATGATGCCTTTGAACATAACACCAACCTTCTTCAATGAACACATCAGTGAACACCACTGACCTCTCAGTGAGTTTCACGGCTTTGAAAACGAATGTTTAGGGTGGTTTTAGGACAGGTTCACACATGGCCATAGGCAGCAGTGTTCGGAGTCAAATTCTCCGAAAATGAGCAATCGTCACAATTTTGGTCTGAGCCACTCTATTTTATCATGAACAACCCAGAAATGGGGCTCAGTGTGCAAAATACTGTACTTCTCCTTTAGCATGTGCATAGAAACAACTTTCTCCATGACGCACTCTTGCGCAAATGGATTTCCTTATATTAAAAAAAAATGGGGACGTGGCAGTTTGCTGATTGCCCATCAATTTAGACTGGTTCTGATTCATCAGCAGGCAAAGAGCTGAGACCTAAATCATCCAATACGCACGTGTCATGATGGTGAGTTTGCGTGCGCACTTATTTTTAATGATCAGAGTAAGAAGTGTCTCTGCCCTCAAATTAGTTAATGATGCCCATTGTGACGCAGTTAATTTAATTTCCACTGGACACCCACACCTCAGTGGCTCACAATAGGACAACCAATTACATCTGTTAAAAGAATGTGTCACACCTGGTGACGAGGTCGACCTCACCTCCTCATGAAGGTCAAAGCTTCTGCCCCTTCCTTGCACTTTCCTTAATCACTCCTGAGCTCAGAGTCCTTGCTAAAAAGTTTAGGCTAATTTAGGAGCTCAGTTCTCAAAATGTTTATGAAAACTGGCCCTGGAGTCCTTTTTCAGTTTATTTGATCAAAAGACATTTTTATTTTGGTTTGTTGATTTAATGGCCATTTTGTGATTGAGAGACTTTGATAACAATTTGATTTGACTGCTTTTAATTTATCAATTTATATTATTTATTTTATACCTTACTATATAATGACAAAAACTGTGTGTCTGTTCCACGTTTTTCTCCTCACTGACTTTGTCAATCCATGTGAAATTTGGCACAGTGGTAGAGGGTCATGGGAGGATGTGAATGAAGCAACATTACATGAAACTTTGCACAGAGATGTCTCTCCTCATGAGGAACAAATTTGCCTCAAGAACCCATAACTTCTGGTTATACAAATTTTCCGCCATTTTGAATTTTTTGAAAAACACTTCAAATCGTTCTCTTCCTAGGAGGTTTGAGCGATCTGCATGAAACTGGGTGAACATAATCTAGGGACCAATATCTAAAGTTCCCTCTTGGCAAAAGTTGGAAAACTTGCTAAAACTGAGCTTCTATAAGGCAATGAATATTGCGGAGGGCGTGGCTCATCACATAAAGGTGTGTAACATCTCAAGGGTTTCACCCATCACCACGCACCAAAAAATGACAGCTGAAACAATTAGTTGACAAATGGATTAGTTCATAGACAAAAAAAATTAAATAACTACTTTTTCTAATTAATTAATCCTCATTTTTAGCCACAGCACACTGAGGGCAGAGATGGTCAGACAGTCGCTCCACCTCTGTGGTGAAAAATAAAATCGCCATGATATTTTGTACAGACATTTATGATCTAGAGTGGGTCAATCATAATCAGTTTGGTGAGCTACTGAACTTTTTGTCCAGCACCATCATCATAAAGTGAATATTTTGAGAGATTTTCGATCTTTTGTAAAGTCAAAACAAATCTGCGGTGGACAACTTGTCGCCAAAATAGACTTGTAATGAAAATAATCGCAACTCACAACCCTGCAAAACAACTAAACCACTTAAGAAACCCAGGTGTTATTTAATTGATAAGAAATATTTATTGTTTACCAGTATATTTGCAGTACATTTTTTTTTTATAAAGCTGTGTCACATTCTGTCATCATAAATCTTATCTTACAATCGAAACAGGACCGAGGACAGAGAAGCCTGCAGCAGGATCCAAACACTCCACGGGTTACTGGGAAACAAAAACCAGGAATGTAATGCTGTTTGTTTGTCCATGCATTCGAAAACAAGGTGGGAATGGATGCATTAACCAAAAGCATTCAGAATTTAGTGAACAGGTAAATGTGATGAAGAGTGAACAAAGACACCAGGACCTGACTCCTACTGTGAGAATAAGAACAAACCTGTGAGATGTTCAAAGAGGCAGCTGATCCAAACTATACTGGTCAAATAAATACATTTCTCTTCATCTGCATCTTAACAAGAGCATGAATTAGATTAGTTTTAATTGTACAACAGGCCTTTACACACAGGAGACACTTTGACCCGACGCGCACACAGGTGAAACTAATGCTGTTAATAAGAGTGTTAAAGTGACGTATCAGTGACGCCTGCTTTTCCTTCAGTAAGTCAAAATGTCTGCTGGGAAAAGTCACATTGTTCTCATATATTACTCTGATAATAAATGTTAATTAAAGTCTGTGCTGCGTCAGATTGCTGTGCGTTACTGAGGTGGATTATTTTAAAGTTATATTTCTATAACTAATGGCTTCTGAACTAATGGCAAAATCACCTTTAAATGTGGGGAAATCTGGTGTGCGTCACCTATAAACTCTTCTTATAATGATATCTCTATGAGGGATTTTACTTCGTAGCAGCATTATATTTATTTTCTCAGCTCTTCCCTCTGACAGAGGCATCGGTACGGAACAATGAATATTTACACTGTGTACAGACACGCAAGCTAAAAACGACAGATCCTGCAGAACGAATAGTGATAACGCCTAGCTGCGCAGTCTCTCTCACCACTGCACCTGGAACGGAAATATCTAGCCGGGGTTAAAATTCCTCATATACACACATTTCACAATATCACACAAATAAATTTGGAGTCAAGCAGCCCAACGTTTTAAAGTCTGATGGCACACGGAAAGGCAGACCATGTTAATGACGGCTGGCAGACAGTCCAGGGCTGAAGGGAGGATGTGTCGATCGTAGTCAGCAGTGAAAGAGGCCGTTGGGGCTAGGCTTTGAAACACAGAATTGCACACTAGAACATCCTATCGTTACGTTGCCCCTCTCCTCAGGCTTGTCCCTGAAGCACATGTAGGATGTCGCCCCGCTTTGCTGAGCGGGCTGGGGGGGGGGGGGGGGGGGGTGTCTTCAGAACTCCTCGTGAACATTTCTGGCGTAATCCATGAGCTTGCTGCCCGTGAAGTATTCGCTGTACTTGAGAATCTCGTCCAGCTCCAGATTATGATTCTGGTTCTCGTCTGCGACGGCGATCATCTGCTTGGCCTCGTTCAAGGCGTTGTGCTCGTTCATCGGGTCCATGTACTCCTGTACGCCACACGAGAAGACAGGAGAAGGAGGAGGGAAAAGTCAGTAGCTGCGTTTACACAGACATTATTTCTTTCTTTCTCCTTCAGATTAGAGATTCCAACTTAACCATGTACATGGAAACTGAAAGTGAACCGATAAGATGTGCGTTTACATGCCCCCAAGCATGTAATCAGAATATAACTTTTACGAGCAGCATTTACAAGCGGACCTGCCCAAACAAACTGCACTTAGGGGGCAAACAAACTTGGGTTTGATTGCAGCCTAAGTTTCCATTCAGTCTCACATTTAAAAAAAAAAAGAAACATTATATTTGCATTTATAAAATGGTCGACTGCACAACGATTAAAATATTTAAGTGTTTTAGGAGTCCGTGTTGACCAACTTAAAATACTTAAGTAGATTCTGACTCTAAACCCTCAGACAACAAATACAAACTATCAAAAATCTATGATATTAACGAAGAGACGACTCAAATGTGACTTCTGCTTGTCCATTTCTCACCTCCAGCTCCTCCATGGTCACGATCCCGTCACGGTTTTCATCAATGACGTCCTCAAACTCCTTCTTTCTCTCTCGCACCCAGTCGTCATCGATGTCCTGAGCCTGCTGGTTCTCCACGGTGCCCACAGGTAGAGAGATGAACTCTGACAGGGTCAGTTTCTTATCGCCATCCTGATCTACAAACACAGCAACAGTGAACGTCACATCTGTGCCCTGTGTGTGTTAAAACATATTTCCATAATGGGCCTCATCACAGAGCAATGCTTGTTCAAATACACAGACCCAATATTGTATTTGTTAGATAAACAGATGAGATATTTGCAGACAGTAACAGATATAGTGCTGCCTCTCGCTGTTTTAATGGAAATGTGCTAATGATGGACTTTTGTTTAATTAACTGCACAACTCTGATTCTGGTTTAAGTCATTTTTAAAGGAGAAATGCTGATGATTAGCTGGCTCCTGCCACAAAATGTGACAATTTTCTGCTTTTCTTTGTTATAAAATAGCAAACTTGTTATCTTTGGGTTTAGAACTGTTGATCGTATAAAAAAGCAATTTAAAGATGCACTTTGAGCTCTGGGAACTTGTGATTAATTGATCACAAAACATATTGTTAGCTGCAGCCTTTACGCTGTGCACCATTTATCTTAAATGTTCCTGCCACTCTCCACTGTGTCCTCTGAGGGAAAATGCCAACAGGTAGTTACAACACTGTGCAGAAAGTGTGACCCAACAGTGAGCAGGAAGTTGTTTGCATAACGAAGTGCCCTGTTTAATACCAGCTGAACAAGCTTTATCAGCCCGTCATGGTACGAGTGTGACATTAACAGGTCTGCACAGATATTTAAAAACGTAACAAAGCACCATCGTAAATATTTTTAAAGGATGTACATTACAGCTGCGATAATCTATATTTTTATATTAACAAAAGACCAAATAACTATGTGGATGTGTTTTGGTTTTACAGTCTGTTTTGGTTCCCTCTCATCAGCATCAGCAGCATGCTTCAGATCAGAGAGGTGTAACACAAAGCAGCTTCATCAAAGCCAGGCTTTCTTTGCTTTAGCTGGCTCACCAAAGTTTACATCCTTAATTAGAGATAATAGCTACCACGACGGTGCTTATTAACTGTCTTTGTTAACCCAAGTCTCCTTCAGGCTCTGTATGTGTCCCCATAGAACTAGTTGACTCTTGTCCCACACAAAATTGACCGTTCACATGCCGCCTACTCCTGCCTACTTTCCACGGAGCAGTCAGTTCAGTTTGGTAAACTTTCTTCCTGTTTCCACTGTGTAAAGTTGTGGATGGTGCCAGTGGAACTGTTCTGTACCGTCCCCATGTTTGGTCCCCCCTCTGTTGGGGTACCTAGCACACAGATCTGTTCATACTGTGAGAGTTTTATTAGTAAACAGTAACTATAAAATGAAAGGATGTTTTGCTGCCGCTCACAGCAGCTGGAGTCTGAGAAAAAATAACTTCATTCACTGGGCCGACTGACGGCGACTTTTAAGGTGGAACGTTTACTTGTAATGTTACTCAATGCATGAGGTGACGACAATACACCTTGAATTTCACTGTGACATCTTTGACCGTTACTGTAGTTTTTATATGACAGATGCTTTTAGTAATGAGTGGATCTTCAAGTGATTATATAAATTAATTTCGGCAGGGTTATGCAAACTGCATATATTCTAACCCTCGCTAAACACTAACCCAGTGAGCTTGCCTGAGAAGGACTAAATGCACAAAGCTGCTATTTTTTAAAATATCCCATGGAGAGAGACTCTCACTGCAGCCTGTACTATTTAGTTCTGAAAATGTCAGTGTGCAGCCTCGTTCTGTGGACGATAAACGATGCGCAGACTTGCGACAGATCTGTGTCACCGGTAATGAGGAAATACAGTAATGAGGAAATACAGTGAGTGCTGGACGGAGCAGTAACTGACAACAACCTCACCCACATTTAAGACGACTGTTTTTGGTGGAAACGCTAGGGTCTAGGTACCATGTCTGAAGGGTTACTTTAGGTTCCAAAGGTACCATACCGAAAGTGTTCGGTGGAAACGGGGCTTTAATGTATGATTTCATGAAAGACTTTTATAGGAGGAGAAGCTACAAACATATTGAGTAGCTCACTGAGGGCAAGAACAGACTTGCAAACAGGAGCATACATTTGCACACTGAGTCCGTTTTTTTTTTTTTCGTCCAAAATTTTCACACATCTAAAAATAAAGACGTCTTCACTTTGTGCCAGTCATGTTCACTTTTGTGCATCATCAAAGTTTTCTGAACAGGGCTGATTTTCTGCGTTTGTCGCATCTGTCAGAGTCTTTAGAGACGCCTGACCAATAATCAGTGACAAAAATGTGGCAGCAGGACACAGCTGTAACAAGACAGAAGAACGGGGCGCAGAGTAGGGCTGCAACTAACGATTATTTTCATTGTTGACTAATCTGTTGATTATTTCTTCGATTGTCAACTAATAATTTCATCAAAAAAATGTTGAAAAATGTCGGTCTGTCTCTCCCAAACCTCAAAATTATGTCATTTAATGTCTTGTTTCATACTCACGCCAAAGGGTTTTAGTTCCCCATCATGGGAGAGTGTGTAAAGTTGCCAATATTTGAACTTAAGAAGCTGCAATAAGGTTATTTTGGGTACTTTTATAGTACTTTCTATGAAAAATGACTCCTACCAATTAGTCAACTATTAAAATAATCAGTGACTATTTTAGTCGATCAATTAGTCGACTAATCGTTGCAGCCCTAGCGCAGAGAATCAGTTCATAACACATATAGCTCATGTTCAACAGGTCAGATAGTAATATTCAGGTGGATGAGGATGAAGAGGAGGAGGATGTGGAACGCACATAGACCGTGGAGGACAGCTCCACCCCTTCATGCAGCTACGGTGCCAAATGCAAAGCAGGGAGGAAGTGAAAGACAGATAGGTTACCCCAGAGGAGAGAGGCAAAGGAGGAAATGTGTCATTTTGTCATGTATTGTGAAAAAAACGGACTCCGAGGGCAAAAGCCTTTCCTCGGATTTTCTGCATCAACAATTGAATGCATGTGGGTTTCTGTGGCGACACAATGCATACGGTTTGTGCTGCTGTATTTGCATGGGCTTTGTCTGGTGGCATTACTAACTTATGGTTCAACTAATTTTTATCACCTCAGATCCGTGAAGACACAGATGATGCCTCTAGTGTCAAATGTAAGGAAGTGCATCAGTGTGCGAGACTAGTTTGGAGCAAACTAGAGGAGAGTTTGGCAGACATTTTACTTCACAACCAAGCTACCAGGCCTGTCAGTATTGGACTTGCATTCATCACCTGATAAGAACATGACTCTCAGGGCTAACATTGCGGACGTGACTGCTGGATGTGTAACTGAGCCGCTGTTTGCTAACAAGTTCCCCATATCAAGTAAACATGTCAGTGTCAACAGTTACTTCCTGCTTCATACGGGTGGTTAAATAAACAGTTTATACAGGTTTAAGACGATGAAGCTCATGATTCAGGTATAGGGTGGCAGTGAAGTGTACCTAGGTCGCGCACAATCTCCTTGACCATGTACTTGAGCATGCCTCTGCTGTGCTCAGGATGAAGGAAAGACAGGAACTCCTGCTCGTTCAGCAGCTGGTCAGCTGGGGGGTTGTCGGCCTGAAACCAGCGGTCCTTCAGGCTCTCCAAAACCTCCTGAGCTGCAACCATGAGAAAATTCAGCTCAATTAGATTGTTACTGTGATCTCTGCAGCACGTGTTCTGGCATACTCCTGAAAACATTACAACATATTCCTTACAGTTCGACACTTACTTTCCTCATCCAGTTTCAGATCTTCATTGTTCTTTATTTTCTCAGCGATCTCCTTTTCATTGAAACCTTTGCTGGCCAGAAATTTGACTCTGTATTCGTCCCATGTCACGTGACCTAAGGAGAAAGCGTATATTGAGAAGGTTAGATTTACAGATATTATTCATTAGCTTACAACAGCTGTTGAAACGTGGCCCACACAGGCCACAAACCTGACAGGGTTTGAACACAGTCAGCGTGCTCTGAATTACAAGTGGATGTGATTTTTTTTTTTTCTCTCTCTCTCACCGTCACCGTCCGGGTCAACGGCACGGAAACTGTTCTTGTTCTCCACCATGGCCTCCTGAAAGTGCTCCTCTGTCTTCTCCATAATCCAGCGCTGCATCTCCTTGGCACTGACACTCCTGTCCTTGTTGAAATCAACTCTGTGAAGAGAGAATTAACAAGAATAAATCAGGTGCTAATTCAGCTCAAGTTACTGGACATTAACACTGTATATACCGTCGGCTGTAACGACCCTGTGACCTGTCTGGCTTGTGTCTAGTGCTTCTGTTTATGCAGGCTGAGCACTAAAACCTTTAACACTGACATTTCTTTACCATTTAAAGTAAAAATCAAGGAAGATGGAGGGGGTGAGGGGAAAGTTGTCCAATCATGGTGGTTTAATTAAAAAAATACAGAATGGCCTTTGTCCTCTGTTGTCACCGTCTGTTATAAAAATGGCACCTTGCCTGGTGAATGTGGACAATAGGCAAATATTTGCACAGCTTGTTTTGTTTACTCCTTTGAATCCAAGTGCTCTAATATATTGCCTCGTGTTTGTTCTTAAAAGGTCCAGTGTGTATGATTGAGGGGGATATATTGGCAGACATGGAATATAATATAATAGGTATGTTGACTTTAGTTTATAATCACCTGCTTTTGTCAACTCGAATGAACCGTTTGTATCTACATACGGAGCAGGTCGTCGTCCATGGAGTCCAACATGTTTCTACAGCAGCCCAGAATGAACAAACTAAACACTGGCTCTAGATAGGGCCATTCAGGATTTGTGTCAGCCACTGTAGCCTCCGTCGGGAGAGCGTTGGAAAAAGCTTTTTTTCCCCCCATGAAATTGCTTTAGTTAGTGTTTGTAAGGGTTTAAATCAGCTGGGGTCTCATTTATAAACATTGCACACGCACAAAACAAGGCCTGAAAGAAGCTTACGCCACTTCCCACGCAAAAGTTGTGATGTATAAAAACAAACTTGATGGGCGAAACTTTGACCCATGCTTGTGAACATTTTGGAGACAGGAAACTGGCAACGCACATAACACGTAAACAAAGAAGTTTCAGCTGGTTGCAACCTGCAGTCCTCACCACTAGATGCCACTAGTCACTTCACCTGGTTACAAATGGGTTGAATAAAAAGTAGATAAATCCTCCTAAATCTTGCACACTGGTCCTTTTAGGTGAAAGTTTTTCTTTCACATCTCCATGTTCAGGTAAATGACTTGTAGTAAATAATACTGAGGTTTCACAAGTCTCAGTTCACCGTCTCATTTCATGTGTTTCATAACACCAAGTTATTGTGACACCCCAAGTGCATGTAGACCCAACACACCTTCAGTCATAACACTGTTAAGTATAGTCATCACAGCATAAAGCAAAGGGTTACGCCTCTCTTTGATAATCTCTTGGCCTTCATACTGATGACCTCTGAAAAACCTGATCAGCAGCAACACTCAGTTCAGGAATGCTGTCACTCCTGACTGAGATTTAAAGGATGACAAGTCTTACTTGGTGAAAATCTCAATCAGCTTCTTTCTGTTCCTCCTCGGCTCCGAGTCCTCCTCAAACTCCTCGATCTCTTTACCCAGGAAAACCTCCTGATGGAAGTCCTTGTTGAGGTGGCCATCCATCTCCATCTTCACCCCATTCAGGTGGTCGGGGGGAGAATCTCGTTGTCATCCTTGGAGGCTGGAGGCTTCTCTTTAGCAGCTGACATGTTGGCTGGCCGTGCGTGTACATCCATGGTGTGGAGCAGGATGCAGAAGAGCAGGGACACGGCCAGGAGGTTTCTGCACCACAGTTTCCTCCAAACAGCCATGATTACCTTTAGAAAGGGAAACACTTTTAGTTACGTGGACTAACTCTGGAAATAAAGCTAAGAGAAGATAATGCTAATGCACATCATCAAGCACACGCGCTCCTGCACCTAAAGCAGTTGTCTGCTCAACTAACCTGCACATGACAAAATTAAAGAGAGCATCATCATCAAAATTCAACATACATGCTTTTTAGTCCTTTTACATGTTTATACATAGGTTTTATACAATGTCTGGAGCTTAATTTTGTATAATATTTAAATTAACTTATCTTATATTCACACATCGTGGCTCTTACAGTTGAGTACTTCCTTTAACGCTACTTTAACTTCTACTCCACAACAATTTGGAGGCAAATATCGTACTTTTTCTTGCACTACATTTATTTGATTACTTTATTACTTTGCAGATTCAAATAATGATACAAAATTCACATCAACAATTACATTATGATGAAAAATTACTATTACAGGTTCAGATAAGCCTTTATTTATCCCTTAAATTTCTAAGTGACATGGCAATGTTCTAAAAAAATAAGTTTTACCAGCTGCAACACTTAAGTGATACAAACATTAATGCATCAATAAGTTTAATCCCATAATGATATATATTATTGTACGATGGGACATTTTGCATGATGCGCACTTCAACTTTTTGTACTTTAAATATATTGGATGCTAATACAGTATACTTTTACTTCAGTATGATTTTAAATGCAGGACGTTTACTTGTAAGTAACAGAGTACTTGTACACTGCGGTAACTTTCCACGAAGTACAAGGTCAGATCACTCACAACACTGAGGCTGGCTCAACTTTAATGCCGCGTTCAGGTCCTATCTGATTTTCCACAACTGCAACACGCCCACTGGAAAATCCCGTTCGCGTCAGCCTCCATGTAGGAATACTACTAATACTTGTGAAGGACTCACGACGGAGGATTTGTTTGCAACATTAAATCACCTACAGTGACAGGTTATACAGAAATACACCAGCAGAAGCAGCTAACAGCAGAATAAACTACGGAGATGCACACTCGCTGTTTAAAACACATATAAGACACCTTGAGTTCTCCGTTGTACGGTGGTATGAAGTGTGTTGTGAACGCTACATGAGGTTATAACGATAATTTAGCTTCGTCAAATTTTGTCGTTTCTCACCGTTAATGTTCACATTATAAACTTAAATATTATTCACCAGCACGGCATTGTGTTCCTGGAAGTAAACAAAAGGCTCATTAACGTAAGTAGCGGCTAGCTCGTAAATTTAGCTTCGTCACGTCATACGAATTATTATACACCGCAGCTGACTGTTAGCAGGCTAAGCGGCTAACACAAGCAAGCTAACGAATCATTAAAGGTTAGCGCGAGCTGGTGTAAGTGAACAGTACAAAGAGAGACAACGCGACCTACCTGTCAAGCACGACGACTGAAAGTGACGCTGTGCGAGAAGTTCAAACGACTTTGGGTGAGCAGAGGCGGCTAGCTGCGGGGACGCACTTCCTAGTAAACCAGCGCAGCGGTTCCAGTCAGGCAACTGTCAGACTCCAGTTCCTGTACACGTGGCTCCCCCACAACACCCCACTGTGGGACGGCTCAGAGTGAAAACGCCACAGAAGAGACGCGGCTCGGCTGTCAGAGTCCTCTCTGCTGTCCGAGCTGCCGCCGATTCACTCAAGCTGTCAGCTGAACTGGCTCCCAGCTAAATGCTAATGTTGCTGTGGCACAGTTTTGTGAAGCTAATCGCTTTCACAAGCATGACTTCCGGACGGGACTTTCAAAGTAAAGAGCAACTGAGGAGGGATCCCTCTTCCAGGACGGACAGACGTGCAACAGATGTCGTACAGAACAGATCAGCATAATAAATTAACAGTAATCTGTATGACACAATGAGACAGAAAGAGGGAGAGATGCAGGACAAACGGTAATGACAGTAGCTTACAACAACATTCATGAAAGTAATAATATTATCGTTATAGTTCTGGCTACTGTGGTACAATATGTTGAAAGTATATATTAGTATCTGGCAGTATACATGTATGATAATAATCATATGTGTATAATAACAGTAGAAGTATGACTAATGACTAATGATGGCAGCAGCAGCAGGAGGCATCTGGCAGGACCACGGCAGCAGCACAACCACACACGTCACACTATCCAGGCACCGCTGCAATACGAGTTAACCTGAGAGACAGTGGAGCACAAAGGCTCCGGAGAAGAAGCCGAGTTAGTGACATCCAGAATGGCCGAGTTAGCAAGATGCAGTAATAGGACGAGAGAGAGTGAGAAAAGGAGAGAAGGTGCCTGGTGTATTATAGGTGGTCCTCCGACAGACTAGGCCTAAGTCAGCCTAACTAGGGGCTGGTACAAGCCAAGCCTGAGCCAGCCCTAACTATAAGCTTTATCAAAGAGGAAAGTCTTAAGTCTAGTCTTAAATGTGGAGACGGTGTCTGCCTCCCGGACCGTAACAGGAAGATGATTCCACAGGAGAGGAGCCTGATAGCTGAAGGCTCTGGCTCCTGATCTACTTTTGGAGACGTTAGGGACCACGAGTAACCCTGCGTTCTCAGAGCGCAGAGTTCTGGTGGGATAATATGGCACTATGAGCTCTCTAAGATATGACGGAGCTTGAACATTTAGAGCTTTATAAGTTAACAGTAGGATTTTAAATTCAATTCTGGATTTTACAGGGAGCCAGTGCAGAGAAGCTAAAACGGGAGAAATATGATCTTGTTTCTTAGTTCCTGTTAGTACTCGTGCTGCTGCATTCTGAATCAGCTGGAGAGTTTTTAATGATTTACTAGAGCTACCTGATAATAGAGAGACACCTTATGTTGTTGACACCTTATGAATTAAAGGGTATCTTATTTCTACAGGTGCTAGAGATATGTGAAAAGACATGGGAGTAAATCAACTAATTAAAAAATACGGAAATTATGATGGGAATAAATAAATAAATAAATATATATCTACATACTCAGTGTAACACCTGAACAGCAAGTGCAGTTAGCACAGGTAACGTTTGCTAGCCGTGCTTTAAATTTAAAGAATTACTAGCTAAAAGTGCGTTAAGTACATTTTTTACTAAGGAACATTAATGGATAATATAAAAGGGTAAATTATAGAGTCCGTAGTCGGCTCTATAAAGGTTGAAGACATTCTGCAGCGAGAACACATGCAAACACACAGGTTCGAGTCCAGGGTGATTCACCATACATGATGGCGGTTCCAGGAGTTGATGGAGTCTTCTTTTAACCTAGTAAATTTTGTAGTGAGTTACAGTATCCAGTTACAGAGGATGTCAGAAATGACAATTTCCATGTAAGACTTTCCAGTGTTCACACTACCTTTGGTATTTCAAGGCAGCGCATGTTTTCTTCCTCTGTAGGCATTGTTCTGCTATTGCCACAGGAACACATGTAAAAGTTATAGATGAAAACAATGTTAAAAAAATGTTTAATGCAATTAGTTTTATTAGTAATAAGAGAATGCAGTATGGGAATAACTTATGATTGCAGTAATTGTTTTCTACATAAAGTTTATGTTTTATCAACAAAGGGAATTTCTGCATGGCTTACTGACTAAACTTGATTTAATAAGTGCTATCAAAAAATAAAAGTTGGAGTAACAAACATAACTCCCATTGAGAAACATCCTGGTTTAACCGCTGCTCTCTTTGTCCTTTAAAACTTCTTGCTGTGCATCTGGGTTGGACTCTGGGTCAAACATTTTGGACTGTCAGCAGACAAACTGAAGTATATCGCTATTAATTATGCTTACAATGCTGCTCACCTGGTGATAGCTTGGTCATAGCTGCTTTTTCACGTTTTTGTAAAGCAAAATATAGACTTTAAAAAAAACAAAACGGAGAAAAACAGCCTCGATGGCATCTCTACAAATTACATCCACTTATGAGAGGATTAACTTAATTACTCCTTCAAAATCACCCCATAAGCCAATCTACAAAAAAAAAAAAAAAAAAAAAATCAATATTTTAACTAGAAACACATTAATGGCGACGTCACACAGTCAGGAATAAAGATGTATTTACTGTTTGTACAGTAGGGGGACAGTAATAATAATAATAATGATAATAATAATAATAATAACATATAGGCTATTTTAATATGATGTATTTTAATGTTAAAGCAGTAATCAGTTCAGATATAAACGGTTCAATTCTCTTGCATTTCATATGGGATGCATCTGTTAAAAGGAAAAAAACATTTGCTACATTAACTTATGTGTCCAGTATAATTATCAGTGGGGGGAGGTTAGGGTGAGGGTAAAATAACTGGGTATAAAAATAAATGTGGTCAAGTCCAGGCAAGTTTTCTTTACTTTTTTCTCCTCTCTCCTTGACACCTTGCATGTTGTCTGGGCGCTACAGCAGCGCCCCTGGTGGCTGTTGGCAAAAATTCAAGGAGCTACAGGCACTAAACAGCCTGTTCTGAAAGAAGGCTGAAAGAGGGTTTTTGAGGAAAGATAAAATACAGGATCAGAGTGGAGTTTGACCAAGAAACTTCACAGACATGTCCTACTGGTATGTAAGACTTATTTTTCATTCTTGAAAAAGGGGTATAATACGTCTCCTTTAAAATATAGATCAAGGTAATAGATTGTGTTTTGAATATTTCAAAGTGATAGATATACAGTTGAAATAGTTAGCAGACAGTAATGGATAATTGGTATAAAAAATGTTGACAGTTATTTTAAATGCTTTAATTTGTCAAAACATAATTTCTCTCAAGGGTGTCAAAAGAAGGTGAAAGATGGTGGTTTTGTGCTAAAACGATGCTTGTTTTGGTTTTGTTTCAGCTTTTTAAAAATTGATGTTGAGGAAGAATGCATGTATAATTATTTGAAGGACTATATCAGATTTTCTGAGGGATTTCTCATACCCTGATGTTGCTGTGTGCATGTTTTATTCATTATTTTTATTTGGTATAATGGTATAATGAATGAAAGGTTCTTAAAGGTGGCTAAAAGAAATAGATACACAGCGAAACAGCTAAAAGTAATGAATAAAAAGGTGAATTGACTGAAAACTATGGCTAAATGTAGTTAGCTGTATTAGCACAGTAGCAAAATAGTCAGCTAAATGTATGGATATATGTTGAAATACCCAGCTTTAGTAATAAATGGTATAAAACACTGGAAAACTGGGGTGCAAGATAAGCATGAGCCAGAAAAGCAGACATGCAATGGTTTTATTGTGTTATAAACTTTTATTTTAATTGTTGTATGTCAGTACAAACCATCTGATTTTCTCTTTTATTTCAAAAGGCAACATTTCCCAGTTTCTGGTTTTGGTCTGCTTCCCCGTGTTGAGCTTGACCCTGCTGGCTGCCTCTGCTGCCTGCTGCGTTTTCAAACAGACGTGCCAGCACATACAGGAAGTAGGGTGACACCAGCATGAAGCCATACTGGAAAGGTACTGGTGAGTTGTTTGTACTGCAGCCCGCTGCCTCTGGGTGGCACTGTCTTAAATGTAATAATATCAAGTAGAGGAAAAAGCAGCCTCACCATGAAAGTTGTGAAGTAAAAAAAAAAGATCTGGTCGGCACTCATGAGCTAACATGTTATTTATTCTAATAAGAGTACGAGAGGGCTGAATTCCTTTTAGACAAATGAGCTGATTGTAGGAATACCAAGACCAACAATTTATCCGCATCAGTCATATATTATTTACTGAAACCTGCAATTTACAGTACTTGAAATATAAGTATTACCTCAAATGTTTTCCTAATAGAGCAGTCAGCAAAGTGAGACATTTCGCTGAACATCAGCGCAGAATAAATCAAACAGGTATGCACTCTTGTATATGGCATCGTCAGTATTGTTTGGCAGGCTTTCAGGCAGCAGATTACACAAGATAATGCCTGGAGGTCACAAAAAAATACACTTCTATTTCTTGCTTGGATGTAAACACAGGGCTTTGGTAGAGTAGGCTAATATTGAGCCAAAATGACAGACACTCTCAGACAGATACACAACTCTACACACACACAACTTGTCTGCCAAAGAACCTCTTCAGCTTGAACATTTCATCTATGAGATAAAACAGAGCTGAATAAGCCCGTAACGGTTGCCAGTAGAGGCAAGGGAGAGAAACAGAGAGAAACAGTGTGAGGGAGAGGGAGAGGGAGTGGGAGAGGGGGAGAAAGAGAAGCGGGAGGGAGAAAGGGTGATGATAAAACTCCACTGTGAGCCCTCCTGTAAGCTCAGTCAGAGCAAAGGAGCAACTGAGACCAGAGGGACAGGGAGTGCGACGGCAAAACGGGACCCGCCACTCTCTGCTGTGAGACTTGCACATGGCCTTGATGACTTGCTGGGAGAGTTAGCGGGGAACACCTGAGTTGTGTCACACAGAAGCAGAAGAGCTACCTGTTACCTGTGAAGCTTTGTGACAGCGGCGGGGAGAAAAGAAGAAGGCTGGGCAAAGATCAAACCTGGACCTCATCTGTCTCCTCTCGGGCTTTGTTCCCTCTGCATCCCCCCCGCAGGGTGCATGGTGTGCAGACAGACAGATTGATTTGAACACTGAACGGCACCTTCTGATGAAAGCCCAACTTTTCTGGATCTTGCAGCTTTTCCAGCCACCACACAACTTTGCTGGAGACTGTCTCTCAGTGTGAGAAACAGCAGGAGAGAGCCGGGGGGAAAAAGAGAATATTGCCATCCATCTCTAGCCCCCACAGCCCACCCTCAGCTTTGGACGCCCCTCCTCTCTGCCTCTTCTTTTGCCCCCTGTACCCCCCACCCCCCACCCCCTCTCCACACCTCACCCCCCAACAGAGCAGAAAGCGTGAAAAATCTCACTAATGGGTTTATTTGCTGTCAGATCTGCGCCGATCTGTCATTCCCTTGGACCATTCTGCTTGACACATTTCATAGTTGAGTAAGCCTCCTAGCTTTCTGGCTAGAGTTAACAGTGCCCCTGCAACGTTGTGCTGGCTGAGAGCTCATCAAGAGGGGAGCAGCGGCGGCAGCAGTCAGTCTGACAGTCTCTTGGACAGGGAGTCCCTGAAGCTGCATTCCTCTGGTCTCCTTCCCCCCGTTGGGACTTTGTGTTTGTCAGCCTCGTGGGCATCCTCAGCTCCTGTCTGATCACACGGCCGAGTCCTCCGCAGAAGACTCAAACTGTTTCTGCAGAGATTCTGGTGCTGATTGAAGAATAGTGTGAAGATGTGGTGTGGGGCTGGGCCTCTGGCCGTGGTGGCTGCAGTGTTTTGGACTCAGTGTGTCCTTCTGGATGGGGTGGATGCCAAGAAGGAGAGAAAGAGGCCAAAGGAGGCCACCCCACAACACACAGAGACCTACAATGCTACCATTTCCAACAGTGAGGAGGTCGGAGGAAACATCAAGGTAAAATTATAAAATTAAATGTCAAAATTCCTTCATGAGCTGCTTCCTTATCATGACAGTGCATATAGAAACAGAGCAGTGCAGATTGAAGTTTGAAGTCAACTTGCAGATATGTGAGATATGTGCAGGTTTCTTGTCAGCACAGGCAATACGCTGGGGAAAATAAATTGTGGCAAAGGTAGAAGCTGGGACAGGACAGGTGTGCCCCACCAGGTCAAGCTTCAGACAGCGAGACGGACCAAAATGTGTGAAACACTAAATGGATGACTTCCGGAGGAATGCAAGGAATGTGAACATCTAAAGGCTGATCAATGCATCAATTAGTGCTCGCTCCGGGTGTCTGCCACCAATTTTCCGGCCTAAGTGAACAAATCAGGATGAAGAGAAGTTTTATGTGTCAGGCAGAAGGAGATAAGATGATGAGATACAACAGTGTTGAGCTGCAACGATTAACTGATCATTTGTCAGCGAATATGATAACCGATTAGTCAGTTTCAGTGATTCTTTAAAGGAAAAAAGTCTAAATTCTAATATTCCAGCTTATTAAATGTGAATATTTTCTGGTTTCTGTACTCATCTATGACAGTAAACTGACTGTCTTTGGGTGGTGGATAAAACAGGACATCTTTTTCTACACATTTTCACAATTGCAACAAATGAAAATAACCATTAGCTGCTGCCCTGATGAAGTGATATAAGATACGGTAGTTATGAGCGCTGTACCTGCAGCAGGAAATTAAGTTATGAACAGAATACGTGAAGAGGAAAATTAAGAGAGAGTTGTGTCAATGATACGTGAGGAAAATAGTGAGCTGTAACTGAAGACCAGTGTTGTTTTTATGACAGACGTCTTCCTCCAGCTAAACTCAGATCACAGTGGTACAATTCAATCTTCAGGAGCAACAGTTGGCCCTTGACTCTGTTATTTATTGGTTTATTGCTGGTGTTGCATATTTGCGAAGGTTTCCAACAGCCTATTTGTTTTGCTTTCAGCCCACCCATTATGTTGGCATTCTCATATAACTCTCACTGCCCTATATACCAGCCTTCGCCTCCTACCAGCCGCCAGTCTCTGGAATCCTAACCGTAACCTTCGCCGCCTTTTTTTCCCCTCCTTGAAACCAAGCAGTGAGGTCTCCTTTGTATCTTTAAGAACACATTGTAGGTGGTTGTGGCCTGGTGGTGTTTATTTGACTTGGTTTGCCCTGTAAAAGCAGAGGCTATGAAGGATGACCTTGTGTCAACCCTCAAGCCTGCTGAAGATTGCACCCCGCTGGGGTTTCACTCCTCCGTCTCATCCCACAGGAGCCGGTGTTGTGTCTTCACAAACACTGTTTCCCCTGAGGTCCCTTACAGGCCCGCTGCCATGATGTAACTCCTGGGAAAGTTAGGTGGGCAGATATTTAAAGACCTATGGCGATGTTGTTCCCAGCCCATTGATTCTGTCATTCACAGGCCTAGTCTGTCTCCGCTGTGTCTGGGACATCCGATAGGGGCGGTGCGGCCCCGAAAACTGGGGCAGCATGCCGTGTAAGCCCCTCACAAAGCCCCATAGAAAGGGTCCTGAAAGAGAACACCTCGGTGAGGATTAGCCCCCTGTGCCTCCCTCTCTAACATTCTTTTCATCTCATCTCCCACAATCAGAGGGTAATGACATAATCACTCTTAAGACGCAGTGTTATGCCAGATAGTGTCTTTGCCAAACATTGTCACCTCTGATGAGAACCTGAGCTTTAAGCTTGACATCTGTAGAAGTGGTTGTATTCAAGGTCGCATTTGTTGGTGCCACCCTATACGGGTTTCTGTTCGAGGAAAGAAAAAAAAGCGTGCCACACACGGTGAAAAGCGGTAAACTTGCTTTTCTTGGGTAGTTTGTAAGTTTATCCTATTACACATCTGTTGGGTCCCAGAGAAAACAACACGTCCATTGGAGCTGCCTTGGCAAGAGATTTGTGTTCTCAAACAAGCCAAACATTTACACTCCACATTTACATGTTTTTCCCTTGTGCCCAGTGGAAACAGTGGAAACAGTTCTTATGATGGCATTCGCTTTCTATCTGACCAATCCCGTGTGTGGGCTGCTGGCAGCGTGCAGTCGTACACTGCATTCCTCGGGAGATTTTCCATTTGAAAGTGATCACAATAGTGAGGTGTGGAGTTGTGCTGTGAGTGGAATTTTTTTAATGAGATGATAAGTGAAGTACATTTCAAACAACTGTGATCTCTGTGAACCGTCACGTTGTGCGATTTTTAGGGCAAAAGCTGCACATATTTAAGCCTTATTGCCCCGCTCTGTAAAGATGAGAGGAATCTGTCACTGTTGAGCGAGGTGAGGGATCTGTGATGGCTGTAATTGAGGGAGTCAAGTCAAACATCACGCCTGGCGTGTTGAGTAATGGCTGGGTTTAGCCTGAGGCGAGGGTTTTTGTTTCCTCTCTCTCATCCCCAGTGATGATTAATGCAGCAGTGTGTGGGACCTTTTGGACCAACATACACACAAGAGACAAGAGCGAGTCCCACAGGAAACAGCGCCACTGTGAGAGCACACACCTCTCGTACACAACTGATGGTGTGAACTACCTACGGTCTGTGCTGCATGATAGTGAACTCTGCTTTCAACATGTCAGACCACTAAAAAGGTTATTTAACTTTGAAATTACCTAATGAAGTCATCTGAGAGTGAGCGAAAGATAAACACGCAATAAACTCTTTTGTCATTACATCTGAAATCTGCAAGTAAAATAAACCTCACAGTGTTGTGCTTTCACCGCACAGACACTGAGCGGCTGTTTTATTTGGATTTAGTTTCATTTGTAATAGCTTCAGATTGATGCCAGATTTATAGAAATCCCTTAATCTTGCCTGATTCTTATCATGTGCTGGTCATGTTCCCGAAACCATGATTTCAGAATTACACACTTAACAGAACATTGGTCAGCTATGGCTTCAAGATAAAACGATTAGACTACATTAGATGGCCATTTTATTTTGCTAACAATGGAGGATGATATTTCATATTTGTCTGGAGATGCATTTGATGTGCAGTTGTTAAAACAAAATCACATTAATACCACATTAGAGAGTGTTAACAATTTACTGTGCATCAGTGAAACAGATGCCAAAAAAACAATGGTATTTACTGTTAATGAAGAAGTTTGACATTTCCGGATATTACTCACTTTCTTGGCAAGAGTTAGATGAGAAAATTGATACAGTGTCTCATCTGTTTTGTAAATATGAAGCTATAGCCAGGAGACAGTTAGCTTAGCTTAGCATAAAGACTTGAAACAGGTGGAAGCAGCTAGCCTGGCTCTGTCTGAAGGTATGCTGTACTTGTAACTTAGATATTTTTCTACCTGGACTCTATTTCCCCACGTTTCTGTGCGTAAATGACTAACGAGAACAACAGTTTTTGAAACTGATCCAGTATTGAGTGAGAGGGCTGCAGTTGGCAGCGGTGTAACAGGCTGCAATGCAACCACTCGCGGCATTTGCGCACCGTCAATTTACGTCGACTAAAAGTGCTTGTTTTTGCCACTGACAGGCTCAGATTGTTATTGTAGGTGTCTGACAACATTATGCAAAGGAGCCCTACAGGTCGACCTTTTTGTTGAAGAGTAAGACCCTTTCAGTTTAACCAGAAACAGCCCCAAAATCGCCATCGCCAAACCCACAAGATAAATGAAGAGTCATTTTAGTGAGTTAAGAGCCAGCATATTTTCACATCTAACTGGGTGAATAAAGGATTTATTTCAACCAAATCAGAGTTAATGAGGGTTGGAACAGTGGAGCGATGAACTAAGACTCTTTGTATGAGTTTTATTGTGTTCCTGTCGACTTTGAATTAAGTGTGATTTACGATGATACAATTACTACTCATTTAAATGGAGTCTGGTGGGTTTGGCGGTGGCGATTTCTGGGCTGTTTCTGGTGAAACAATATGGATCTCAGGTCGACCTCTAGGGATCCTTTACACAATGTTATCAGATACTTATAATAGCAATCTGAGCCTATCAGTGGCAAAAACAAGCACTTTTTGTGGACGTACATTACATTGCAGCCTGTTTCACCGCAGCTGTCTGCAGCCCTCGGTCAGTGCTGGGCCAGTTTCAAAAACTGTTGTTCTCATTACTGTTGAAGCCATTTTTAAACAGAAATCACGCTTTAGGGCCGCTACGCCGTGCCGCTTTGATGTGCCGTCTTTAACCAGGCTTTCCATTTTTACACGAACCAAACAACAGCGGCATCATATTGCTCCAGTGTGTGATCACAGACAGCATGCAGGAGTCGCAGAACCAGAAGAGGCATGACAGGAGTGACATGTAACACAACAGCATCAGCCTGTAGTGTGACAGAAGATACATGTCGGCAGTGCTTTCTAAATTATTACAATGACATAACATGACAATAACAGACATTTACCATCCCTGTAATGTGGTGGCTGGTCTCATTCTCTACTCAGAAGTTAAGAAGCTCATGGACCTCACTGTTTTCCCAATTTGCAGACATTGTCAGCCACTGTTCTTCTTTTTTGAGTTAGCCACTAACTGCTATTAGCTACTTTTTAAATCTATTAAATCTTTTGCCAGCTAGCTGTTGCCCCCTGTTTCCAGTTTTTAGGCTAAGCTAAGCTAACTGTGTCCTGGCTGTAGCTTCGTATTTATCGTATAGACGTGTGGTGTAAATTTCTCCATCTAACTCTTGGCAAGAAAGCGAGAGGGCATATTTTCCAAAATGCTGACTTATCCTTTTCATAATAGAAACCAAAAAAACAATAAAATGCATGTTATAAAGCACCTAACAGTTCTGCAGTTTCAGTTAACCTGCACTCCTATTAGTTTAACCACTTATCACATTTCTCCGGCTACTACACAGTCCAACACGACAGAGGGCAAATTGGTTGCATAATAAAATTGGGAGATGAAGAAATGAACCATTACAGTGTGTGTATTTACGTACTGTAACATAACGCAGAGCCGCAAATGAATCGTATAAAAGGAGGAGGACCTAATGACTCCTTACCTGAAATGTTCTGCCCACGGTCGAGCCACAGGGCAGAGCCGTGTACCTGAGATGGATCTGGATCGCTGGTGCTTTTCATCGGCTCATTTTACCTCCCACAGGGAAAATGAGCACTCGCTCCAATTTCAAAGCTATAATTCGTACACAAAACAGATGTCACACAGCGTTCAAAGTCTCCTTCAGCTTATATTGCTTTTTTATATCAAGACCAAGCCAAGATTGTCTCGGGGTGATCTCTTAAGCATAAACACAAATTTATTCACTTTCTCTCACACATAATAAATGTATACACACCTTTTGTTGGGACAACAGTGACGTTTAAATCAGCCCATATTATATAACAAGTAACATGTTCAGCTATATGATTATATAAAAACTATATTGCATTTACACTTCCAAAAAGTGTTTCTTCAGCATTTGTTGAACTAATAACAGCATCCTCATGGTGTGATAGAGTAATTATGTTTTGCTCACGGTGCTTGCCAATTGAGTAATAACACAGTGCGAGGAGAACAGAGTCAACATTGCATGCCTAACTGTATTTAGCTTCTCGGCGATAAATCCTCAAGGCAATCTGTTTCTGTGAAGTGCAGCGGTGGGGAACACGGGGGTGGGTGCATGACGGCTGGGATGCACGCAGATTAGGATCCCCTCGTCCCACACAGCCCGGGGATCCCTGCGCTGCTGGGGTGGGATCGGCCCAGCGTAAGGCCCGTCCACCCATGCATGGATGACTGCACAGGGAGCAGTACGGGGATGTAAAAACAAGGGATTAAAGCAGCCTCTCCATCATCCTGTCCAACCTTTAAACCTGCCTGTGCAACATTTTTATCAGCGGCAAAAAGTTTCATGTCGTCCAGTGTGTGCGAGCAGGTAGAAAAACAGATAAGACGCAAAAGAAAATAAGATAAGTTCAGCTGTACACATGGAGGTATTCAGGAGCTGCCTGCGATGGAGTAGAGTTTCAGTATCTGGTTGCGGCTCCAGAGACATGTTTTAACAGTTGTGTTTGTGTTTTTGGTGGCATGCTGCCCCAGGGAAATATTTTCCATTTTATTGCCTCAAATAATTCAACCTAATTTTCCTCAAACTACATGACAAACACACTTAAAGCAGAGCACGTAAAAAGAATCATCCATGCAGTCCTAAATTATTCTTTTTTTGAGGGGGGGGTAATAAAATCTCATAAGGTCTCTGCGAATGATCAACAACTGATTCACTAATTGATCCAAAAAACCTCCAAACCCACTGTGCCGGAGGTTCATAAAACAAACTGTGCACTTTTATTGTGTACTACAAGAACTAGGCACTATATGTTGAGGAGGGTAACTCAGTATATTTATTTAACTACTGTACTTAAGCACAATCTTTTAAGGTATTTGAGTGTTTACATGCTCTACTACCTTATACTTCAACTCATCTACAGTTCAGAAGCAACAAAGTACTTCTTACTCAACTATGTTTATTTGTCAGTTACAGCTGCTTTCTAGTTGTAGTAGTTAGTTACTTTTATTTTACTTCAAAGATAAAAGTATAATGCATTGATGAAGATTAAACCAGTGGCTCCCAACCTTTCTGGCTTGTGGCCCTTTTTAAAAAAGTAGTTGGGGCCACTTGTCACGTTTCTGTGAGCTCTTCGCGGTTAGTGAGAACTGGCCCAAAGAGATAAAGTTATCCAATATTTCACAACAAAGCAAATATTAGAGACAAGTTGAAAAAAATGTATACATCTTTCTGTTTTAGAACTTTGTTTTTTCTTTTCTCCTGCCCCATTAATCATCTCATGACCCCTCAGATTCATCTTGTGACCCTGTGGAGGGGCCTGACCTGCAGGTTGGAAGCCTCTGGACTAAACTATCTAATAGAGAGAAGTTAAAGGAATAGTCTGGCATTTGAGTAAATGTGCCTGTTTGCTTTATGGCAGAGAGTTTAATGAGAATAAAGATACCATTCTAATATTTGCATGTTAGCTTAGCATATATACTGGAAACAGAGGGGAACAGCTAGCCTGGCATTATCCAATGGTAACAAAATCAAGCTGCCAACACCTCTAAAGCTCACTAATTAACACGTCATATTTTATGAGGGGCTATGTGATGGACTGTTTCTTGGCTGGGAACCACTTAGAGGAATTTATGACTGCTGAACAGAACTAGGCTAATTCAGGTCTTATTGCTAAGCTCAGCAAACTGACTGAGACGACAGAGAACAGACTCTCAGCTTTCAGTGTCGAGTTGTGTTTTTGCGTCTAGCTAACAACGTCATTGTGACGTCAGCTCTAAAAGAGTCTGCACTGGGACTTTTAACTATGGATGTTCACTGCTGCTGCTGCTGTGTTAGCTCGCATTGACCAGGCAGTTGTTGAACTAACAGTTTGTTGGAGGGGGCTGACTTCAGACACAGCAGCAACAGAAAGTTTGCTAATCCAGCGGGGATTCGGAACAGTCCGGGATCAGACACCCAGACAGGTATTCTGACCTGTTAGATATGTTAATTCTTAAAATGCCGACATTAAGGGTCATCATAACAAACTTTGCACCACAAAATGACACATATCACCACAGATAACATTTGAGTTAAATAATGAATGGTCAGAAAGGGACAAAGGGACGGAAAGAAGCCTGAATACTTCACTGTAAATCTCCAGGTTTGCTCATAATACATCAGAAGACGACACAACGCACTGATTAAGCTGTGAACTTGTTGACGTCACACGTGTGCCATCAAAGCGAGTGTCAACAGAGTTATTACACTGGTCGCAAAATAAATAGAGACAGATGTAGCCTACATGATACAAACTAGCTGGTCTGTGGTAACGTGTAGACCTACACTTTTATAAAAATACAATTTTGTTATATTTGCAGAAACTGTCCATATATATTGTGACAGTAGTACAAGAGACAGATAAACTGTGAAAACTCATTCCAGTTGCTTTTCCTAGTGCTCTTAATGTCAAATGCAAGAATCCACCACACCTGAACGAAAGCAACCAATCAGAGCTGTGCAGCCAAAGCCCCCAAGAACAGCGGCAGGCTTTAAAGACAAGTTTTTCTTGATGTCGTCAGGCCCAAAAAACAAACAAACACCGTTCCTATTACGTAGGCTGTGCATGGACATAGAGCTTACGCCATAGCCTGATGTGCACCTACCCAGAAATGTAACTAAACGTTGCAGCAATGCAGACCTCCTGTCTATTTCTGTAAGTTGACACCATTTCCCTCAGTGGAAACAAAGCTTTTATTTATTTTAATTTCACAGATAGAAACAATAAATTGTGAAAACAATAGGCCTTTACAAAATAACACTTTAAGACTTGTGTGTGATTTATCCTGGCTTCATAGGAGCAGAGGAAATCTCTGCTCGTCACTAGCTAATTTATATAATGTAAAATGCCATAGGCTTGTGCTAATGACATTAGCATGTTATATTTTTTTTGGAAAACATGCTTAGTATAAGACAGTTGTTTTGTCAGTGAACCTTGTGAGTTGTAATGGAGCCAGATTTTGTAACGTTACCTTTGTTAAATGTTGCTGTTGTCCCTGGCTTCATATGAGTAGAGGAAAAGTCCACTAGCTGCTAGGCTAATTTATACAATGTAAAATGCCATAGGCTTGTGCTAAAAACATTAGCATGGTGTATTTGAGGGGAAAATGTGTCCAGATAAAGACAAGTGTTTGTCTGTGAATGCTGCGAGTTATAGTGAAGCTGATTTGTGTACTTGTGTTTGAAACTGTCTCTATTAAGCCATGTTTAATGTGTGTTTAATGTGTTTTTTGAATCAGCTAAACTTTACAGCACTTAACAGAAGCGACTATTGTTTTGAGGTGTAACTGCAGAGTGACACAGACACACCACCGCACAAGTCTAAATCCTGCTTAAGGGAAAAAGTCTTTTTAGGCCCCATGACATCACATTGCATTGTAATTCCACATTTGGCCACTACAAAAAATTTGCTTCAAAGCCTGGCGCTGTTCCTGGGGGCTTGAGCTGCACAACATGACTCCTCCTGGCTCTGACTGGCTGTTTTCATTCAGGCGCAGTGGATTCTTGCAAATGCTATTAGGAGCACTCAGAGGAACCAGAGGAACATGATTTTTTTAGAGATTATCTGTCCTGTGTACGATGATTAGGACAGTGACAGTTAAAACAAATGTAACAAAAAGTTGTTGTTTTCATTTTTTTACTGTAGCTTTACGTACATTTTGCTGGTAATACTCTTGTAAAATGTTGAATGCTGAGGTTGTGCTTGTGGTGGAGTTTCTTTCAGTTGTTGTGTATTTATACGTAACTAGGATGTGAATATTTCTTCCAAACCGTGGACACAATGCATCCCATTCTTAAGATTTGAAGCCTCAGTAACGTGTCATGATTTAGAGCCCCATCAACAAGGATAAACACTGTCTAGAGGTCTTAAAGTTTCTCACCTTCAGACAGACTACCTGACACATTCTCTTGGCCCGTGCTGGAAAGGCGTGCGCTCACACCTGCTGACAGACGAGGCCACTTTGGTGCACTCACACATCAGCGGTGATCAAAGCCAGAGCCCTGGTGTTCTTCATCAGCTCTCAGACTGATACCTGGATCTACTCCCTCCCCACTTTGTTCACGAGTTGTATGTGCTGATGCAGAGCTATGCGAGGGAATCCGTAGTTTACTTTACGCCGCAGTCAATAGCAGCGAGTGAGAGATTGAACGCTTCTGACAGATCTTTCTGTGCCGTCAAGCAATATGGTTTTCATGTCTGCATGTGTGGAGTCTTTGATGTTCTCAGGAGACAGAGACTCACCTGCACACAATGAATCAGATTTTCTTTTGGCAAGTTGTGTGAGCCATCCCAGCCGTCACTTTATAGTGTATGTTACGCTCTGACAGTGCACATGCTTAAAATAAAAACACAATCTGTTTAATGGAAAGAGTTGAGCATTCCTTAAGCTGATGATTGGATTATTTATACAGTGATTTGCTGTTAGTTTTTAGCTCAGAAATGAAGGTAATAATTACCTTGGTCAAAGCCTTTCTTCCTTGAGCACAGAAAATCCTTGAGGGCAAGGTTTTAATGGTTTAATTACAATGGCGTGTGTTAAAGAGGATAACAAGCTCAGAGTATGGCTGATTTCCTGGCAATGATATGCTGTCTTTTTTATTATTATGTACGGAATGGCTAAGATGTGTAATTATAAGTCACATGTGTGGGCCAACCTGCACTGCGTCTTTTCTCCGAAGAAGTGAGACAATGATCTATGACACGGATATAAACACAAGAACTAATGTGAAGCTTTGACTTTAAAAATAAAAAATAAAAATTAGCGCCCACTGGCTCTCATAATAGGGTGTTTTTTTCTTTCGTACTGAGCTGTCTGAGGTGATGATTCACAGTTTTACAATCAATCCAAGTGGAAATATACTCAAACTGCCACAGGCAGGTAACACTAGTACAACCCCAGCGCCACCGCAACCTCAAGTCATCAACATGTTAATATTTGTTCAAGCGTTCAGGACTGGTATGTCAAAGGAATGGTTCAATATTTTGGAAAATTTCATGTCTGTATAGTAACTATGAAGCTACAGGCAGCAACGGCCAGCTAGCTTAGCTTAGCATGAAGACTGAAAACAGGGAAACTGTTAGCCTGGCTCTGTTTAACATTTGTCTACCAGCACCCACTTATTAACACACAACTTGTTTGTTTGTTTAATCCGTGCAAAAACCAAAGTGTAAAGACAACATGTTTTGATTTTACTGGGGGTAAGTGCCTGCTTTCACGTCACCTGACAACTTGGCCCAGGCTGGTTGTGTGAACAAACAAACAATTACTCTGCATTGAGTTTACATTGAACAGACTTTGGTTGGTCTATGTTGGCTTGTTTTTCAGGCACTTTGGTGTTCTAAGTAAAGCTGGATATATCTGAGCTTTCCCAGTTGTCATTACGACTTAGATGTTGACATGAACTCCAGGAAGTCAGAAATAGTCCAAAAAGTCCAAAACAAAACCCACAATTTGACATTTTTACTCTTCAGTTAATGCACAGAGTTCTAGAATAAGATAGAGTAAGTTAATTAGTGAGTTTGAAAGTGCTGGTTGGCAGGTTTTGTTTCCTTTGAGCAGAGCCAGGTGAGTTGAGTCCTCCTGTTTCCAGTCTTTATGCTAAGCTGAGCTAACTAGCCTCTAGCTATAGCTTTAAATTGAATGGACAAATATTAATTAAAGGCCAAAACACAATGACGGCAAACGACACCCATAAAAAAATACGTCCCTATTATTTTCAATGTATAACCACGCATCAGCAGCAGCTAGTCACACTTCATGCCAATGTCTTATTTCCAGCCTTGTCGCCCCTGAAATGAAATGCATTTTCCCCCCACTTACCATCTGCTTGTACATACCAGCTCCTGTAGCAGCTCTTTATTTCTGCTCCTCTAGCAGTTTGACCCCTCTCCTCACCACTTATGCATAAAGGGAACTCTGTTGCTGTCGCCTTGTTTCATGTGTGACGAAGAATAGCTGAGGAGAAGCTCGTTGTTGAGGTCAAAAACTATCCTGAGCTAAACGACCCACAATCCCGTCATTATGAAGACAATTGCCCCAAAGAATACTTCCTGGCGAGTCATAGCTCTGGAGATGGGCTCTCCAGGTGAGAAATCAAGCACACGTGATTTTAAGACAATGCATAAGTGGAAGGGGTGCGGATCTTAAGTAAAAGTAGTAATAACTTTGTATGGTCATCTACTGATGAGCTACACCAGGCTGGCAGTGTGTTTTCAGCATAACTCTTGGCACAAAAGCAATTAAGCTTTAAAGCAGCTTTTAACAACATTTAAATAGCTAGAGCCAGATATTTCCTTCAGGATTATGTGGCGACCAAAAGTGAAGCTAAAAGATTTAATTCGCCAGGTGGCCAGAAACAAGACTACGGATAAAATAAGGTTGCTCAGTAAATGCTGCATGTGTAAATAATAGGAGGAGTATCACTGAAATAACCCACCACAAGGTAGAATTGAAATATGTGAAGTCAAACAATACCTGCATTTGATGCTTTTTGCACCAGGCTTTGGATCCCAGTTCCCCGCTGGATCAGCAAGCTTTCTGTTGCTGCCGTGTCTAGAGTCACTCCCCTCTGACAAATGGTTAGTTTAACAACTGCCCGATAACACAAGCTAACATGAGCAGCCACTAACATCCAACAACAAGTCACTGAACGGTCTGAACACACTCACACCAGCACCAAAATGGCTTGGCTCTGTCGTTACACCGGTTAATAACTGTTGGGTAAACTTAACCGTGTGATTCTTAAAGTTAGCCCTGTCATTGTGTGTGCGCGGGCAGCTCTCTGTCCCCAGTGCAGAGCTCACACTCCTGCAGCAGCCGCAGCTACAACCCATATAGTCTGTGGAGTGGCAAAGTTGAGTTGGCCTTACTACACTCGACTCTGTTCACATTAAGGGAATCTAATTGTCACTTTAAAAGTATGGGTATTGGTACCAGTATCATAATTTTAACAATATCTAGCCTGAGTAAATAAGCTGTTTGATTCCAGGTTCCCCTTACCAACTTATTTCTGCTGCCCCCAAGTTACCACAAAAAAAAAACAAAAAACAGTAATTTGAGATTTAAGTTTTTCTCAAAGTATCACACTATTCCTATAAAGCTTACATAACTAGTATGTTAATGAAAATGAAAAATTGACATGTCAAAGGAAAAAGCAGTTTATCCAACAGGCTCCCAGTCTTATGGAAACAGTATTGAGTAGCGTAAAAGTATTCTTGTCTTGACCAAATCAGTCATGCTTTTATCTGTTTCCAAACCTCAAAATCACAACAAAAACACAGAACGATCCAACACGCAGGCGCAGGGCCTGTTAAGTTGTTTATTTTGTCTGCTGTCAGAGAGAAGAGAAAGTCAGAGAGGGTGGGGGGGGCAGGGAGAGGCTGCTGCAAATCCCAAACATAAAAAAACAGTTTTTATTCCAGTATATTGTAAAAGACAAACAAGGAGTAACTTTGTTGTGGTGGAACTAGAGGCAAGTCTTTAACAGTGAAGAAAGGGTCATGTTGGTTTTGTAGATAAGTGATCCGTGTCCCGCTGCCAACCCTAAACAAATTCCATTTCAGGCAGCTCACCTCTATGGCTCGTCTTTATCTCCTCTTCTATCTCAACTGAAGGCACTTGACATTTGGGGAAGGGTTAGAGTAAGATTCAAGCTGGAATTCGTTCAGCTTCACATTTTTACCAAAATGAAAACACATCAGTTGTAGCACTGTGCATAAAAACGCTTCTTGGAGTGTTTCTTATCTCCCTAACAGATCCCAGTCTCCTATACAGTGATTTATTATAAATTTCAGATAAGCAGATCGAGCGTACACACGATTAGGAAACAGACTAACAATCTTAAATCATCACTCGCCCTGGTACACATACTGTATATACATGTGTTATCTCGTTTATTAAATTTTCCATCATTACATTACTCAAACAAGCAGTATTAATGAAAGAAAATACAAGTATGTCTTTTGGTGACGGAGAAAGTGTTGGCCATTTTGACGTGTTGTTTTAAACTACAGTAATTGAGGACTGCAATCCACAGAATCTACATCACACGTACACGGGGCAGACTCATTTTTCACCGCAGTGCTCATGGAAATTTTCATGTGCTGAAAAAAATCAAGGTTTGTTTACATTCATCCGAGCACATTGGGCAAATAAGAACTGACGTGGCACCTGAGTGAATTATCTGGAATGAAGAAATAAGCATGAGGTGAGGCTTTTCGGAGGAGAATGGTGACTAAACTTAGATGGCAGATTGAAAGAGCCTCTTTTGAGGAATTGCAGTCGACTGGGCAGGAGAGACAGAAAGAGAGAGGTTTCCCTGTGTGACCTTCCTTGGTGTCTGGCACCATTTAATTGTATCTTAGGGCAGGATTTTCCAACGATGGTTTTAAAGGAAGAAATAATGACTCATTGGATTTAGCTTCGTAGGTACGGTCTTTTGCATCATGCCTCAATTGGGCAAAAATTATTTAGAAATAAACTGGTAAATAGCACTTTTTTTATAGGCTGTAATTATTGAGTGAGAACACAGCGGCTTTCGAGAAAAGTCTGCATCTGTTAAAAATGTTCCTTGTCATTAAAATCTTGCATTCCCATAGTGGGACATGTGTATTTATAAAATGTATAAAATGATGAGGCTCATTTTCGTAGTGGTCAGACCATGGAATTACAACTTCCGCGTCTGTCACTTGATGTCACTGGGCCCAAACAGACTTTTCCCCATAGACATACATTGGGAAAGAGACATCTGTAAATTAGTGGATACATTTTTTGAGTGTCTCAACCGCCTTGAAATGACTCGTTCCACCATTTTGGTTTAATTCATTCAGTCTGATAACATTTTAAAGTCTTAAAGAGACACACGATTAAATCATTTTATTCCCATTCAAGTTAGCCGAGCGCTAAACTGGCTCGGCTGGTGTAAGTCTGTAAACTTGCTCTATGGGCCTAATTATGCGGAAGATTTTACACCCTGGAAGTCAACCTTCTTTTGGCTTAATGCGTCACTAAGCAACTTTCATAGGAATGAACAAGGCCCCACCTCCAATGCTATCTCCAGTTCTCTTTATACACCCATTGTTTAAGCAAAACCATGGGGGTTGGCACCTTGGCTGTCGCCATCTTGGATTTTTGGAGCCAGAAGTCAACATATTTGAACGAGAGGGTGGAGGTGACCCTAACACTAGCTGCTAGCTTGGTTAGCATCGTACATTTACAGCTATGGTTAATTGTTATAATATTAATGCTAATTTTTGCTAGCAAAAATAGGCTTAAAACCATTAAAACAAAATGTACTTACCAGAAAAACTGAATTTCTGACTCCTCAGAGCGTCTTGTAGTTCAACCAAACACTGAATAAGACTTTTTAGGGCTCATTTATACACCCAACCTCAAACGTCGTAAATGTCGCTGCCCACATACTTCCATTTATCTTTTATGATGGCATACATACAACCAATAGATGGCACTAGAGGGCAGAGTCAAAAGTTTCACACGATGACGAACGAGGTGACAGGGGAGGAGTTTGTAATGATGTACCTTTTAACGGAGAATTCTTTTCACTATGTTATGGTTTCCTCCAACGTTTAAGCAGGTGAGTTATATAAAGATTCACCTCTGTGCAGTTGTGACAACAGAGAAATCAGCTTCAGAGATCAAAACTGTTTTTTGTACCAGGCTGTAAACATGTTTCTTTCTTCTGTAAAGTTGGGTATTTTAACATGGGAGTCTATGGGGATTGACTCTCTCTTGAAGCCAGCCTCAAGTGGCCATTAGAAGAACTGCAGTTTTAGGCACTTTCTCTGCCCTGGAGGTTGCCGCTAGGCGTATACTTTTTTTTAAAAAATCCTGTTTGTTTTACTATGCAGTCTGTAAATCACTCTGTAAAGCCACTTATCATTTATGATATTGTAATTTGCCTTGATATCCTTTATTTTGAATAGGTTTATGCTCACATTGGTACATTTATTCATAATAAATTCTTTGTCTGTGTCTTTGCTTCTGCTGCAGATTTCAGACAACCAGCGAGTGGATCCACTGGGATCATGGATGGACTTTGTCAAAAGACCTGTTGGCAACTTCCCTGGAAAATGTCGCAAACGCAAACGACCACTGGTAAACCCAGTAGATGGACTGTGTGTCTTGCAGTTCTTCAAACAATTGCACTTGATTTATGATAATTGGCACGTTTTCTTTGTTTACGACAGCAACTGGTGAATAAGACAAACTAGCATAATTATTTTCAGATCAAGTTTGATGCATGACAATGTTTTGTATATCTTTTCTCTGCAAGCCGGGCCCACCTGGTCCTCCAGGTCCTCCTGGCCCTCAGGGACCTCCTGGCTCTCCTGGGGCTGAAGTGACCCAGGAAGTTCTTCTGCAGGAGTTCAAAGACATGATTAAAGGTAGAAACATGTTGGTTTTCCAGCCCAGACACATTTCAGCTCCTCGTTCTTTATTTTTGCAGAGATAACCTACAGTTAACATTTGGATATGCACAATTTTATGTCCACAATATAATATTTCATCACATTATCATGATTATCATCATTATCTGCACTGTTATGACCTGGATGTTTCTCTGTCAGAGGCTACAGAGAGGAGAGCAGCAGCACTGGATAGACAAACCAGCCCCAGCCAGCTACCTACTGCTCTGCTCACCCTGGAGGGGATGACCTCCTACCGGCGAATAGAGGAGGCTTTCCACTGCAAGCTCAAGGGACCTGTGGTGGTCGACAAGAAGACTCTGGTGGAGCTCCAGAACTTTCAGACAGTATGTTTGTTTGAAACTGAGTAAATGTTTATGAACTGGTTCGGCTTTGCTCCCAGTGCGTGGCTGAAAAAGAAAAAGTTTTGGCTAATCCTCCTCTGCATGGTTACACGCTTTGTTTCTGACCCATTTGCTTCTCTGTCTTAACTGTGTTTGAAAGAGCGAGTGTTTGGTAATCATCGCTTAGTTTGCATGTGGGGGAATTATGAGAGGATCATCCCCTCGCTGGTAACTGGCACTGGCAAAGCCTGCGCTGCCACTCTGAGACTCAGACTGGCTCTCTGGTCAAAAATATCTACTTTTTCAATTCTACACATCACTCTCTGGGCGGCATACAAAAGGCACTCTGTCTCTGACTTGGAATAAAGTGTGGAGAGGACAGAAATAGACACTGTTTGAAACAGCATGCTGTAGTGGAAGAACTATGCCCTGTTGGGATGGGCTGACAAGGCTGGAGGAGGGAGGATTAAGCTTTGCTGAACTATTTAACATGCTAACACAGCACTATGTTAGAATAGGCGTGTTACTATGGCTTTGGAGAAGATGTTGTACATGTTTTTGCAGAGTCAGAAGTAAATAGACAGACAAAAAAAAAGAACACAAGGCAACAGAGGATTAAAATTAACATGTCTTCAGGGGCCTTTAAGCCTCGTCACACCAGGAAGTGGAACAGTGATATTCGTCTACATGTCTTCACAAAATACGTGGCTCCATATAGGCCTGTCATGATAATTACGTCATCAACTTATCATCAACATTTTGGCGCATCAATCTCCATCCATTGCTTGCCCAATTCCGAAGAATACTAAAACCACACTTCAGAGACGACACAGCGTAGCTTACCGATAGCCTGCGGCTGCACTTACGGAAATGGCCAACATTCTTTTTATTAACTTGCACAATTAATAAGTATTACATACAATGAAAAGTTTTGTATTTCATGTCTCCATCTGCTGGCGGGCCATCATGATAAGAGTATGTATGTATATTATGATGTTAATTCCACTACAGAAGAGACTTGATGATCACTAAAATTAGGTGGGGAAAAAAGTGGATATATCGATATCGGTATCAGTTATTGGCAAATGAGTTGTTAGATATCGGCATATCATATATCGGGAAAAAAAAAATCCAATATTGTGCATCCCTAATTATCACATTTCTTTTTCCTGGGACAATATGTAATCCAGCCAAAGACTCATGACAGGCCGAATTCTTTGAGCCTAGTGACACTGTGACAACTTGCAGGTCTAGTGGGTAAACTTTAGCCAGTGAGCTAACTGCTAACACAGCCCAGCTTACACTAACTTTCTGACTTTCCTTCTACTTTGTCCTTACTGTGCCATTTACTCTCCCCTGACATTTTGTTCTCAGGATTGTTCATCGTGTCATTCAATACAGAGTTAATGAAAAGATAAAAGAAACACTCCAAGCTAGTGAACTTGCTAAATGTTAGTCAGCAGGTGAGGTGTCTTGGTCGCTAACGAACCAGTTTATTCAAAAGACTGTGAGGGTTTGTATACCATTCCTCTTTTGTTGAGAACTGAACTCTGACCAAGGCTTTAGGAGTGTCTTTATAAAGTGACCTTAAGTAAGACACTAAAAACCTGCCTATTGCTCTGTAGCTCAGACGATTTGTTTTAATCTCCCAGAGGATTCATTATCACTCTAAAATGTACTGATATAAGTTCCTGTGCTTTCAGCCACCAGCTAAAGGAGCCTTCCTCAGAGGGTCAGGAATGGACCAGTCTACTGGGAGATTCACTGCTCCCATCACTGGGATCTACCAGTTCTCTGCTAACGTCCACATCGGTAAATCACAGTCACTGTTTTATATAGTATCACAGTACATATAGTATACTGAGGCCTAAAGAGTTTCAAACAGTCAAGGAGCAGTCCTGGGTCCTCTAAATTTTGTACATAATTGATTAAGCACTTCAGGGCTGTGACACATGCTGCATTTTTTACACCCTCAAATCCATTGTTTTCAACGTACACGACTGAAGACAAGCTCAAAAGCGATGACAATGTTGTGCCTTTTAAGCTTTCCCAAGTGCCTTCTTTCAGGGCGTGACAGCTGAACCCTGAGATAAACATAGTTCAGCTCATGGCACTAATCACAGGCAGATATCTTTGATTTATTCAGTAACCATCAGCCTATGGTAAATAAGGACGAGAAATTGATCATGTTAGTGTTGGGCTTTACATCTGTCCCACAAACGATGTTTTAAAATGCAAGGCCTGAAAGAAGGTCAGCTCCATCACTGTGCAACATTAGGCACAACCCTGCCCTTAAAAGTAGGCATAGCACCCAGTGCCTGACCTCACATTTTCCAGGCATTAAAAGACACGATGTGTTCTAGGCCTTAATGTTTTGACTGACTGTTTACTGAGGCCCACGCCCCCCTTATTTACTGTTGCTGCACCTGTAAAACATTTTTCTCTTTCACAGCACCTACGATTATGGAATAATGAGTCCTTAATTTCAGACAGAGGCAGACAAGACCATTTTATTTCTAGCTGACAATGATTGGTTTTCATCCCTGACATATCATCTGACAGATTTGATCAGTTGTAGCCAGCTTACTTTAGCTCCATGGGTTAGTTGAAAACGCTGTCTTGGTGTGACTTTTTGATATTTCCAGCTGACTTCTTTTAAAGTGACAACTCTGTAAAAAAAGGGTCTTAAATATGATGTTTACTGATATGATATTGTGCTTAAAGACTGGGGCTAAAGCTACATGCCCCAGGAAAAACAGGTAGCATCTTTACCAATTGATAATTCATGTAAAAGATGTGGCAAAATAGAAACAGCTCTGTTCTTGTACACAGGTAATCCAGACACTCAAAAAATTATATCAATAAGGACGGAGATATTAAAAGCTTTTATTGTAATGGTTAAATCATTAAAAGACCACAGTGGTCTTCATCACGGCTTTCAAAGATGTGTTTTAAATAGTTTTCCGTCCTCGTTGATATATTTTTTGCAGTGTTTGGATTGCCGTCCTGTGTATCCAGTTGTTTTCCACTCTCCACAAACACCCGATATTATGATCTATGCTTGATTATACAGAGCAACCAGTCATCTCTTTTTCCTAGCGGTGTTTTTGTATTACAGTGTAGAGCTAGTAAGACCAAGTATTAAAAGTATGTTATGGAAAAATGAAAGATCAGACTGTTCGTGTGTTCTAATATTACCCTGTTTTGCTGCTTAGCGCACATATTTGTTCATATTTTCAACCTTTTTTGTTATAAGATAAAAGTCTTTCAGGGTGACGACTGATGTATTTAACAAACTTAATGCTATCTCAGGTAATGTGAGCTGGGATTGCTGGAGTGTAAACTGCACCAAATCCAATAAAGAGCAGGAACGAACCACTAACACACAGTTTAATCCATTACTTACACTTTTGCTCTTGTGTTTTTGGTTTTGGAGTTGGAAAGACTAAAAAATCCGTCATCCAAACTCTTTATAAACAGACTATCTCTCTTATTACAGCCTCATGTATACAGACAGCTTCAGGGTGTGGAGAAACCCATAGCCTGACAGGCCTGTTGAGTTTTGTTCACTTCAAGGGGAATATATATATGTGTGTGTGTATTTGTGAGCAATGGCTGAGTCAGTATCCGCATGTTGATTGTGAACATTTTGCCTCCTTACAGACCACAATGAGGTGAAGAGGAGCAAGAGTCAGCTCAAGGCCAGGGATAATGTTCGGGTGCTGATCTGCATCGAATCACTCTGCCACAGATACACGTAGGTATTCTGTATTATTAAGTGTGCTAACATGCGCATTCGCATCTCAGTTTTGAGTCTTATTCTGGTTTAAATCTTAGCCCAGATTTGATTTTAACATGGAAATAGATAAACCTGGTTACTCATGAATGCACAGTATCAGGTTCTGATCATGTGTGTGCATTTTTGTCGTGACTCCTAGATGTCTCAGCCTCTATTTTCTGTACCAACAGAGCATGTTGGATAAGATCTCCGCATGCAACAGTATTCTGTTTTTTCTTTTGGAGTACTCCAGGAAGCATATCCTGCATTTACATGGACAGTAAATGCCCTTGTTGTTAAAGGGACAGTTCACCCCCAAATCAAAATTACATATTTTTCCTTTTTATCAGTCCAGACTGTTTTGGTGTCAGTTGCAGAGTGTTGGAGATAACGGATGTAGAGATGTCTGCCTTCTCTTCAGTATAATGGAACTAGATGGCACTCAGCTTGTGGTGCTCAAAGTGGCAGCAATGTCTCTTTACAGAAATCACGACCCAGTTACTCAAGATAATCCACAGACCTTGTTTTGAGCAGTTCATGGAGGAACTATTTTCTTCACCTGGCAACTGTATCACTGCGCAGAAGGACGTGTGCATCTACTCAGAGGAGAGGAAGAGGAACAGCTGCTGCAGAGGCGAGTGAAAGCAAACTTTCTGTTGCTGCCATCGCACAGGTCAGATGCAGCGCTGGACCGCAGGGTGCACAGTTTGGACAGAGCCAGTTTCATGTAAAGTAGAATGAAAAAATGATGGGCAACACTAAAATGAGAGTGCTGTTGTTTTAAGAAATAGATCACTCTATTTTTTACATGAATTAACAAATGTCTAAGTCTCATTTTCATTGTGCCTGGCACTGTGCTGCTTTGTCTGTGCCCAGAGTACACGATGCACTCTGGAGGTATTGTGCTTTGAATAAACAGACACTAGATATAATCCAACACTGCTCCGAATTAATGGTCCAGCTCCAAAAATAAAAATCAATAAGTGGTGGACAATGCTGATACTGTGGCGGGCCGCCACAAAGAAATAAATATGGGGGGAAACCCTGCTACATGAAACTGCTCACAACAAGGTCTGTGGATTATCTTGAGTAACCCGGTCATAGTTTCTGGAAAGAGACATTGCTGTTTAGTTTTTCAAATATATTTTTTTGCTGCTTTGAGGACCACAAACTGAATGAAATCAAGTTCCATTATATTGGAGAGAAGACAGACATCTCAACGGCCGGTATCTCCAACACTCTGCAACTCACACTAAAACAATCCAGGATGACAAATAGTGCTACAGGTAATAGGAAAATATGTCTGTTTAAATATGCTGGAGAACTCATTCCTTGAATCCAAATCGAATTCACTCTGCTGAAAACTCTGTTACCTCAATAGATTGTATCTATGTGGTTTTTATTTACATGGCTAAAGCACATGCAGGTCGGTCATACCACCTATCTCCAATAGGAGTTAATAAAACTGATCTAGGGAGCAATTACTCTGACAACAACAACCATCACGTTGCATTCTTGACATTCTTGTTTTGACAAATTGTTTACTTTCCCTGTGTAACAGTGATATTTTATTGGTGTTTAATGCTGCCTGAACTGTCAACAGAATTTACGAGCTGTTGAAGGTGTTGTCTGTTACTGTTTGTGTGGAACCAGTTTGGCATTTCCTGTATAAAAACAGAGCAGGTCTTTAAAGGAAATGTCCTCTCACTCGGAGCCCTCGTCCCTGTCGCCTAACTAATCTTTATAGACTCACCTTTGACACTTCAGGCAGCCTGTTGCACTCAGCAGCACAGCAGTGAAATGCCCTTGTTTGGGATGTGGGAGTCAGATAATGAAGTATCTGATACAGCGTTTCTACATGACGAGAAATTACAAATCCAGTCGGGGAAGGTTTTGAGTTCTTTCCAATATTTCAAAATCTCTATTTACTTAAAGTCAGTGAAAAGTGCAGAAACGAATTGCTCCCTCAAGTCTCCCCCGGACTGCGCAGAGCTCCGCAGCCTCCCTTCTAGCTTGGTACAATGAGGAGAACGTATAAATAATATTATTATGATGGGTTACCTAACCCAAAAGAGTCCTTGGCTTTTGGTTCTTTCGAGCCAAAGCCCCAGCCAGTCTCGCCCTCCCACACATGAAAATGCAGAGAATGTGAAATGAGGCTCATTGTGATGGCAGTTGGAGTGAAGACAAACATGATTGATTTGCCATAAAAATGTAGCATTTTCCACTTAACAGGAGCCAGTGCTCTCTGTGTGTGGTTAGAGCCTGCAGCGATGTTGCAGCCATCTACACAGACTCTCAGGGCACCGAGTTGTTAAAGGAAAAGTTTGACATTTTGGGAAATACGCTTGTTTGCTTTCTGGCTCAGAGTTAGATAAGAAAATTTAATACCACTGTCATGTTTGTATGTTAAGTATGAAGCTGCAGCTGGTTAGCTTAGCTTAGCATAAAGACTGGAAACAGGAGGAAGCAGCTAGTGTAGCTCTGTCTGAAGGCAACAGAAGGTGAATTGTTATTTTTACAGATAACTTTCTTACCTGTGCAGTAAATACACATGAGTGAGTTTCTCATCTAACTCTCGGTAAGAAGATATAGAATGATTCCTTAAAAGATAAGGCATTTTGCACTTTAACAATGTTTTAAAGAATGGTAATTTGGCACAAATTGTTGAAAACACAATATTTACTCTGAAATGTTCTTGTTTTGATATCATCGCAGTTCTCTGGAGATGATTGTTGGATTAGAAAGTAACAGCAAGATATTCACCGTCAGTGTGCAGGGACTGCTGGAGCTACAGGTGAGCAGCACGCTGAGAAACACGAACATAAACATCTGTATTGGTGAGAATCTTTCCTGCATCACTGTTGTGTATTTCCTCTGCAGGCCGGGCAGTACACCTCCATATTTGTGGATAACGCAGCAGGCGCCTCCATCACAATACAGAATGGGTCCGATTTTATGGGCATGCTGCTCGGTGTATAGCCTCACGACATGAATAAGGCAACATCCAACCATCCACTGCTGCCATTTTTGTTTTTGTTTTTTTTCCATGGACTGCTTGGTACCAAACCACAGGGGAGGTTTGAAGGAAGGAAGCGAGGCTGACATGGACTTGACTGCTTGTCAGATGGTGAAAGGACAGTGTGAAGAACTCAAGGACTGAGGTTGTTTTTCACAGCGCACCACTGCCACTTCCCCGAGGAACTTGGATGCCTGTCGCTTCACGATAAAAATAACCTGAAAATAAAGTACGTCTGTTACAGTATACTTTTCCTGGTTGTTGAAGACCTTTGCGGTAAACCAAATATCGATGTTTTTTGATGTTCCCTGGAAAGATATTGGAAGAGCTGGGGAACATGAGAAAGTACAATTTGTGTTAAATGTGTACTGACATGTTAATGTTTGTTGTCTACATGATCTATTATGTACACACTCATTAACTATAGTTATTTTTTATCATGGATTAAGTCTCACACTTATATATGTTATATGGTACATAGACTGTGAGTACACTGGACAATGGAAACATGCTCAATAGACAGAACACGGCCTCACGAGACCTTGTCCCACATATGTAATTACAAGGGCTGTCAGAATAATGCATCCGTTTTGATCAATTAACAACAGAAAAACCCTTTGACCCGGCGCTTCACTGAAAGCCACAGTGGCTTTGTCACATGATGGAGGCAGATGAGAAAATGCTGCTTGGCCCTGTGAGCAGAAAATTACATTTAAAAACACCCGATGGAACTGTTTATAGGAGCATCGTTCTCTGCAGTTTCTGCAGGGAGGAATTTTCTTCAATCGGAGTACTTAAAGTCGAAAATATCACCTTAACGCAAAGCAGTTAGCAGCGAACCTGGAAGGTCAGAGCGAGCTCTAATGCTAGAGCTAGCAGCCAGCCTCATCAAACCACAGTCGACCAGACGTTCAGACACAAACTGAGTACGTCTACTTGTGACTGACTAAGAGGACGGGACAGTTGTGTCCATAATCCAGCAGCCTTACTATGACACAGCTGCCAAAACTACATTCTTTTTAATTGCTTGACAGCCATAGTAATTACATATTTTGTAATTTACTATAACTGCATTTTTAGCCATTCTAGCTGTGTGGCCAGTGTCGTTTGGTCCACCATTTTAGTTCATGCCAAAATATCTCAACAACTGTTGGATAGATTTCCATGAGATTTTGCACAGACATTGTGGTCCCAAGAGAATGGATTCTACTGTTTTTGGTGGTCCTTTGACTTTTCATGTAGCCTCCAAGCCCCCAGGAACAGCGCCAAGCTTTGAGGCCAAGTTTATAGTGGCCAAACTGTGGCATTACAACCTTTGGGTCTGTTATATAATACCATCAGGCCCCAAAAGACCTTTTCCTATAGATTTACATTGTAAAAGAGACGTCTGTAAATCATTTTTTTGAGCGTCAAAACCTTTGAGAGATTTTGACTGACTCATATCAGGATTTGACGTATTCAGTCCGACAACGTTTCGAAAGTCTAGTAAAGATTCAGGTTGTTTTGCACACAGAGTTCGACCTTCTTTGACTTTTTGCTCCAGTGAGCAACTTTCATAGGAGTGAACTGGGCCCCGTCTCCAAAGCTTTATCCAGTTGTCGTTACACATCCATGGTAGCCTCGCCATGAGGCTGACATTTGTGGGTTTGAGTGAAATATTGCAACAACTATTGGATGGATTGGCATTAAATCTGATCCTCTCAGGAAGAGTTTGTAACCATTGTTAGCATGCTAACACTCTAAGATGGCAAACATGTTTAACACTGTACCCACTAAATGTTAGCATTGCCACAGTGACAAGGTTAGCATGCTGATGTTAGCGCTTCAAACAGTCATTGTGCCCAACATACAGCCTCATAGAGCCGTTAGCAATGTCTGATTTGTGTGGTGTCGATATGAGGCCGGTTATTTTATTGCACACTGATGGAAATTTAAAGACACACGTAATTCCATCTTTCAGTTCATGCAGTGGTGAAAAGCAACAAATGTCAGCTGAGGTCAAAGTTCAACAAATTTGAATTCTCTTTGCACCACAGATGTCTGTGCAGAGTCAGCACAACACACCACATACACAATAATGGAGAAAAAGCTGGTTATCCACGACGATGTGCATACGCCTTTTTTAAATGTGTCAGACAAACTGAGATTCACTTCGACTGTTAAGAGCTGTAAGAGAACTGTTTTTTTACCTTAAGATTATTTTTACAGTCTATTTTGTGTTATCATTCATCATCTTTTTTTTAAATTTTTACTGTATTTTATTATTTTCTTGACATATAGATGTTTGTAATTTATAATAACTAATACACCAGTTACATTGGAAAGCATTGACATTTGCTATGGTATTTATGTGTATGAATCACTTGTTGATTGACACTCGTGGACTCTTGAAACCACAGATTATTGCAAGAATAAAATTTATCTTTTTGCTATTTTTTTATTATCCATATTATGCTGTAATTTGAAATTAAACTTTTTAAAAATGATGCCATTCGGTCTCCGCCCATAATAATGACGGTAACAGTGATGTTCGTTCATTTATAGGTATACTATGCAAAATTTGGTTTAAAAAAACACACACACACAAAAAAAACCTTACTTTATATGAATAAGAGTACAAAATGAGGGAAATGTGTCAATATATGAAGCTCAGTTCTGAGACTGTTGTATGCAAATAGTTTTCTGATCAACCCATATCAATTTCAGGCCCCACCCAGTTTCAATCCAAACTCCACCCACTTCTGGTTGAAACCACGCCCATTTCAAGTACATTTACAGAAACCGATAATTTAGTTGGTTAACTAATTACAGATACAGATAATCATGTATTTGCTCATCCCTCATCCTCCTTAAAGGTAGCCTCCAGGTGGCAGACGGTGGGCAGTAGCCATTCAATAGACGCAACAAAAAAAAAAAAGACAATACCAAGGCAAAACCATAGAGTGTAAAAAAAAAAAAAGGGTGGAGGGTGGAGGGGTTGGGTTTGACTCATAGATGCCTCACAGATAGTCTGTCACTTAAAGTTGCCCACTTTTAAGGTTACACCTGCCCAGACAAACTGCACTTAGGGGGCAAACAAACTTGAGTTTGATTGAAACGAACCAAACAAGGCAGGTGTGAAAGCAGCCAAAAGAAACAAAACTTTTAGCCTTAATTAAATGTAAGCCTGTGAGTTATATGAAAAAATGCCCCCTTACAGTTGTCATGATTGTTGAAATTAGCGACACAGACCAAAACTGTTTTTTGTACCAGGCTGTAAACATGTTTATTTCTTCTGTAAAGTTGGGCATTTAACACGGAGGTCTATGGGGACTGACTCACATTTGGAGCCAGCCTCATGTGGCCATTCGAGGAACTGCAATTTCTTTTGCAGTTCTGCATTAGCTTCTTTTTCAACCCTGCAGGTTACTGCTTGAGTGAAACCCCAGATGAAAGTTTACTTGGGGTTTTACTTTCACTTTTGCTGTCGACCGTGTTCACAAACCGTAAGCAACATTCTGCATTGTATACCTTTAAACATGTATCAATATCTAAACTTCACTGAGTTGCTGCCAGAATTTCTTCTTTTTCTTCAGTATCTTTGATTTATTTAGGAAAAAAAGTCCTCTGGAGCTCAGCAAAACATTTCTCTGCGGCATCATTTGAATTGTAAAACACCCCAAATACCTCAAATACCTTTGCAAACACTGGCAGAGCACCAAGCGAATTCTAGACTACCTGTAAAATATTACTAAAACATCTTGAGACCCACTGCACGTCATTTAGGATCATGTGTCCAGGGAGCTAAATCTAATTTGTCTAGTCTGTTTTTAATGTATTTTATATTTCTCAAGTTTCCAGTTTAATTAAAAGTGAATAGCTGTTGTCCATCACAACATGCTGCAGACCAGTTAATGGACCTTTATTGCTGCTCTTTGGAGATTATTAGATAATCTGTAATATCACTACATTGTTTCTTGGGTGGTCTCACAAAGCACTAATAAGAAAGACTTTATTGCACAAATGTCCTGTCCAGACAGTAAAATGAGCTTGTTAGCATCATTGCATGAATGCCTTATAATAGAGGCTTCTTATGGAAGCATTGCTGAAATGCCAAGTGTCACATACTGTACCCAAGAACCAACCACAAGAACGTCGCACCCACGTGCTATTTCAGCCACCTACTGTAGACAGGAATGGGCTGCTTGCTGAAAAGCCAAAATTTGGAAAACAAACATCACTTTTTTCATTTTTAAATGAACTTGCCACATTTTCAGGCACCAGTTAATGTGTGTTCTTATTTCCCAACAGCTTATTTTTCACATAAACTACCAGTCAGGAGAAATGTTCTGAAAATGACAAATGAAAATAAAGAAAACAGCCCAGACAGAATTAACAGTGTGTGTTAGGTGAGTGAGATCGCTATTCACTTTCCTTTTTTTTCACAAGCTGTAGTCTTTCAACATGTTTAACAGTGCGGGGATGACAGACGATATACGTTTACATAATATTTGCTTTTTCATTGCTCAAGAAGCAGAGCGAACGGCACACACTTGTGAGTTGTGATTGTCTTATGTTTTTTTTTTCCTTTCCAAAATGTGTTTAATGACAGCTATGTGAGCATGCCGTAACGCATTCGCTGCCCTGCAGTGGAACACGGAGCCTGCCAAAGTGGTTGCGAAACCACCCTGCGCCACGACTCTGACAGGAATTTCCCATCGCCCCATTATCAGCATCAGACAAGCTGAGTGATTGCAATTACATCTGCCGAAATGCTAAGAGCAACTGCCTTTTCTCTTTTCCTTCAGAGGAGTGAGGTATTATGAATGGCCCCATTGTGAATCTGTGAGGTTTCTGTCTGCCCAGTAAACCAACATAGTTGTGCTGTGTGGCTTTAATGAGGCCTTAATTATGAGATTCCTCTACCTTAGTGACTGACTCATTGGGTGACGGCTTTAAGCAAATCCCCCTGTGCACAGTCGTCCCTAAAACAAAGAGCTAAATGTGGCATTTTTGATGCTTAACGCTTTTTTTTACAAACTCAAAATCCATACAAAGCAGCAAAACCACTTCTCTTTAATATCAAAAGTGCTGCTGTTGACTCCAAACACACACAATCAAGCGTGGTTATGAAAGGTGACCATAGTTGGAGCCCAAATATGAGCAGGACGTGACATTTTGGCGAGAGGCCAGTCACCGGCCCGGACCCCATGCATTCTGTCTTTCTTCTCTGTTTGTCAGCACTTCCAAACATGGCTACCTGCGGAGAGGAACAGACACTGAGACTCTCTCTTAGGGATGCCAGGCTCCTGTATATTATGTTTTTAGCATGCCTTGAATTTTTTCACAGCAGCCTAAGTTACTCCAAACAGAGCCGAGCAGTCCAAGTCCTGCTGATACCGAGGCCGGCCTAAACAAACCTGTTGCTGTGATACCGTCCCAAGTGGAGAGGAAGATGAGAGATAATTTCGCTGCAGTGGAGCTCATTACTTGCTGGCTTTACCAATAATATTAGATGTATTTAAGCATTTAGGAAGCAGTTTTTAATAAGGCACCTTTTATGAGGAGGATATCAGCTGCAACAAATGGCCGTAATAATGTTAAATAAGTCATGCTAGTGTTTTTTACATCTGATATACGTCATTAATAAGAACAGCTTCTGGGTTTCTGGGTTGTGGAAAATCCTCCTCTAGCATGACACTTGCTTCGTCTTTCATAGCTAGCGCTTTACCAGGCTGACTGTCAGCTGTCGGTCAATGTTCAGGCCATTGATGAGCATCTGTCGCCGTAATTTTGGTGATGTGTCCCACACCATCAGCTGTTTCGCCTTGTTTAATCAGCAGCACAGCCCACTGGTGAGAACAATCCCTTTGACTGGCAGCTCAGCTCAGCACACAAGAAGAGAAACTGGAGTGAGAAAAGCAAACAAATGACTTAAGTCAAGAGAGCATGAGATTGAATCAAACTTGTTGTATTAAGTAAGATTATTTGTTAGCCAGTGAGCTGTTCAGAGGTCCAGAGGGAGCTCAGAGTAGAGCCGCTGCTCCTTTGAGTCAGAAGGGGCCAGTTAACGTGGTTCAGGCATCGGAGGTTTTCTGGCCACTCCCAGAACACACTGCAATGCAACTGACCCTTTGCTAAGTCCCACCCCCAGACGCAGACTGACCAATCATAACGTAACATCACATATTTCCTGTATATACTATACCTTTAAAGCAGCTTTACGCTAATCAATATTTTCACATTGGATAATGGATTATGTAAGTATGTGAAAGGTGTCACCTGATGTGACCTGTCACCTTCATGTAGGCTATTCTGAGCTTGTTTTCTGGATGGCAACTTTACCGTTTTGATTCTCATGTTGTTTTGCAGCTATTTTGGCAAAAAAAAAAAACAATCTGCACAGCACCACAAGACAAAAAAACACGGTAAGCAACTATCTGGTGAACGTGGAAGATTATTTAGCTGCTGAAGATCCAGTTAAAACAGAGCTCAGTGAATATGAATATTAGATTTACATTCATCAGATGTTTGCAATATGAAGTTCAACATAACTTAAAATATAAAAATACATCACTGTCGAAGTTTGTTTCTGCTGCCCCCAAGTATCCAACATTTACAACAGCAAGCTTGATGTATAACTTTACCAGACATTTATCAATGATTTACCATTTAAAATGGCAGACACGATGACTTATTAGAAAGATGTATTAGATTAGTTTAGATAGACATGTGACCGCAGGTATGAAGAGGAGTATTTTCCACAACCTGGCAACAAAAAGTACATCTTCATAATGGCTTATAAATGACCCAGAGTGATTTATTAAACATTAACAAAGCCACTAATGACAAGTTATCCCTTTGGGCAGTGGTGCTGTTATCAATCTCACATTCACTGACTCACTGGAGGCTACTTTTAGCCCTTTGCTTCAGCCTGTTGAAAGACTTTCCCTGCGTAGTAAACCAGTGTGCAAACTGCACCACACTGTATTGGATATGACATTTAAAGCAACTTAACAAATAAAAACACATTCTTTCTTCAAGAGCCAGTAGCTGATGCTGCTTTGCTAAGCTAGGCTAGTTAGCTTTTAGCTGGAGTTTACCAGGTGATGTGATGATGATTAGATTTATCTAAGTTATTTATGGATGAATTACTAAGATGTGGAGGGTCTAAACAGATGTTTATATTAGGAATCAGGCAGGACATCTAGCCGTAGCTAGCCGGGATGCAAGAACTGTTTGGTTGAGGCACATATGCTGTTTGTTTGTTTATTTTCCAGAACATTTCACATTTCTACGATGTAGTCGTCATGGTTAAAATCAATTTTGACCAAATATGTTACTGTATTTTGGCTTTGTAGGGTAGAACAGATTGTCTTCCTGCTAGTATAGTATTGCTAATTGTTACAGGTTTGATGTGGGATTTACAGCAGTGGAAAGTTATACAGTGGGCAACATTAACTCAAGCACTATAGGTACAACAGAGTCCTCCAGGGATGATGTTTTTCTATGTGGAAGTTAGTGTCGCCTTGGTTCCCCACCAAAAGCCAATGGGATTTTTCCATAGGTTTTGGATTAAGTTCATGATACTCACTTTTTCTTTCAGCAAGATAATCCTCACAACTTAAAACCACTTGTATGATTTTTGAAGCCTCAATTCAATCACCAGAAGAAGATCCACAAAGCTAATATTTGACTACACCACGGCTGCATGATTCTATCGTCTCATTGAGCTACTTGTTAGCAGCTGCCTTTTTTGAGACATATAAAAGCTTCAAAATTAATGTGTGGAGTATTTAATGGCATATTTTATGTTGTGGAACAAAACAAAAAAGTCTAACCATAGACCTTATTTCAGGCACCGAACCAAAACCCCATTGACTTTGAGACGAGGGAGCCAGGGGTGCTAAAATGCTAACTCACTTTTGGGTTTTAGGACTCATATAGTATCTCCAATTTTCCACGACATTAAACTTCTACTCCACTACAATTGAGAACCGCTTTTGTACTTTTTACTCCACTTGGCAACAGATGATGTTTTATGGAAACAGATAAAACGTCATTGATCCTTTGGTGAAACTCACAAGTTGCCTGGCAGTAAAAATAAGCTACTGGGTATCTTCATTTCCCTCTGGAGTAATAAAGTATCTATGTATCTGAAACTGTTCGTTTTCGCTCTGTAACATTCTTCATGCAGAGTACTTTTACTTTCAGTACTTCAAGTAGCCTATATTTTGATGCTCATAACCCACTTTTGTACTTAGGTAAAACTTTGAATGCAGGACTTCTACTTGTAACAAAGTGTTTCTGTGCTGTGGTGTTGTTACTATTTCAGATCAGATTATCTTTTCCACCACTTGTGATGCTGTATTTCATTGCTCGGCTGTCATCTCATTGATTCATCGCTGGGCTTTAAATTGAAAGAGACAGATTTTAAATCACATTCATTTGTTCCTTGTTTCGGCCTCTACATGATTTGATGTTTGGCTCAGCAGCTTAATTACTGCCTACAAGGAGAAGAAGAAGAAGAAGAGAAACACAAACACAGATCATGTCTTTGTGCAGTGCCTGCAGGACATTATCCTGATATACCTGTGCAAATTGAGTGCCAAGACTACTTTTCTGCAGCCCATGCAAACTGAATGTGTCATATCTTCCTCTGAATAATCTTGCATTAATGGTGTCTGGGCGGTTTCGAAATCAGACAGCAGCTATGTAAGTATTTTCGGCAATTTACTTCTCAAATTGCGGCTGTCAAGTGCAATTGAGGCTTCCCTCAGTCATGCATGGCCCCTGAAAAGGTTTTAGTCTCATGTCTCTGTCATGTCTACATCGCTGCACCTTTTACAGGTTCACTCAGCAGCCTCTGGTGCAATTACACAAAAAGTTATATGAGGACAAGGGACACGTTAGAAACACTGGTCCAGCTTGACATTCTCGTACACACACACCTCGCAGCACGGACAGGCAGCAGGAAAGAGTCTGCTGCAGTTGGAGTGGAGACGGTGGGTTTTAATGACACAGTATCTCTCAGAACGCTGTTCCCATAATTATGCTCTGTCTGACGTGGATCTGTCATTGGCATTGATTGTTTGTCCTGATGCCCACCTCCTCGGGGAGAAAAGTGTGTGAGTGTGGAGGGGAGGGGAGGGTTAGGGTGGATGTTTGGATCCCCTCGGGCTGGACAGGTTGCATTCAGGAGCCCATGGGAGGCCCAAACTGGAGCCATTGGTGAGATTGGTATCGTGTTAATGGCTCCACAGGCTCCAAGATACATAGCAGCAAAACCATAAGAGGCACTGGAATGTGGAGCTCCCTTGAATCATTGTCATAATTAGGGACAATTGCAGACCCAAGACCTATTGTGCTCATTTGGGACCTGTTTTGTCTGACTTCTTGCATGCCTCTCCTCGCTGCTTATCTTTATGTATGTTAAAGGAATAGCAGAGGACTTTTTGTTTAATGCATTTATGATTTGTTTTGCCAGCAGTCAGATGAGGAGATTACTGGAATACCATTCTCATACTTGCTGTTTAACATGAGGCTACAGTCAGGCCCAACATACTGAAAGTGTCACCTTATTTGACACGTCAGTTGATGCTCTGGGTGGACTGCAGGTATCAGATTTGAAACGGGAACATCACAGAACCAGCAGTATTTTATATATCTTTTACATCTTTTATTTTTTCTTCCAGGTGAAAGTCAAATTAAGCAAAGCTAATCATGACTTTACACAATCTGAATTAGCTGCTGTTGTTAGGTTTATGCAGCAAGTTAAGTTTTATGACCAGTAGATGTCAGTTAATATTCTTGATAGATGATAGAAGCTTTTATTTTTCTTATTTTTAGTATCTGACATGAAACAATACAGTTCAGATCTGTCTTCAACCTAAGCTGATGGAGCTAACAGGCCCCCAAGAAGTACAACGGGAAGTGTATCACACCCCAGCCAACATTTGTATGTGGGGCCCATGTGGGTAGTAAATGGGCTGAAAAATGGGCCCAAATGGGACTGCCCACAGGTTCCATATTGGCCCCATGACATCTGCCCACATGGGTGGGTTTACCAAAGTGGGCCCCAGATAAGATGCCCACTTTGTACCCAGGTAGCCTCAGCATGATCCATGTGGAGCAATTGGTGTGGGGCCAATATGGAACATGAGAACAATCCAATTTAGGGGCCAATTTCAGCTCGTTTGCTACCCACATGGGCCCCATATACAAATGTTGGTTGGGATGCTTTTAGTGCGTTTGGGCCTTTAGCTTAGCATACAGCCTGGAGACATGGGTAAACATGTAGCCTGGCTTTTCAACTCTTCATTTGGATTTTGGCACCGATTAAACCAGTTTTTTTGTTTTGTTTTGTTTTGTTTTTCCCCGAAAGTGAGTGTGATAAAATTTGAGGAACTATTTCGACACACCCTGTCACAATACTTCTTAATTGGACATTCATACTCTGAGGTTTGGCACTACAGCTCCCATAATGCTCTGGGGCATAATATTGCCACGGACCCAAAGGCTTGCACTCTTAGCTACTTGAGTCCCTTCTTTTTAGGCGATATTTCTTCACATTTTGGCAAATTAGCATTATTAAAACAATGCCGAATTAGCTATTAGCAGTTTCTGTTTGCAACTAACCCATGAACATACAGTCAACTACAACTGGAATACTTTCACACCCAAGAAACTTTAAAAATGTGACGATTCTCAAGCAGCTTCTGGACTTGAGGAGCGTCTTTTTTCTGTTGATTTCCAAGTGGATTTATGGAGGTGTATTCATGACGGACATCGGAGATAATGATATCCTCAGAAAGAGTAAGTCCCAGTTAATTTGAATATATGTGTCCCTTGTGTGTGTGGTAAGATTTGACTGAGTTATGAGTCCGAGAAGAGGTGAGAGTTTTGATACAAGTAGCTTATCCTATCCTTATTCCATCCTCCATTAACTTTAGCTGTTTATCAGCCACTGCTGCTGCTGCTGCTGCAGCTGTTGACAGGTTTGGTGAGCAGGCCAAACGTAAATGACTTATACCAGTTGTTTGTAGAGCACCTGCATGGACCTGTCAGTTATCCATATGTATTATCTTTGTTGCCTCATCTACCAACATTTTACCACTATAATTTCCATCTGTTTAAACTTCCCTCAAGCCTCCAGTTACAGCAGCATGTTCTCAGGCTCCTTTATGCAACAGCAGCACTAAGCTCAGTTGTTATGGAAAACATGTCAGACATCCAGAGTAATACATGCCTCTCCATATGACAGATGATTAGACCTTAAATAGCACTATTGACACTAATAAGGCCAAATATCCCTCATTATCTTTCCCCTGAGTGACAGCAGGAGACGCTGGGAAGGTGCAGGTGAGCGACTCGGGCGTCCTGGGAATAAAAACAGCAGACCCAGTCATGTTGTGGGCCAGTAGCTCGTGTCTGAGGGTGTGGCGAGTCTGAGGTAGATGGTGTGGATAAGATAAGGCCTTGTGGTGATAAGGGTCCTGAGTCGGGAGAGCTGAGGGGCCCCAGAGTGATGAAGCAGCAGTGTCTGATTAGAGTCACTGCTGCTTGAGGAAAAACTTGGGTTCAGACAGATTAATCCACAACTACAGCTCATGATGTATTTTTCATCCTCTGAAAATGGGAAACTGACAGTGGATATATATTTTAATCTAATAAAAGCGCTAGATTTAGTTGAACTACATTTCATTTTAGTGGCCTGTCTTGATCTGCTTTGCTTTGGTTTTATTCAGTATATCAGTGTCTTCTTTAAAGTGGCTGTAGATCCAATGTAGGTCACTTTTATACAAACCTGCCCCCTGACTGTTGTGGTAAGCTGGTCTGGCCTCATGTGCATGTCAGTCCATGTGTGCATCCAACTAGCGAGGTCATTGCCACCATTAGCTATGCCATGTGCCTGTATCGGGCGCCGTTTGTAAAGTGGCTCACGCTGAAAATAACATCAACATTTTGCCACATTTAGCTTCAAAGAATGTTTAAAAAAGTGTTGTGAATTTTTTAATGTCACGTTTTACCACATTAACAGCAATATTTGTTGACTTAGAAATATATTAAATAGTTAAATCTAAGTATTAAATGCTAAATCTAAATCTAAATATTTAATCTAAATCTAAATGCTAAATCTAAATCTAAATATTAAATCTAAATCTAAATCTAAATGTTAAATCTAAATGCTAAATCTAAATCTAAATGTTAAATGTTAAATCTAAATGTTCTGGGTGAAACTAAATATTTAACTAATATGCAAATTGACACTGCCGGTCACCGGAAGTACCAAATTAAAAGCTTGAGATGGTCAGACTGTCTTTATAGAATCAAATAACGAATTAAAACCAACTTATCGGGGGAAATGAACACTTGAACACACATTAGCGTGATAATAACTACCTAAAATAACAAAAAACATGTTTGGAGAAATTTTGACATGTACTTTGAGTTGTTAGTGTCCGTTCGGAGGGAATCGCCTGGTTGTTGACAAATACTTCCGGGTAGAAAACCAGCAGAGTTTAGCTACACATATATATATATATGAATATATCACATTTTTCACGTCACTATATCACCGTTTAGACTAATCTGATGTTGGTAAAGTCTATAAACACAATGATTGAACAAACATTACTATTTCTGTGTGCACGTTTTGTAAATAATAACATGGTTATCGCACAGTTTGCCACTAGCTAACTGTAGCTAACTTGTTTGTTGTGAATTGTTTAGTTAGTATTGGAAAAGGTCCGACACTAACAAGCAGAAAGGGGGCTTATAGCCACCTATTGTAGCTGAGTTGGACATATTTGGGTCAATAAATTGATTCAATTGATTCAGGACAGTAGACCAATTAAAAAATGAAATGAGATCTTGCAGATGTTTTAATCGTAGCGGTCCGCCAAAAATAAATGAATGTGTGAGGGAAACCCTGCTGTCAGTACTGTTGCCGTTATTTAGCACTGTTTATGGAGTCAGCACTGTAGCTCTGAATTTCACATAAAGCCCCTTTAATTTTTAAAGTAACTAGAGTGTAAACTACAAAACACTCAGTAGCAGTAGAAAGTGGCATGGAAATAAAATATATTAGTAAAGTACAAGTGCCTCAAATTTGTATATTACTCATTAGGTAAACGTACTTTGTAATATTCCACCACAGTTGTTAGTTATAGAAGTGATCAAATATAAAGTTAGAGAGACACAAACTTCATGAAGAGAATCATCACTCAAAAACTACGAAAGCAGCAAGAATTTGTAACAACTGTCACTGATCTATTTTCTGTGATTGATGGCAGACAGGATGTGAACAAAAGAAAGTTTTGTGGAGCTTTTCACGTTGTGCCTTTTGAACCCTTCATGCAGCATTAGCTCCTCTTGTTGTTCTCGTGTTAATGAAATGAAAACCTCAAACGTGGCCACACCCTGCCTCACTAACATCCACCGCCATCAGCTCACCTTCATGTTTTGGTGAATCTGCTCTTGGGGTGATGATGGTGTTTCTGCCCTTGCAGGCCTGTTGAAAAAAGTCTTTGAACCTCCTCCCTCTGAAACACTTCAGTTGGTGTCAGACCAGCCCTTTCTCACCCTGCAGGGAGAGCCGGTGTGGTTTTTCATTACTCAAATCAAGACTGTCAAACGATTGTGTATATCCTGGCGGAGACTGATCCAGTAGGCTCATAAATGCCCAGGCGTCTGCCATCCATTTGTTCACATGTGTGATCTCATATATCACACTTGTCACTCCTGGGCAGCTGTAATCTCCCAGAAGCTTTTAGTAGAAATCCCGCTGACAGTGTTATTTGAAAAGCCCCGTGATTATTCATTATAGAGTTTACACATTTGTGGGAAAGATGAGGATACACAGAATGGACGGAAATAACTTGTACTTTCTTTTAGAGGGAAATAATCAAGCGTGTATTTTAACTGCGTCTTTTTGCCTGTCGCAGGGACCGTTGCCTGAGCAGCTGGTGTATTACCACCTTAAGACGCGGGGATATAATGAGACGGCTCGTGGGATGAGGCGTTCAGTATGAAAGGATAAACACAAAACACCAGTGTACTTTCACACAGTTCACAGACTGCAAGCTATAATCTTCCAAATCCTGTCAAAATCCCAGGGATGTATGTTTCACTAGTAAATATACACACTCACTGTATGTTTCTCCCACTGCTGTTGCTGCTGCTGCGATTAGGTGCATCTGAATGAGAAAGAGCATCTCTAGATGTTTTGTCAGGCCATTAAAACCGTAAAAAAAAAAAAGAAGTAATATTTGAGGACGTAACTCTTCTGCCTTGAGACAGGTTTACAGTCTCGTGCTGGCGGGATGGATTCCTGAAATAAACTTTCCAGACCCAGGGAGTGAAAACAACTCCCTTTCTTTTGTGAGGGAGACGAGGCTCGGCCCGATATTCATCAGTGGGGATAACCTCTGACCCCAGAATCATATGACGCTGAGTGCTGGAGATCCCGCTGCAGCCAGACAGTCTGTCTGAGACGCCATCTCTCTTTCTCTCTTTCTCTTCCCAACACTTCTTATCCCTCCCTTTCTCCTTGTCTCCCACTTTTTCCTCCTTCTTCACCTTTCCTGCTGTTGGGACTGTATGAGAGCTGTAAGGGTGTGGAGGTGCTGCTGAAACTCCACAGAGTTGTTGTTAATATTTTCTTTGGATGCTCCCCTGGTCTTCCTCCCCTGAAACAACACCCTCCCTGACCATGTCAAAATAATGCAGCAGTAATGAGTTGATTAATTGGATCATTAATATCTAAAAGAGGCCAAGAGCAAAGTATTTAACAAACAGGGTGTTCACCAGTTAAAACAATAATGTCTTAATGACACATTAACATTTCTGTAACTTCTGGCTGGGTGAAATACATCTTTGTAGCTTACAACGTATACAGCTTACTGCAGTTTGCACATCTGTATGCAGGCACATGCTGCGTACATCTGTCTATATAAAAAAGACACATTAAGAACAGTTTGCATTAACTAAAGCATTGGGATTTTAATAAAGTTATCGTTGATGTATTGATGTCATACTGTACATACATAACAGAGTAAAATAGCAGTTAAAATCACCGAAAGACAGTTTTAAACAAGTAGGTTTTCAGAGGTGATTTAAAATATGATACGAAACAAGACATTAGATGACATAATTTTGGGGTTTGGGAGAGACAGACCGACATTTTTCAACATTTTTAACACATTTTTCGATGAAATGATTAGTCGACTAATTGAAGAAATAATCGACAGATTCGTCGACAATGAAAGTAATGCAGATAATTGCAGCCCTATTGCTTTGGCATCTTAATGATACGCATCATGCCTTCAACCAACTCCAACGTAAACCCATCCGTGTCATTTTTACACAGTGCAACAGATGTAGTATAAAGAGCAAGAAAGTCCTGTTGGGGCAAGTTGCGGGGGAGGCATGTCCATCAAGCACAGGACTTTGACCCAGGAGATCAGTGTTTGTGTCCTGTGGGAAACTTAAAGTCAGTGTTCAGTTATTTTGTCATGTCTTGGTTCAGGAGTCACTGGTTAGTCACGTGAGTCGACTGATGTACTTTATGTAAACCGCGATGTTTTCCTAAGCCTGACCACTGATCCCTGCATCAAGGTACAACGTAAAAGGCTGCAGGACCCAAGTAGAGGTTAGATCACGTTGTGCCATCAAACCTTTCCATCATGTATTTTTTCCAAATTTCCCAACTCAGTACCCGTATACTGAACAGAAAATTAGACCTCCCTCCCTTTATCGAAAAGAAAAAGTTAGTGGTTCGATACAATAAGAACATTTAGTCAAGTTCTGTTATTAAGTAAAATTTTCAGGTACCCGTACTTTGCTTTATATTTCCATTTTTCCTCTTTTCCACCTCTGACGTACATCACTGTGTCCCTTCTCTGACCTCCACCTCCCCTCTGATAACTTTCATACAGTCCCTTACTTGCCCCTGTTTCAAAAATACATCCAGAGCATGAACTTGTTTTCATCAGCTGAATAAAAATGGAAAAATTAGTAATCTAAGAGAAGTATCTCCCCTCGAACAACCCACCCTTCCTCTCCACCACCACTCCAAACCTCTCAGATACCAGCATGCAGACAGGACGGTGGACTCTCACCGCTCCAAACAATTACCATTAGGTAGGCCATGACAGAGCTTTTCCACACTGTGCGACGGACTGAAACAGCTGCTGACAAGCTCATCTCTCCTGAGCCCCGCTCCAGTCTGCTGTGATGCTCCGATTGTGACACCGGTTTTTGGGATAAGGTACTCTCGGGACATACCTCAAGATGACGGCCTGATAAACAAATACCTAATGGGCTTCCTCCAACAGTTGATTTAATTTAACCGAAGTCCAGGAACTGCTAAATTGTTTCCATCTTGCAGCACCGTGCTGTAGCTAATTGCAGCTGCTTATCAGGGCGATCACAGGTTTTAACCTTAACATGATGCAATGGATTTTTTTTTCCTTATAGGAGCTGCGCGGTAATTACAGAGCAGCTATGGATAAATCTCAGGGTAGGATGCATCCATACTTTCACTGATCCCGACGTGGAGCCGCTGAACATGTAATTACTTTATAAAAGAAGTTTGCCTCATTTACATGCACTCCGATAATTCAACAAAATGTAAAGGCAGATAATGTGGTGATTTTCACCAAGATAAGTACTGAGATCAGGTGTAAACGCACTAATCAGTGTTGGAGCATGTTGCGCAGAGCCCACATAATGAACTTGAGCGATTATAACTGTAATTTAATGTTCTTGTTGGCAGAGTATTACCTCACTTTTATTGGTTGGGTGTTGGCAGTAAATAAAACATATGTACTCATGATGTATGGTGGCAAAACATGAGTGTTTGTTTTGATGAAAGGGGGGCCTGCAGGTGGGGTTGCAAATGGCTGCGTCAACCGACCCCCTCCCTGCGCTTACAGGAAGAGGAGGCCAAGCCCCGTGCATACATTTTTGTTCGCTTCATAATTTGGCAACTGTAATGTTTGAGGCATTTCACTCAAGTGAGTCATGGTTTGAGTGGAGCCGAGTGCCAAAGAGGTGTTGGGTTTGAGTGCTGCGGTGTTCAGGATGAGGCGTAGAGCGTGAGGTGACATGTTTTGCTGGTATAGAGGATATGGGAGATACTCCTGTAATGAGTGCTTTGTGAGATAATGGTATGCACGAGCCCGCCTCTTGCTATGTTTCCTCACTTAGTTCCAGGGGCAGAAACAGCAACAAGAACAATGCTGCAACATGTCATGGAGACGAGCTTGGGACGCATGTGATGCTTGAGGAGTGGTTGGCGGGGAGCGTTGTCAATATAATCTGATTTTCATGTGGCACATGATTGTGTTGTAAAAGTCCTGAACGCTGTGGAACTCTAATACCCCTGATCAGAAATAAACAGAGCACATTTGCAACTCCCACAAAGGCCTGTGTTTAAAGGTTTTGCACGTGAGGCTTGTTATTAGTGACCCCAGTGGGCGTTATGTGAAGTTAGCGTTACTATTGCTCTCACTCGCACTCCGTGGGCGTGAGCAAGCATCTGGGCACCGGCCAAAATAGTGACATGCACGAGACTGAACGTGATGACTGTCATCATGTTGATAGAATGCTGGAAAACAAATTATAATCATATTAAGAATAATGTTACTCTCTGTCATGGATGTTTTTCCATAGGCCGAGGCGGATGTTAGCTTCGCCCCAATTTCCATGTCAAAAAGTCAATTGGATTTTTCCATTGGAGTTTGGAGTATTGCAGAAAATATTTTGATCCTTTTAGTTGCTGTCCTATTTCCAGCCTCGCCACCCCTGGAAATAAATGCACTTTCCCACCACTTGCTTTCTGCTTGCACATACCTGCTCCCGTAGCAGCTCTTTCTCTCGGCTCCTACGGCAGCTTGACTCCTCTCCTCAACACTGATGCAAAGAGAATTCTGTAGCTGTTGCTGTGTCTCATGTGTGACGAAGCCTGTATGAGGAGAGACTTGTTGAGGTCGAGAAATATCCCGAGCTGAATGACTCACAGTCCCGACATTATAAAGACTATGACCAAATAGATTTTGCCTGGCGAGTCGAAATACTGGAGATCGGCTCTCCAGGAGAAAAGAAGAAATAAGCTTTTTTAAGGATGTCCACACACGAGTTTAAACTAATGCAGAGGTGGAAGACAGATCTTTCTGTAAAAGCAGTAATAACTTTATGTGGTCGTCAGTTAACGAGCTGCAGCACGACGTGTCTGGTGTTTGCAAGAAGAGGCACTTGACACTTGTCACATGACGCGCTGCGCCGTGCTGGCACTGGTGTGTTTTCAGCTTCATTCCTCCCTTGTATTTGAAAACAATACAGTATAAGGCTTCAGCAGTCTAAGTTAGTCAAAACAAGTGCAAATCTTCAGAAGTTCTGGTCTTTTTAGCACCATAGTCCATGTCAGTGTTACTCTGCTGTGGAATCATTGTTCAGGGAAACACAAAGAGGCCTCATGCCAACTTGAACCTGCAGTAACTGATGATTTTGGGCCACTAGGGGGCATCTGAAACAAGTTGTTAACCCAACATTGACATATCACCTTGGAAGTTGATCATTAACATCCAGCAGTCATGGAGACACTATTATTTATTTGTACAACAGAGAAGAAAGTGTTCAGTGCATCGCAAGAAAGGATTAAAATGGATATGATTTTATTTGATTGAGCTATATTGCAGTGCTGCAACGTCCACAAGATTGGAGAAAGTAAGGATTTACAGCAGACGTTTACATGCCGCACCTATAGCAACACCGTCGTGTGGTCATTTCTGTTACAAAACAAAAGACGAATGTCCCCAGACTCCCATTACGAAGTAAGGGAGGCTGGTCACGCGAGACTACCTTGTGAGTGCAAGTCCATCAATCAGCCTCTTTTAGCTCTGCATTTGGGCTCCACCAACTCCAGGGGGAAATACCTGGTTCTTTAGCTACTCAATACTTCACTATGTTCACCAGGCAGTCGCTGAAAGTATCTATAAAGCCTAGTTCACATTACACGATTTTCACCCTGATTTTGACATTGCAGAGGATCTTGAGAGCCATCTTGGGTCAGAGGTGAGTCGGCAGATAGTCTGCCATGACGAGTCCTCATGTGTGAACAAGCTGAACAGGGCTCGGTGGAGAAATCTCGTGGTGTGCACACACAGGTCGTAACACATTTGCCCAGACTCCCGATGACAGAAACACACGTCGCCAGGTATGAACACTCAAAAGATTACGATAGTCTCCGCGACTCAAGACTGGTCGGCCAGTCGTGTAATGTGAACTCGCCTTTAGGTGCTGAGAAGGTAGCATATAGGTTTTTCGAGCTCTTTTGTTCCTGCTGCAGCTAAAAATGATGCTATGAGAGCAGTTGGAGTGAACTTAATCTGTCACGTTTCAGCCGCCAGCGAAACAATTGAGCTAGAACTTTCCACAAAGCTGCATAAAGCTGAGGGGAGCTGCAGATTTGGGGGATTATTCTCTGTAGGTTCATCACTGTGAGTAATCCTATTTACATTGTCATAGCTGCTTTAATTTAAACTTTGGAATATATCTTTGCGTGGAAGTGGACGGCGATCTTTTATTGTCCAGGCTAGCAGCAAGAAAATACTGCTTCATATGGGCATGTGAGTCCTGCTCTGAGCACTTCTCTTTAAACTACTTGCTTTAATACTGTTTGTGGATGCTTAGTGTGCGTAACATCATGCTGCAGCACAGCAGAGAGTGGCGTCTAGACTCAGTATGGCCAGCAGCTGTGTGCTCCTGTCCAGGGACAACTGGCTGTGACGGCATTTCCTTGGATATTCTCTCACATACTGTGTCTTTATTTCCAGCGGTCAAGCTCCCATTGCAGCGCCCACCATGGATAAATGCAGCTTTTGTCAGGAGTTTTCACCCCTGCGAGCAGCTGTCCACAGCCCCTCGGGCACTCCTCTGCTCAGCAACCCAAGCAAGTGCATGTCGGCTGTCAGGGCAGCGAGAAATGAACGTTGAAGTTGAGAGACAGTTTTCATTATAGCGCACGGCCAACTTTAGATATCACGTTGAAATAATATTTCTCTCAAGAAGCCCTTGTATGCAGCGAATTAAAACAAGACACACCTGTGTACTGTGCGTACTTGATGTGTGTACATAATGCATACCTCGTTGAAATCTGGCTCGGATACACCTCACACCTCAAACCATTTCACAATTCCTGGTAGTTGCATGACTCACTGATGCTCCGTGGATGTTCCCAAAAGTTGGTTTGTAGTCACACTAAGCTGTTAACTTTCCAAGATTATGTGGCCAACAACACAAACACAGAGATCCAGCACAAAATAGAATTAACTTGCAGGGAAAAATGGAACATTTTTGACTGCAAATTCTTCCAAAAGAAATAAATCTAAGTTATCTAAAACGTGGCTCTCAGCGGCTGATTAAATACAGGAGATGCCATGAAGCCAAGGCAGAGCAAGTGTGTCACTAATAAGGCCTTGACTATTACCTGGACTGACAGCCAGAGAATGGGAGGAGAAGGGCTGGCTCCACACTGCTCAGTCAGCCAGAAAGCCCCCAAACGGCAGGGCTAACGCAGGTCAAGTGATTTGGCGCCTCGGGTGTATTAAAGCTATTTACAAGGGACTAAAGGATTTACGTTGCTTCACCCATTCGGTCTGCGCTTTTATACGACCTGGCAGCAGGCTGCTAAGTTTTCTCTCAATCAATACGAAAGGGTAATAAAGAATGCTGCTTTAACTGGTGTTTGGCTTTTTGTTCGGCTGCAGAGGAAAGGAGGGTTTTTATGGGCGGCTCCTGACGCCTGGTGTGAAGGCGAACGCGTGAGATTACATGAGATCCTCTGCACTCTGTCATGCATGCACACACACACATGCAAGTAGATGCACACACAGTCACAACCAAAGTGTTGAGCATTTTCAAATGTAGGGTAACAGATTAACACCTATATTAAGCATTTAAAGTTGCATTTAAACATTTAATAAATGCTTTATCACACATGCAAATGTATTAGCAGTTGTAATAATATTAAATATTTTATGTCCTCATAAGAGAAGACATAAAATATCCTTTATTTCAAAGAAAACTCACTTTTTATTCAGTTACTTTATTGAGGTAGATATTTTTTCCCTAATGTTCTTCGGCCCTCTGCAACAGCATTGTTTTATCAGCTTGGCACTTTATGACTATTCCTGGTTTTATGAGAATTACTCCTCCCAGATCTCGAGTCTGTCTGGATTTCCGTTTTCTTTTTTCTCTTTTCGTTTTATTACTGTTTGATCTTTGAGGCCTACCACGGAGTTTAACCTCTCTGTATATCACTGTGATATTACATTTAGTCTATATACATAATTTTTCTTGATAGTTCTGATTATTCAACACTGTATTTGTCTTTTAATGACTTTTGTCGCCCCCTAGTGTCTCACAAACCTATCGCATCCACCTTGATTACTAAAGTAAGTGTTTGATATTTTTATTGGCTCTTTTGTGACCTACTGATCAGATGTTTGGGGGGTTTATTAGCCTGAGAAAAGCCTGTAGTTGGTCAAAACAGTGTGTATAAAGTTAAAGGGAGTCGTACTTCCAGTGTGCAGATACATTCTGTATTGCAGCTATTGATTTGTTTTGTATCCAGCGTCTGTACAGTTGAGGTTTTGTGGGTTTTGCAGGCCCGGTTTGTGGCAAACAGAAACACTTTCTCACATATTGGGAAAAAAACTGTTAGCAGTTGAGCTCCAAACGATGAGGAAATCAGTTTCAGGAAAACACAACCAATAATGTCCAACTGAGAGGAGACAATGAAGCCGATCGCACTGGCGGTCAGTGGTGGAAAATAATGAAACTTTTTACAAAAGTAGCCTAGAATTTTGAAGCATTTGTGGTTTACATAAGTATTTTCATTTCCTGCTATTTTATATTTCTGCTCCACAACAATTTAGAGGGAAATATTTTACTTTTTTCACTACATGTGTTGATGTGTTTAGTTTTTGTGAAATAAACATATCATTTTGTAAAGACTGCATTTAGTAATTTCTCAAAAAAATACAGAAAGAAATCATGATAGATTCCATACATAGCAGATGGCACCATGTGAGTTAGTTTTCTGAACATATGTGTATTTCTGGCGTGGCAATCTGAGTCATTTGCTTTCTCTGCACTGCCTATATTTACACCCTTGGTCTGAGGCGCAGAGTGGTTACATTAATTAATGTTTCACAAAAAAGCAAAAATCAGAAAAAAGTCCCCAAAACTTCAAACAGAGTTTTGTGGCAGAGCTTTATTTTTCTTCTTTCCTTCCCCATTGATCATCTTACGACCCCTCAGATTTACTTGTGACCCTTTGGAGGGGCCCAGCCCTTAGGTTGGAAACCACTGGACGACTTAACTGCATCTAAAGTAGCTGAAAGTGGCTTCACCTCAAACACTGATTAATCTGTGTTAATGGTATTTTCTGTGAAATATAATACATGCCATTTTTCTGTAGAACTAGTACTTTTGTTACTTTAAGTATTGTGTTGATTATACTATTTGTATTTTTACGGAGGTAGGATTTTAAACATAAAATAGAAATATAACTGTAAGATATAAAAAAGTCATATAAAACTTTCAATGGAGTTGTATTGTTTGAAATATCTGAGCGTTTCTTCCACAGCTGACGTTCTCACATAAAAAGACAGATGCTGCCATCTTGTGGATATTTTTGCAAAGAACCCATGCACCGTGGAGAGTCAGTGAAGCTTGCCACAGGACATTTTTGTCATTTCTTTCCCTTGAATATATTGAATCAGTGAGTCCCACCCTCAAACAAATGTCTGGGCTACAGTTACACCCTTTTGTGCACCAGCCTCCAGCTAAAAGGTTATGAGACTGCAATATGCCGATGTTTAGTCGAACATAATGAATCCTGAATGATGCTTTGCCCTTTGATCACATCACAGTACAGTGTGGTGCAATTAAGCAGATAATTAATAATAGATTAAAAGTCCACGCTGAGTGGCAGGCAGTACAGGACGCATGCCTCAAATCGATTTAGCAAAATGGAGGAAAAAAAAGGGATAAAACTGTAATTACTCACATCAATCAAGAACTATGATTGAAAAATAGCCTCTGGGGCATAAACACACACACACACACACACACACACACAGCCATTGGCCTGTCAGTGCTCTTGCCTGCCAGCTCCAGACAGGCAATGTGTTCCAGATTAGATCAAACTCCAGGTTGCCCATTTCGATTTCTAAAAGCAGCTGTACGGCACTTTGTTACCATGACGACACTCGCAGTCTGGTCCGCCGTCTGTGGTCATAAAAATAGACAGGGGGTTGTGGTTCAGTTCAGGACTTGCTGAGATCATAGTGGGCAGCAGACAATCAAAGGAGAGCACGATTAGTCCTCAGTCATTAGGCTGCTGGAGTATCTGGCACCGGCCCTTAATCAGACATTGATGATGATACAGCAGCAAGCTACGAGAACTGAACCCAAACTTCTCTGACTTGGTGCTTTGTCTTCTGATGTTTAAACAGCCTCTAGTGATCGTAGTTTGATCTGTTGTGACCGCCCCACCCAACCTACTTACTTGCCTCATCAGAGGGTAGCCAACAGGCCCAACAGGTAAAGGGCACATTTAAAGGGAACATTTCTAGTTGGTAAGTCAATCAAATGAACACAAAGAGACACAATGTGACTACAAAGAGACATAAAATAATCTCAAAGACATAAAAAAAGATTTCATAGTGATGTAACATGATCCCAGAGAAAAAAAGAGAAGCAAAACAAATAGAGGTGCAAAACGACCACAAATAGATGCAAAAATACCACCAAGAGACTCAAAGCGACTAAAAAGAGACACAAATCAACCGTAAAGATGGACGAAACAACAACAAAGATCCAAAATGACTACAGAGAAATGCAGCATAATGACAAAGAGATGCAAAAAGACCACGAAAAGGTGCCAAACGGGGTGTCGGTGGCTTAGTGGTAGAGCAGGCGCCCCATGTACAAGGCTGTTGCCGCAGTGGCCCGGGCTCGAGTCCAGCCTGTGGCCCTTTGCTGCATGTTTCTCCTTCTCTCTCTCCCCCTTCACGCTTCACTGTCCTGTCAATTAAAGGCAAAAAATGACTTTAAAAAAAAAGAAGAAAGAAAAGGTGCCAAACAATGATAAAGATATTTAAACAATGACAGAGGTGCAAAACCACCACAAAAAGGTGCAAAACAATGGGAGGGAGGTGCCATTTGACCACAAAGAGACAAAAGAATAACAGAGAGGAGCATAAGAACCTTAAAGAACTGCAAAATGATTACAAGATGCAAAATCATCCCAAAGAAAAAGAGGTACAAAGCAACCACAAAGACAATGACTGCAAAGAGATGCAAAGAACACAAAAAGAGATGTAAAATTACTAAAAAGAGATGAAAAATTACCACAGAGAGACGCCAGACAACAATAAAGAGATTCAAAATGGTGACAGAGATGCAACATGACCATGGAAAGATTCAGCACAATGAAAAGGAGGTGCAAAATGACATAAAGACATGCAAAGCAACCACAAAAAACGAGATGTCGAACGACGAAAAAGGTTTGCAAAATGACCACAAAGACATGCCCAACAATGATAAAGAGATTTAAACCAGTGACAGAGGTGCAAAACGACCACAAAGACACACAATGCAATGCAACTAAAAAGAGATGCAAATCAACTGTAAAGACAGACAAAACAACAAAGATGCAAAACAGTGACAAGGAGCAAAATTATCTCAAAAAAGAGATCAACCATAAAGAGATTAAAAACCAAGATAGATGCAGAACAACCACAAATAGATGCAAAATTACCTACCTTACGCTAAACATGGCTGATTTAATTGTATTTATTTTGTGTCTTTCAGTCTGGGTGTCTTGCTCCTGTGCCTATACAGGTGAAAGGCCTTTAACATGTTTGTATCCAGGGGCCTGTTGTCTCACAATTTGTCCACGTCTGTAGGCTACACAGTTATTTAAAAGTTTCTAAACCTGCCTCCTGGGGTGAAAGGTCAGGCGTTGTCAGTCAGCGTGATCGCCTGTGTAATCAAACCCTCATGCACCGCCGCCTCTGCAGGGAGACAATCTATAGCATATACACTGTTCGCTCACATCAGAGCAAAGCAATCTCCTTCCAAGCAGCAATGAAGTGTGATCGACTAATTCCAGCTGTCAGTGTGAGGAGAGAGCTTTATGCTGGAACCAACAAGGAACAGCGAAGACAGAAATGTCCAACGCTTGTTTAATGGAGTAAAGTCGCCACTGCAAATGTTTTTCCCTTAACTTCAGATACCTGTAGTTTGGTACAAGTTCAACAGTTCACATCGTAATGTTCAAACCTAAAACATGATGCTTCGCTGGACCTTTTCCTCCAGAGTGTGTTGACTTCGTCTTTTAATGCCTTTTTGTGTAATCTCCTTTTATTACCTCGCTCTTGTTGTGTGGTGTTGTTCTATGGTGAGGATGATGACGATTTCATCTTTTTAGTGTGCTTTTTGAACTCTGTTGGCCTTATATTGACCTTAACAGCGTGAGGGACTGGAAGCTCTGAAAGGAAATGAGAGACTTTCGATCAGAGAGTCTTACCTGCAGCCAAGTACACAGAGCCACCACAGCAGGTTCACCAGAGAGAGTAAGAGATGGCTAAAGCCCATAATACAAACAAACACAATGACCTCAGGGTGGTAGCACCTTAAACTGTGTGTTGTTCGAATTAAACACAGTAAAGTTTGTTGTTTTTAAGTTTTGAGGACACAAAACTTCTAAGCCCTCATATCATGACCACTGGAAGGTTAGTATCGGTACAAATAATATAATTTTTATGAGTAGCATCCGAGTAAAACGTGCCGATATTCAACACACTCTCGTCCAACCTCGTCTCATATCGCCACTTTTTCAGTGGCCTTTCACATCTACATATTACGCGCTAGGTATTCCTCTTCGTTTGCTGTTGATGTTCGTGGACGCTGCAAACAACGCCGAGATGTCAACAAAGCACATGGTTAAGTTTAGGCAACAAAAGCAGGTGGTTATGTTTAAAAAAAACAAACCATTGTTTGATCATATGGGAAGCCAACAGCTGGCTCCTGGGTGAAAGTCCTGGGTTTGTTGGAGCCATCCACCACCCTTCACATCCAACCTATAGGAACTTCCCAGCCCCTTATATTATGTTTTTGCTGGCAGCGTTTCAAACTGATGCCATCCTGTGGTGTATTACACCGCCACAACAGGTTCCATCCGGCCACGGTATGAACTGACGCTGCCCGTTCGCATATCATACTACTGCGACAGGTGCCATCCGGCCGACCCTTGTGTATCATAAACGTTGGCTTTTGGCGTTGGTTTCTGATGCCGATGTCACAAACAAAGCGGTGGCATTTAATGACTTCGGAATGAGAACAGGCTGCAATATCCGTCCTATTGACACAGGAAAATCTTCATCTGTTATTCATTTGTTACAAGATTAAATCCTGGGATTGTTCTGTAAATATTTTTAATAGATAATAAATAAAGCAAATTTTAATTGAATCATATTAATTTCAGGCTTAGGTCCCACCTATGTCCGGTTTAAAGTCAGTCTGTTCCAAGTACAGATACAGATACAGATAACAATGAACTCCCTCATCCCTAAAAACTTTCATAGATCTCGGCTTATGTTTTCTCCCAGCCCAGTGGCCTCAATAAAATTTTGGCACTGTACGTTTCTGCAAATCACAGATACGTCACATTAGTATATTTCACACGTGCTCAGTATCAATGTTTTTAAAGTGATGCAATATATAAGCTGACTTTTGTCATCGAGAGGTAGAGTTAATGGTGGCTGGCATGTCATCTTGGCGAGACATCTGCCAAGCAGCAGACCACTGTTTGATACCAACAACATCAGATGACCGTACAGCCTTTTGGCAACCTTCGCTGCCTTTGCTTCGGTGTTTGTCTTGAACCTGAGCGTTTTTTCACCGACCCGTCCCTGCTTTTCCAGCAGCTTTTGTGCCACCAAACGTAGGTGTTTTTAGCCAACACGTGATCTTTTTTCTGACCATAACCAAGTGGTTTTTGTGCCTAAACCTAACCACACCTTCACCACAGTGTTGTTAAGAAAGTTTAAGTGTATCTGCTTTAAAATAATGTACAAATGTACATATTCGTGGTTTGCAGAAGTGTACAATACAAACATTTTTTATGGCGATTAGGTGGTTTTCTCAACTGCAACAATAACATACACTATATTCATAATAATTAATGCTCCATTTTGAAAATGTTTAAGCCATGTCATTTCCCAAAGGATCATGATTTTTGAATAAATGCAAAGTCTGCCTCTCTGTCCCTCCCTCCAGCCACATCCCCACTTCCCCAGAAGCCTTTATTGCCATTCTCTACCTGTCCACCAGATGTCATCATAGTATTCAATCCCTGCCCACCTGCTCACCTGCTTTCACTTTACCTCGTCAGCCATGCCGTATTTAACCGACTCATTTTCACTTATAACTAGCCAGATTATTAAAGTTGCAAGGTAACACTTCCTTTGTTTTCCAGCCTCTGAGTCCTGCAACCTTGACCCCTGGATGTGGATCTTGACCTACCAGAACCTTCCACTGCCTTATCCCTGCTATCCTCTGGACTTATTAACTCTGTTTGGACTTGCCACACTATCCTACCTTTAAAAAAAAACTGTTCCTGTCTGCCTGATTGTCGCCGTTCGAGTTCTGTCTCTGTTGCCTGTACTCACCAGCGCTGACAGGCACCATTAATTTCCTTGCAGAATCCAAACTGTTAGTTGCTTTCCCCCATTTTCCCCACGAACAATACCACCGCACCCTGCTGTTATTAACTCCATCTAAACTGTGTAAGCAGCAACAGTTTACAGAGCTGTTTAGTTTTGTCCTGTCGTTGCTATAATCCCTGCCTCCATGCCAAAGACAGTGTGTACAACATGTGCAACAAACACCAACACGCACACATGCAGACTGGAGCACATTCACTTTTGGAGGACAGAGAGGGGTAAGAGGCTGAAGGCTCCTCCCTGAGAGTTTGTGAAAACATTCCAGCAAAGTGAGAGCGGTCAAAGAATTGGAAACTCTCACAGCGGCCTCTTATACTTACTCTCTGTCCTTTCTCACCTCGTTGCACATGTAGTTGCACTGTATACGAAGTGTTTATACAGGCTGCGTGAAGCTCTGCAGGGGCAACACATCAAGGAGGGGGGAACCCGAAGGAACATCCAAAGTCTGGACAGACAAAGAAAACTCAGCTGTCCCCACTGATCGGCTCATAATGAAGCCGGTGTTTGTCCTCCTTGTTTCCACTGCCTGGACTTTGACTGGAGCCCAGTATTACTACCAGGGGCTGATGGATTATCTGGAGAACAGGTTGTTGGCTATTGAGGTAAGAAGCAAAACCCCTTTAAATGACTGATATCTGATCAATATACTGTAGGTTTCCATGAGCTGAGTGATGGCACAGATCTTTACATGGAATTTGCCTTGGTATCTTTGATGCATAGCAATAAGAGAAAAAAAAACATACTGCAAAAGTCAAGGATCATAAACAGAAAATAGAAAAAAATACAGTAGAAACTACAGCTTAAATATGTAAAATATGTTTTTAAAATGAAAAAAATCTCACACATTATTAAGTGTAAAAATATGTCCAATGTGCAGAGTTAACAGTCCCCCCCAAAAAATGTGCATTAATCTAACCCCTTGAGTGAGATGTCTGAAGTAGCAGTCATTAAAAAATTAGATTTACAAGTTGATATTTTCCTGATTGCCTCCTTTTATGTGGATTTAATGTCTTATCTAATGCAGTCCAATTAATGCAATCTCTGCCCAGCTCATCAACTCTGCAGGGGCCTCCGAGGGAAAAGCAGACCATGCACACAGCATGCAGTTTCTGTCCGACAACATTACCATTTCTGCAAAGTTTCAAGACAATGACACAACGGTAATGAGTACAAGCTCAACCTTTGCTGCCACGCCATCAAACATCCCAACAGCCTTAATAGAAAGATGTGTTCTGCAAAGGTAAAAGGAAGCTGTGCTACAACAAAGTGCCTCAGGGAAGGAATCAAATTACTGAGAGTTCAGTATTGTGTTCTTAAAGGGAGGTTATGAGACGGCAGAGTTTGTGTAAGGGAAGACTTTTGTTGGCTTACGATATGAAATGCAAGAGGATTACATGTCTGGTTGCCGCGGTGAGTAATTTCAGTGAACTCTCATTTAAATAATTCTTTTAATGTATTCTTTTGGAGTATATTTTCAGAGTCAGAAATTTTCTTTTTATCCTTGGTGCAGCTTGCATTGCAAAAATGACAATCTTAATGCTGTTATCCGCATGAAATGAATTGTCTATTTACAGCTAAATCCTGCTTTCTTCAGCCCCCCTGTGGCGTCCCTGCAGTCTCAGTTCCAATATGCTGGTTCGACTTCAGCATTGATATGAACACGACAATTCATCAAGCAAGTTTTCATTGAACTTTCATTTCCATTTGACCACAGGCCCACAGCAAGCAGCGAGAAAATGAAACTGTGGTGGAGGAGACAGTGGAGGAGCCGTCGGTGCTGTTATTACATCTTGCTCTGAATAATTTACCTGTCACTCTGAACGTGTCAGTCACTACGCTGAGAAACTGTGTTTCTGTTTGGTGATGGTGATAATGCTTTGATTGAATCAGGACTAAGAGTTGACAGCTGCTCTGTGAGGCTTTGAAATGAGCTAAATACTAACATAGGTGATGCTAACACAGTGAGGTTTTGCAAACAGTTATTTAGCATTTTGTTTTTGCGTGCTCACATGCTAACATTTTGTAATTAGCTCTGAACACAAAGTACGGCTCAGCCTGATGGGAATGTCAACTGATTGTTTTGTGTGTAACTGATTTCTTGGCTGATTTTTCAGCCTAGGCACGGTAATGCTGGTCCACCATTTTGGTCAAGACTAAAATAACCCCAACAGCTACTGGATGGATTGTCATAATTTATTACAGACATTCATGCTCGCCAGATAATGAACCCCACTAACTTTGATCCTCTGGCTTTTCATGTAGTACCACTGACAAGTTGACATTTTGGGCTTTTAGTAAAATAGCCTGTCTCAGCAGCTATTGCATGGATTCAAATTAAATTTACACACATTTATGTTTCCCTCAGGATAACTTGAAATAACTTTTCATAAAGCACTGTGGCATCATGGTTAGCATTGTCACCCCACAGCAAGAGGCATCCTTGTTGGAACCCAGGGTGGGGGAGCCCTTCTGTGCAGAGTTTGCATGTTCTCCCCGTGTCTGTAGCCATGTTTCCATCAGCCTGTTTAGATGCATCTAGAAGTATCACATCGGAAAATTATGATGGAAACGAATTAAAATCCCCTGATTCGCACAAACTAAAATACGCTCGCTTTAGCCGGGTTGTGGTTGATTTGAAAAAAATGTTGATTCGCAAAACAGGGGATGGAAACAGTTATGTTTGAATGAAGTCTGACGTAACGCACCTCTCTCCATGGTGACATCCACACTCTGGGTTGGGAAGGCGGTAATGCATTTACAAGCCGCCAGAAAACGTAGAAGAAGAAGAATGCGAGGCTTGTTTTGTTTCCGGTTCTGCGGAAAAGACACGCAAGTTCATAGTTTTCACCAAAGTCCGTACATTTAATGGAAACACACAGGATTCGTATTTCTTTGAATGCACATTTCCCAATGATTCAAATCACTTTTGGATGGAAACACGGTTTTCTCCAGGTGCTCCAGCTTCCTCCCACAGTCCAAAGACATGCAGGTTAATTGGCGACTTTAAATTGTCCGTAGGTGTGAATGTGAGTGTGAATGTCTAGGGTGAACCCCGCCTCTCGCTCAGTGTCAGCTGGGATAGGCTCCAGCCCCCCGCGACCCCCAACAGGATAAGTGGCCTTGGAAAATGCTAAACTAAAGACAGACTTTGTGCTCAGCGCTAATTGTAATTGTAGCATGTAAGCATGCTAACACCTTGAACTAAAATGGTGAACATGTACATGCTAAGCATCATGTTAGCATTATCATTGCTGTGTCTCAAATCGCGTACTTCTGTACTTACACTTGATATTTTGAGTGCACAAGTGCGTTCACACTGATGGAAAAATGCAGTGCACTATGAGTACCCGGATGGTGCACTCAAAACAGTCAAGAAGTTGCGCCAATAAGTACATAGTGCACATAGTATACTCATGGAAGTGTACTAATGGAAGTGTGTGATTTGAGACACAGATATTAGCATTTAGCTCAAAGTACTGCTGTACAACCTCAGAGCTGCTCACATGAGTGCTGAGGATTTTTTTTTTTGCCTCCATAACACACTTCAAATGCCCACATCGTGTTGTATGGTCCCTCTGAGTGGTACCTCTATTTGTCACACCAGTGGCTCGAGTAAAAACCAGAGAGAAGACATCCTGCAGTTTATTATAACACTTGTTTTGCTGTGCCCATGTCTGCCAGGACCGCATGCAGTTGTGGCATGAACAATCCCATCGCTACCACACAGAGATGCTGGATTTCAAAAAGCTGACTGCTGAGGCCATGGATGGGCTGAAGAATGAGCACAGCGTGATGTTCAAAGACCTGGAGGGAGCTGCGGCCCGAGTGGACCGGGTGGAGCGAGAGATGGACTACGTTGAGACCCAGACTTCCCCTCGGGCCTGCGCGAATAAAGCAGACAAGGTGGTGGAGCAGGGAGCCTGGGGGTTGCAGGAGAGCAGAGGAGGGGAAGAGGAGGAAGAGGACTGGGAGGAGCTGCACTCCAGAGTCTCTGGTGAGCTGCAGAGAGGCACACACACACACTTCAGCCAAAAGCCCTCTGTGGGATGGCTGCGTTTGATCTTTCATTTTCATTCATAGCGGAGCTCTGGCACAGTCAGAACCTATGGGACATAAAGGCCGTATGTTCTATAGTTAATTTTAGCTTTACACATCACACCCGGCTCCACACCACACATTCTGCAGAGTTGCTGTCTTGGAAAAGCCATGCGTCTGGAAAATGGGAAACAAGCACGCTGCTGTTACAACTCATTTAATGGAGTGCTTTGAGTCAGTTGAATCAGTCATGTTTTCCAGGAGAAATGTGGCTTGATGCAACTCATTTATTTCTGCAGAGTTACTCCCCTGCTTGCGCTGTCTGAGCACAGCGTTTGTCTTTATAATCTCCAGATCCCAAGGCGTGCTGCTACAAACAATGCTGAGATATAACCGCAGCACTGAGTCATTCAGTCAGTGTAATGCAGGGACTTATAACCCTGTTAGAGCGTGCATGTGGAAAAGGAGTGACACTAAATTTGTTAATTCCATGAAACACAGTGGCAGATTTCACTGAATGTGTACATTGTGCGAAAAAATCTATATTTTTAATTGGTTTCAAAAGCTTATTCCCCAAAGATGTGAATTCCTCTGGTACCATTTATACAGACTCTCCTTGCAAAACCAAATGAAAAAATATTGATTTCTATGAATTCACGCTGACTTAATAAGACAATCAATAGCACATAAATTCAAGAATTATTTGGTAATATGATAAATGGCCTGCTCAGAATCATAATGCCAGTCATGCTTCACATAATCAGGGGAGATTTCTCTCGTTCAGATGTTTTAATACGAATTAGATGATGGTACAATGCAGAGCAAAGGCTACTCCAATGTCTCCTGTGCAATCTGGAGCTGCGTCTCTGTGTCTCTGCACAGAGCAGGGACAGGAAGCTCCCCTGAGGTCAGTGGCATTTCTCTCCGAGCTCATGTTCGCTGTGCACACAGTGATCCATTGTAAATGTTTGTCAAGTGACCCAAAACGAACTTCACCGTATTGTAGGGACCCATTTCAGATTTGTGAACATGAAGTTAATTTCGCTCCAGGACACAACAGGGGGACATCCTTTGTTCGTGTGTTTGAGTGAAAGCGTGGTATTAATCTTACTTCTTTTACTGAGAGCATCTTCATGCCGTCTGTGTGCTGCGCTCATACTTCCTCTCATTATGAGTCTGTCTGTCCAATTTCCCCCTGACTGGTTTGAATTTGCCTTAATTTGGGGAGGCGGATAGTGACTGCTGCAGGCTGCGTGATGCTTTCTGAATGTTAGGTTGCAAATACACATTTCAGCTGAGGAGTGGAAGTGAAACAACTGAAACGTGCAAGTGGAACTAATCGTGCCAGCTGGGAGATTGAGATCTAAATCATTATAATTAGATTAACTTCACACCTGTGAGATGTTTTTTATAGTAATTGCGTAATTTCTCACCACAGATAGCAGCCCAGTCGCCAGAAGATGTTGGCATGTACGTCACTGCAAACCACGGATACATTACATTTGGCGTGGTGGCATGGTGGTGCAGTGATTAGCATTGTCGTCTCACAGTAAGAGGGTTCCTGGTTTGAACCTGGGGTCTGTGCAGAGTTTGCATGCTCTCCCCATGTCAGTTTGGCTTTTCCTCCAGGTGCTCCAGCTTCCTCCCACAGTCCAAAGACATGCAGCTTAACTGGTGACTCTAAATTGTCCGTAGGTGTGAATGCGAGTGTAAATGGTTGTCTGTCTCTATGTGTCAGCTCTGTGATAATCTGGTGACCTGTCCAGGGTGAACCCAGTGTCAGCTGGGATAGACCCCGTGACCCTCAACAGGATAAGCAGTTACAGAAAATGAATGAATGACTGCATATGATATTGTTTGTAAAGTGACACGTGGGCTGACTTTGTCATCTGGATATGAAGAGGATGGTTGATGGCGTGACACCCAGGTGAGGTGCCTGCCAAGCTGAGACCAGTCATTGCTGTGTTTCCAGCAGGGATTGGTCCACCAAAAGCAGGTATTTTAAGCCAAATCATGATCTTTTCCTAATCATAACAAAGTGGTTTTGTGCATAAACTGAATTGTACCATAACCACAGCATTGTTAAAGGGGAACTAATTTTTTTTTCCAACCTGGGCCCTATTTTCCAATCTGCTTTTGTCTAAATGAGTGATAGAATGTCATTAGATCAAGGTCCACACAGTTTAAAATATTCAGCGTCATACTTGCGTTTGGCTTCGTCGTCGATCTAGTTTGCTGTGTCTGTTAAGTAGCTGTCCATTGCTCTCTCATTCCATTCAGAATGGATCCGCGACCCACTTTTGGGCTGCACCCCACCAGTTGGGAACCACTGTGCCATGTAATGTACAAATGTATCGTATCAGCTGTTTGCAGGAACATGTAATGCCTGGTGATTGGGCTGTAAACTGACATGTAATCTGAGCTGCAGTGGTTTACAGTTACCCCTTTTATTTCCTCTTATGACACTTAAAAGCTTTAAATATTGATGAAACATAACGCCTGGATGATGCATTATTTATTAGGAGTTTAACTCTGTAAAACTGTACGAATCTGCTGCGTCAGGACTGTGAGGATGTAGTGTGGTCAGTTTTACTCAAACCTGCTGCAATGAGGAGGGCCATACGTACCATTACTGAAACCGCGGAGAAAGCCACTTGGTGGTTATAGATGAAGAGGGCGAGCCTGTGAATTGCTGCTGCTGGGATGAAATCTGGGACCTGATCAACCGTGGATGGATCACCTGGAGTGGGGTCTGATGTTGAAAGACCCAAAACCCCCTATGACCCCGAGAACGTCACGGATGATGCACCCCAGTGCATCCTAGAGATGTGTCTTGAAAGCACATCTTTACTTCTGCATGACATTAAATGGAAATATTCCAAATGTTTCTGCATCACTTTACACATTTTCTTAAAAATCCAGCCCACATGAATCTTCAGAATCTCGCTAACTGTAACTGAGGATCTGCACTAGAATTTAGAGCAATTTTCTGGGGCTTTTGGCTGCACAGTGTGAGCATGTAACTACCGCACGGGAGGGTTTGAAGACCTGTTATCTCAATCTGCTTCTTACTATGAGTGATGTGGTCCCACGTGAAGAAAAGTTTCTGCCAAAGTAAAAACCGTTTGGTCATTTAAGAGATTTCTGTTTTTGTCCTTGGCTGCTTTTCTCTCAGGGGAAGAGAAACACATTTTATTTAAAGGTGAATTTGAAATCAAGATTAAGAAAGAAATCTATCTCCATCTCTTTATGTGCATCATAGTCAGGAGCTGTATGCAACATTCAGAGCCCGGGGGGTATCACAGGGGGCGGCGTTGGGGTGTCACACGTTTTCCGATGTAACCACTGTATGAGCGCAGTGCAGGACGGCAGCAGTTACATCACCAGTGGGATACACCCGCACGTGCGGCTGGACCGGCTACCACAACAAACCACAGAGAAGCTAACATTACAGCACAGACACAAGTAGCGTCTTTACATAGCAAATAGTTGTTGGCCGCTGTATTGATGTTCCAAAAGTTGCATCCAGCATCTATAAGACTATTTTTACCAATCTCATTTTAAGATGAGTCAGCAGGAAACATTAATAAGTCAGCCGGAGACAGCGTTTTCAACCAACTCTTGGCGCTGACATTGCTGCCAGCTTAATTATCTCCCATTCAATTTTCACATATGGGAGACTTTCATGCCGACAACCATGATGTGACTCACAGTTGGACCGCTTCAGTGACTTGGATCAGCATGAATCTCTCCCTCTTGAATCATCAATAACAAAGATAAAAAACTGATAGAACAGATCTGGTTCTTTGATATAAAAAAGCTGACGATGAAAGCCTCCACACAGAAAAACTTTGCATCGCATTTGGGCAGGAAACATCTAATCACTGAGTTGAAAACTAATCTTAAAGGTGCTTGACACAACATTCAGAGCATTAAAAGCACACTACTAATCGCTGAGTGAAGATACAGTCAAGTAATGGCATCTGAGCCAAGAATGAAGTCAGACTCGCTCCGTGTGTTGTAGTCTGAGCTTCTCTGTTTTTTGTTGTGGTCTGAGCCCCTGTGTGTGTGTGTGTGTCCCACTGGCTGCTCTGCAACTGGCTCATGTGACAGTTACCACTGATAACGCCATCCTGTCATCGCAGAAGCGAAAAGCTGGATTTATACTTCCGCGTGATGCCGCACCTATGGCGCAGGCTGTAGGCTGTGACGCAAAGCCTACGCCGACGCCTGACGTGCACCTCACCAGAAATGTAACACGTTGTGGCGATGCAGACCTCCTGTGTGTGTCTGTAAGCTAAAAACTGACAGTGCTCACCTCCCCTTCTGCAAATGTTCCACTCAAATATATATAAATATAAATAAATATATACAAACAAGTTGCCGCATTTTCTCCTTACAGTATAGCAGAGAGATGATGTGTGCTTTCAGACCTTGTTCTAGCACTGACACAGCGCTGTAGAGATAGATCTGGCTACGTTAGACTATGCTACGTAACACTGAGGACATTATTTAACAGTGAAATCTTGACGTGTGTAGCAACAGTACAGTAAACAGTCACTTTCTCAATGCACAAAACCTGATCCCTCTGTTTGTTGTCTCCCACTGCAGACTGTGTTGAAATCATTTCTGGCATCAGATCAGTGAAGATCCTGAAGAGAGTCGGCAGTCCCAAAGGCATGTGGACCAGAGACCCAAGGTCGTCCAAAGTTTACGTCTTCAACGGGACATCAGGAGACAGCATCTACCAGTTCAACTCTGTACGAGACTTTTCCAGCTCTCCTGGCGTCACCGGCAGCCGACAGATCAGACCTCCCTCTGAGTGGAGCGGTCCAGGCAGCGCTGTCTATAACGGCTGTTTGTACTACATACAGCAGGAAGCTGATACAGACGTGCAGGTGGTCAAATATGACCTGCTGAGCGGCTCGGTGACAGACGTCGCCATGTTCCCCATGGAGAGCCACGCTGCCGTTTACAGCCTCAACCCAGAAACTGTTGCGGACCTCGCAGCAGACGACGAAGGCCTCTGGCTCCTGTACGCCTCCAGCGACAGTGAGCCAAACATCAACCTGGCAAAAATGGACCCTGACACGCTCGATATAGAACAAATCTGGGACACCCGGTGCCCACGGGAGAACGCAGAGGCAGCTTTTGTGGTGTGTGGGACCGTCTATGTTGTTTACAACACCCGCATGCCCAGCAGGTCCCGAATCCAATGCCTGTTTGATGTCAATGACATGGTGATCAGCGAGGAGGCTCCCCTGATATACTTTCCCAGGAGGTACGGAGCCCACGCCAGCCTGAAATACAACCCCGAGGAGAGACAGCTCTACGGCTGGGACGATGGCTACCAGATCATTTACAGACTGAGCATGAAGAAGAAGCTCCTGGTGTGACAGCAGGGAGGTGGTGTCAGGTTTCCAAAGGCGGCAATAATAAAGCAAAGGAGCGGTAAATTTACACACGCTATGCCGAAAAGTATTTCAGAAGCCTGCAGACTCTTCATTCATGGTAGATTTAAAGGTTCAGTGTGTAAGATTTAGGGGGATTTAGTGGCATCTAGTGGTGAGGATTGCATATTGCAACCAGCTAAAACTTTTCCTGGTTAGAATTCTCTCAGTGTTCATTGTTCAGGAGGTTTTTACCAGGAGCTGAATTGTCCGCAGAGGTCTCTTCCTCTCCAAGACAAACAGACTAGGTGATTTTAACAAGTAAAAAGCGATTAGAGGGGTTTCTCCTTTGCAGACTTTTTCTCTGATAACTTATGACCCAGATGTTCAGGAGGTTTTTATCGGGAGCTTAGTTATCCGAGGAAGTTTTCTCCTCTCCAAAACAAACACACCCAGGAATTAAAACAAAACAATGAACAAACAATGAATAAAACTGTTTTGACCAGGAGCCGAATGATCCACAGAGGTCTCCTCCTCTCCCACACAAAGGCAGCCCTCCATTAAAACTGGCTAAACAATGAGTAAAGCAGTTTAACATTAAAAATCAGTGTTTTTCTGATGCTGTTCAGCTCGTCAAACACACACAGCTAGCTCAGCACCTGTGTATATGTGCTCACCTTTTTACTGATCATTTAAATCCAGATGCTCAGGAGGTTTTTACTGGGAGCCAAGTTATCCGCAGAGGTCTTTTCCTCTCATAAACAAATAAACCAGGTGATTTAAACCGGTAAAACACTGAACAAAGAAGTTGCACATTAAAAAAAAATCTGGTTTTGCTGACACTACTTGTTGTGTAGGGGCTGCTAACTATGGTGGCCAACACAAAAACGTGAACAGCCCTATCTAGAGCCAGTGTTTAGTTTGTCCGTTCTGGGCTACTGTAGAAATATGGCAGTGCAACATGCCAGTCTCCACAAACAAGGACCTGCCCCCTATGTAGATATAAGTGACTCATTCTCAATGAAAACACAATTATTCTTATTTTCAGATGATTATACACTGAACAAAACCTCATATTATATTCCATTTCTGTCAAAATATCCTCCTGATTTCTACACACTGGACTTTTAATACAGATCGGACATAAAATCACACAAATTAGCCTTTGCACTGCTATTTATTAATCTGACCTTTTTCTTTTGTGTGTAAAAATACCAAAACAAACATGAAAATGCCACTCGGTTTATTAGAGGCTGTCAAGTTGTACTTGCTATGTGGTGTTCTGTGTCCTCCTCTCAGTTTAATTTGACCATTAGATTCAGATGAAATCTCATTTCCTTTGTGCCCGTTTCTGCTTGTTAAACCGCCGGCTGCGTCGTCATTATACGCTGTGTTTTATTGCCACAAAACTCACAGCGCGGCGCCCACTTTTTGCATAAAGTCTTTTAATCAAAGAAAAGAAAATCATCTCACAGACCTGATAACACAGGGGAAAAAAACAACACTCTTTTTCTGCTGCTGATTTTCAGACGTGTCGGAACAAAAGAATGACAATTTGTGGCTGAAACGATGTAAGATATTTCAGTTTACTTTATTACACACTGGGTCACTCGTATGGTGAGTCTCGATAATGATCTAGGAACTCAGAGTAGACGTTTGTCTCGACTAACTGTTGATATCAATCACCTGCACATTTTCTCAAACATTTCTATTATTACAAATACAAAATGTTCAATAAAAAATTGGAAATTCAGTGCTATCATAACAGTTGGAAGGGATACAAGATCATATCAAGAAACGTTACAATATTAGGCAAAGCTAGAAGGTCTCGAAACAGTCCATAAAGTGAGGCAAGTGATTTAACAGGTTTCTTCTACTATGAAAACACACCACACCGTCAGAGAAATATATGACCATCGTAAAGCACAGGTTTTAAAAACAAAATTATTACTCGACCACTTGTTTCAACACTAAAAGAAGATAATATAAATCTATGAATAATGCCATTATAGAGGAATTTTACCATCAAAAAAACTGTGTGAAAATTTCAAACATTTGTGGAGGGGTGTTGATGCGATGGTGGATTACGTCAAGCACGAACAATAATGCACTGACTCCTTCTCGCTGTAACAAGTGCCAATTAGAGAAATGCCACTGCTCTGTAGATGCTGACCCATCCACCCATCAGCTGCCCCCGCGCCGCCGTCTCAGCCTCCCAGACACACACTGGGCTACTAAACAGCTCAGACCCTTACTTACACATGAAGGAAATGGCTAAAACAGATCTGTCTGGGTCTGCTGAACGCATCTGCTCACGTCGTGATGTCTGCCCACCGATTTCACAAGCTCTGTGATATATGGCTTATTCACTGTACAGTAGTTTGAGCCGTAGTATCACTCGTCCTCTGCTGCTGAATCAGGCACCAGCAGTCTAGACCAGTGGAAGCCACGGCCAGGAACATTGTTACATATCAGATTTAAGTGTCTGTCGAGATAATGCGGATGCTATTCAGTAAAATGTCCTCATATCAAAAAGACATGATCTGTACAAGCCGTACCAAATATAATCTGTGAATGCTTCCTGCCTGTGTCACTCTGACTCTGTAACTCAACATTTCCCAGCCTGAATGTACCGATGGTATCTGTGCCTGTCCGTTATAGCAAAACAAAACTATTACTGCTGAAGGGCAAACCTGAAACTTGAAGACAACGTTAATAGAAATCGAATGATTAGGATTTATTCTCATCACAGAGACCTGCATTAATCACTGTTTTTAATGAAAAGTTATAGACCGGTTTCCCCTCTCACAGTAAACTGAGGATGTGTGTGCAGCAGGAGGGTCGAAAACTCAATGCACCAAAGTCACAGTGGCTTATATATATGGCTTATATATTTTCATTGTTTATAAATAAAGAAACTTGCTGAAAATTAGTATATTTACAGTTTTTATTTGTATTTTGTATGTTGCATCTTAAATTTCCAGAATTCATTTTTGTTTTACGTACATTGACCGTCGGCTCTAACATGGCTTTTGCACTGCAGTGAAAAACTGTAATTGGTGGGGAAAGTTGTTGCTTTTCTTTAAAGCTAAATGTGAGCCAGTGCAACAGACTTAGACTTAACCTACGCTCACTCTCAACTTCTGAAGTACCGACATTTGGTCAGTGGCCCTGCGTGTGAAATTATGACGCTCTAGGTCAGTGTTTGGACCGCAGGAATGGTGTGTCTACATGCGTCATTTTCTTTTAAGATACATAGATAAAAAAATTTTGTTTTTAGGTTTACTACCTTTGTGTTTATACAACTAAAATACTTTGCTAAATTCAGAAAAAAAAAAAGCCAGTTTGGCTTCAAGTAAGTGTTTGTTACTAACAAAATGTCAGGTCACCAGCGTAGTACGCTACACTTACTAGCACACTACGTTGTCATTAAAATAACTCAATTTGCTTTGGTTTCAAGCAGAACATGATGGCACAGTGGTGCATTGGCTAGCATTGTTGCTTCACAGCAAGAGGGGTTCAAACCCCGGGGTGAGGGAGCCCTTCTGTGTGGAGTTTGCATGTTCTCCCGTGTCAGTGTGGGTTTCCTCCAGGTGCTCCAGCTTCCTCCCACAGTCCAAAGACATGCAGGTTAACTGGTGACTCTAAATTGTCCGTAGGTGTGAATGTGAGTGTGAATGGTTGTCTGTCTCTATGTGTCAGCCCTGTGATAGTCTGGTGACCTGTCCAGGGTGAACCCTGCCTCTCACCCAGTGTCAGCTGGGATAGGCTCCACCCCCACGCGACCCCCATTAAGATAAGCTGTTACAGAAAATGAATGAATGCGGGACACCAACAGCGGTCTCCTGAGTGAAAGTCCGGCGTTTCATACTAAAGCAGTTGCTCAAAGCGTCAGAAAATGCTGTGGCCTTGTGTGTCTCATACTGCTGCTAAGGGGTGTGCAGTGAACATTTGACGAGTTGGGAGTGAGACAGGGTTGACTTAATAAATTAATTATGACCATATGAAGCAGGTGACTTTGTGAAATTGGGCCAGATGAAACATCAGATCCGTGTGGAGTAATTACCATCATGTTTTCTATTTGGTTTTCCACCGCTTGAGGTTTGACTGACGCTCTTTTAATTATATTATCTGTTCGCATCTTCCTCTTCGGCAATCAGTGCCACCAACTGTTTATTTCAACTAACCAACTTCTAACATTTGCATTACAGTAGTGGATGGATACGAGCATTAATTTGTGTTTTCATTCTCCAGCTTTGTCAGAATTTGCACTACAATTGGATAGAAACCAGACTAGTAACAGTGTGAACTGTCTTACATTAAAACCGGCTTTGTTTCTTCATCCTGTGCAAAACTATAAGAGATCTTATTAAAATATGATACTATCCTCTAAAATACAACCATATAGGTCGTTTGTACAAGCAGCAGTTATGACACATATTTATGTTAATTGTAAGTTAGCAGTAAACATGCTTATTTTAAGCCATGATCTTTTTTTCTAGACATAACCACGTAGTTTTGGTGCAGCTATGACCATTTAATGTCACCCATTCATTTAAAACTTCGACTGTGAAGGGTCATATCAGAGATAATCTGTCATCCACTGGTGAGGGCGCTAGTTTTGAAACACTTCTGTGGGTTGTATCCAGAGGAAGGAACAAATGACCTTTGTGGTTTTATTGGTTGGAGGACCAAAACAATCACATTGGTCGTTTGTACAAGCAGTGGTTACTAGACATATTTTCGTTAACTGTTAGGCAGCAACTTCTAGTAACTGTAGTTATTACAACAGTTGCAATGGAGGAAATCAGGTGACGTGGCGCTTATGGTGGGAGGAAAGCAGGGAGAGGAGGTATATGGATCAAACAAACACAGGATGTTCATCCACAAGACCTGTGTTTGTGTCCAGTGTGAAACAAATGTCAGTTTATAGTAATTTTAATAATGTATAATATTGACGTCTGTCATGTTACATTAATTTACAAACACACATACTTCATTTCAGCCATGATCTTTTTTCCTAAACCTGACCATGTAGTTTTGATGCCGTTTCAATTAAAAACTTCGACTGCGAGGGGTCATATTTGAGCTACTCTGTCATCGACGAGTAGGGGTGCTAATTCAGGAAATACTTCTGCGGGTCGTCGTATTTATAGGTTGGAACAAACGACCGATGTGGTCGTATTGGTGGTATGAGCTCTGACCTGAACTAATAACTTATTAAACACTGTGAGCTGAGAAAAGGTTTCTATCTTGGGACATGTTTCATACATCATGTCTGCCATATGTGGCATATTGTTCTCTACCCCCGTATGCACACACATCTCAATGCTCGGAAACAAAATTACTACGACTACTGGAAGTTTAAAATTGTGTAGGAACCAAATTATTTTTTGATTTAGTTTTATTCTCGTCACGAAGATATAACTTCAATTATGTAATATTTTTAATTAAATACTATTAATGCTTCACTGTTTTTCACCCTTAATAATTAAAGAATAATTAAAGAATGAAATTTTGTGCATCTTTTATCTGACTAAAACTTTGAGTTATTGAAATCAAAGCACATTAAATGCAGGGAAGCGTTGAAGGAAATTATCCTGATGAGAAGAAAACTGATAAAACAGCAGTGCCGCAATCTTTTTCTTATAATCACATCAAATATCTTCGAAAAATAATCTATTCACCACACGTTGCAGATCAAGCATCTCACTGGCAAATTCAACCCGCTCTCCCTGTACAAGATTATGATTAATGAAAGGATAAACATCAAGAAAGTTGCATGTTTCTAAGTTCAAAAGACAAATATGTTCACCTTTTTCTCAATCGTCACCACAAAGAAGCTACATATATTCAAAATGTCAGTTTTTTTTTCGTATCTTTTCTGGCTTTAAAAAGAATGAAACGTACAGATGGCTGTACATGAAACTATACACATCCACCGAAACCTGTTCAGAAAAAGAACAAGAGGAGACAACGAAGTGCTTCGAACAGGAAAACATGAGCGTTTGTGTGAGTTTCATTTGGAAGAAAAGGCTGAGAGCTGCTCAAAAGCAAACACCAGAGACGGAGGTAAGGAAGTGTAAAGTGTGCTCGCAGTTTCCCTGTTTGCAGAAACCACCTTCAGAGCGCCATCGACAAAATGTTTATCAGAACTGTAAAATCTGTCTGAGTCGTTGTGTTTAATGAGATATTTGTGCCTTTGTCAGGTAATTTAACCTCATACTTGTATCGAAAATTAAAAAATTGTTATATAATTGAAATCACTACCGACAGTTTGCTCTCATGTGAAAACCAATAATCCTGTTGTTGCTTCGTCTTCATTACATAAAACGTCTCGTCTCGGCTGCTTGTGAAAACACACTAAAACTGCAAATTGCCAGGTTGAGAATATTTTCCCCTCAACCCGCTACACATCAGATAATTGCTTATGTTATTGATGAAACTTGAAGTACAGTGAACTCAGCTGGAGCTTTGAAATTCATTTTTTTTGCTATTCACAAACAATAACGACGAATGGAGCAGTTTAACATCTAATAGTTCCAAAATGCTACAGTTCAGTCTGTTTTTTATGCTAATACAGCACTTTAAAATTCAACGAGAGAGAGCCGGAGAGTTTTTGAAATCGCTTCAGATCCAGTTTAAGTCTCTTTTCTACCGCGGCCGAGTCCTCAGCGCCACTCTGTGAAACTTCCGCTGCTCTCCATCAGAGAGTCTCTGCAGCACAAAGCTGAATCTTCAGCGTCTGGAAAGTCTCCACGTGAGGACGCTGAGATCCGTCCACCTCTGCTCGGACAGCTCCGTATTAAATGTCTGCACACCGGATGTCCAGCCAGTCTCCTGTGAGGACAACCAGGGCAGCTCCGGGTCATCACAACACCCACACTTCAAACCCTAAAACCCGAAAAGACTGCACTTCACACAACTAACCGACTTGACGGTGGTCCTAGATCAGTTCTTTGGAGTGCTCTGGGACCAGACTTGAGGAAGGGAGGGACAGTGAGAGAGGGAGGGAGAGACAGTGGGGTTGTGTTTCTCCTCAATCAGACAGACAGGAAGTGGATCAGCAGGAGGGAGGAAACCCCCTTCTGGGCTGCTGGGTCACAGGTGGCTCTGCTCAGGGACTAGCAGGGGGCCGGGGTGAGGGGCAGGAGCCTTGGCTGTCAAAGCTGGCTGTCCTCGCCTTCCACTGTAGGACACACAGACACAAGGAAGTGATTCATAACACATATGCTGCCTTTTTTATTTGCAGCACCGTCACTCTCAGGTCTCAACACAAGGCACGTATCAGTCTAACGGTGTGTGTTGCAGGAATATAAGAACAGTGGGCCTCATACAAACAGATCTTTTTTTCTTATTTTTGTTCTTACTTTTGATTTCTGGGATTCACCAGTGTTTTCTTACTCTTCTTATAGGTAAGAGAAAATGCGGAGAAGCAAGGACTAATAGACTGTGGTGATGTCTCGCAGGCAGCCTGTCAGTCATGCAGCCCCGCCCTTAAACATGCGTAGCTTTAAGCCTTAATAAAATGCGAACAAGTAAACATGTTTATTCCTTTTGTAAAGTCGGGCATTTTAACACAGGGGGGTCTGTGGGGACTGACTCACTCTTGGAGCCAGCCTCAAGTGGCCATTTGAGGAACTGCAGTCTTCTGCACTTTAGTGTTGGCGTCATTTTTCAGCCCCCAAGGGCGTCACTTAACGGGAAGCGATATACAAACAGATTCTTTCTTATTTTTGTTTGTATCCAAAATTTGTTCTTATTTTTGATATCTGGGATTCACCAATGTTTTCTCATTGTTGCTCTTCTTTAAGTTAAAAGAAAATGTTACGATTGGTCGAGAGCAATTTTTTTTTTTCACAGTCCGTAAATCATGTGTCTAATGCGTTCAAAAATGCATGAATGTTATCAGATTTAGATGTTTTTTGGCGCGCCCACTGTGGCTGACTCAGTTCCAACCTGCGGCACTTTGCTGCATGTCATCTCCGCTCTTCACTCTTGATCTGTCCTATCAAGGTAAAAGCCGAAATGCTGAAAAATAATCTTTAAAAATTTCGGATTTTCTATTAAAGTAATTTTAATTATTTGATTATTGAATGTGTAGGCTAAAGAAAGACTACTGTACTTGTTCCATTGATCCCAATTACTGCAGTTTCAGTTACTGTGCGTCCCTCTGCTGATCAGTGCTGGCATGTAACTAAGTACATTTACTCAAGTAATATACTCCAGCACAATTTGAGGTACTTTTACTTTACTTGAGCATATTAATCTCTTGCAACTTCCTACTTGTACTCCACTACACTTGAGAGGGAAATATTGTGCTCTTTACTCCACTACAAGTATTTGATACTTAAGCCACTAGTTACTTTACAAGTTAAGTTTTTGCACACACACTATATGAGAATAAACAAGTGCAGCTGAGATGATTAGTTGATTGATTAGAATATTAATTGGCAACTGTTTTAATTAAAGTTTAATATTATTTTTCATGCAAAAACTCTTCATGACTTGCTGCTTTCCTTTTCATTAATTTGATTGATTAAACTGATGTAATTTTTTAAGCATTGAGTACTTTTTAATACTTAAATACATTTTCCTGATTGCACTTACACACTTTTACTTAAGTAACATTTTCAATGCAAGACTTCTGCTAGTAACAGAGTATGTTAACACTGTGGCAATAGTACCTTTACTTAGTAAAGTAAAAGATATGAATACTTCATCCACCACTAGTGCTGATCCAGACTTTGCAGTCTCAGGGCAGACTCTTTTTTTGGTGGCATCTCTCCAGATTTTGGGCATGTGCCTGAGTCATTGCATATGGCACAACACCTGTCCTTATGTAGTGTTTAGGAGGCATATATGCTAATATGTGACTTATGATCAAGTGGGATTTAGCACAGCTGGGTAAGAGCAGATTTGGATGCACCTGGAGTTGACTTCTCTTCTTTTTCTTAACAGAAAATATAAGAGAAGTTTAAGAGAATGTTGCTGCATGAGGCCCATTGTGTGATTTAATATTTATGTTTCCATTTAGTGCGGTAGGGGTTCAGGAAAAGGACTTAATGATAATAATTACAGAGACTGAAAGCATTCATTCAAAGAACATAGACTCAAAAATTAGTATCTGACAGGATACCTGCATTATTATCTCATCAAAAACACAGACACGGTGTTATCATCTCTGTCTTGGATCTTTACAGTATCAAAACAACAACAGCAACAACAACAACAACAACAGGGTTGTTTCAGGGTTGATTTTAAGACCTTATTGATTATTTTTAATGCTCCTCACTGCCTGGCTCCTGATTATATTTCTGACCCTTTAGCCCCTCATGAACTTACATGTAGTTTGAGGTCTTTTTGTCTGTTCCAGAATCCAGGCTGAACACTAAAGGGGGCAGAGCTTTTGAAATCAGGGCCCCGAGGCTCTGGAACGACCTGCCCGAGGATGAAAGCCTGTCTGAGCCAGTGTCTTTGTTTAAGCCTCTCCTAAAAACATACTTTTATCTGAGCTGTCTGTCTATCTTATTGCTTTTTTTTTATTGATTTTTATTCTTGTTTGATATCTTGATTTTAGTTTTGGCCTTCATGTATTTTATCTTTTACGCTGGTGACAGTGTGATGACGTTTTAATTCATTTCATTCTCCTTTTTTTGTAGTTTTATTGTAAAGCACTGTGTGTTATCATGATTATTACTACTATTATTATTACACGGCTGCAGAAAAGAAAGGCTAAATAAGTAAACAAATAAAATCAATGGCTTTTTCTTTTAGAAAAAAGTATCATTTGTGTGAAAAATATATTTAAAAAAAAATACAATAAAATAAAAGAACATTGTTGATTGGATGCTTTGAGCCTTAGCAATGCAAGAAAATTACAGAAAATACAACATTAAATAAATTCATACTAATATATTTTGTCACTCCTGTTATTGTGGAGTTCCCATCATGCTCCGGGGGATGTAAACAGGAAGTATAGAGATGCTATTAATGTAGTGAGTTTTGACACGGGCTACGACTTTAGCCGAGTTTTTCCTTTTAGTATAGTAATTTCTTAGCACTGCTGAAAGTTAGCGCCATTGAAAATATGCCGAATTAGTCATTAGAAGTTCTTTTTTCTATTGTACTAATAAAATTACAGACAACTTTGACTGGATAATTTAAAAGCTGAAGAAAAGCTTAAATCGCGATGATTTTCACTGAAGTTCTGGACTCACAAGTAGCGTCTTTTTTCTTTGACTTCTACGCGAATTTAAGGACGTTTACTCGTGATGGACATCCAAGATAACGACATCTTCTGAAAGAGTAAGTGACACTAAGTGTAAAAATATGTGTATCATGTTTGTGTGTTGAGATTTGACTGAGCTGTGAGACCGAGGAGTCCGGTTTGTGACGCGGTTGGTTTAATTGCCTCTACAAGCCAATTATTAGACTTTCCTGGTGATGCTGCTTGTTGAGTGTTGGTGGGCGTCCAAACTACATAAACGACCACCTGTATGCACCTGTCCCTTCGCCACATGCCTCGTGTCACTCCCACTGTGCCCCTTAAACTTAGCGCGGGTTAATTTAAACTCCTGGAGGTGAAAATGTCCATCCAAGCCCCTGAGTCCTCACCCTCAATGATATAAATACACAGAATGCTCCTTTAAAATGACTCCAATCCAAACCTACCTCCTTCTCAGACTTCTTGGACTCCAGCAGGGGGTGCCAGTGTGCAATGGGCTTGCGTGGATAAGCCAGCATCTCGTTCCAGTGGTCCCTGCCAAGTCCCTCGGCATGGCATCCAACCCTCATCACACCAATGATCTCATTATGACCTACCCTGTGGACACACACACACACACACACACACACACACACACACACACACACACACACGTACTGTATGAATACATCTGACTTAACCTGACAGGACAACTCATACATCAAATTGTGTTTTTTCTCTAATTGCAAGAAGGACAGCTCGTAATAAAAGGAGACACACATCTGAGTGTGGTTGTCCTGACGATTGATACAGTGAATCTGCAGCTGTTTGTCTCTGTGACTCATCTCAGGAAGGAGATCTTCGCTCCATTAACAATGCCTGAAGTGTAAATGAAAGCCCTATTAATCCCCCTATTATTAGCACAGCCTGATTTAATCCTAAGCATGAGAGCGGACAGTAAATGAAACACAAGAGGGTAGGTTTCTAAATCGTGTCTGCTCCTTTTATACTACACAGTTAAAAAAAAAAAATATTAAAAAAAATCAGTCTGACCTTTAACACACGTGCTCTCATTCTGTCAGCTGTCTGCACTTTTTCCCTTTCCTATTATAGCTTCGTACTGTAAAGGTGCAGTGCTCTCTTTCTCTGAAGAGCCACAATTGGAAGACGAGGAATAATTAAAATCTTTTTTTTTTATTAATAATCTCCTCCAGATATATTTGCACAGAAATGAAAAGACTGTGAGTATGCATATTGTTCATGGAAAAAGTAGCTACGAAATATCTCATACGCTGCTGAAACACACTTGTGTAAGTTGCATTTTGGACCATGATTAGCTCCAAAACTAGTTTTGATGCCCCGAAATTATACACGTCTTACGGCGCATTCCCCCTAGATCTGGTGACAGAGGCCGTCTCAGTGCTCTACATTCCTGTCATTGGAGAGAGGGGAAGGAGTCACCAGTGCATGGTGGGTGTGTTGTGGCGAGTTTGGTGGGGTTGCGGTGCGTTCCCGGTCTGTATTTGCATATAGTAGACTAAATTCAGCTTTGTGTATATTATTCTGTCCGAGGGAGATGCATCTGGCTCACAGAACTTGGACCAAGCTGTCAAACTAGGTGACATAGTTCTAAAATGAAACAAGATTCAGCTGATGCATTGCCTATTTCCAGGCTAGTTAAGTTAGTTAAGTGGGGTAGCGCGTCCTCCAGCATCCTGACTGGATCTGGTGGAATCGTAGAGTTAGGCTGGAGATAAACTTGCTTTGAACTATGAACTACTATATGGTGCCACTTGTTGACATCATAAAAATTTAGAAGTTCAAAACAGTTTGAACCACCAGTTCTCTGATGTGCTCTCTGGCAGAATCCCCCAGTAACACGTGTACATAGGCAGGTATGTGACACTTCTGTTCAGGATGTATCCGGTTGTCTATGTAATTTTTTGCGTCTTTTCACCTTTATTTGATAGGACAGCTGTAGCGTAAGAGGAGCATGACATGCAGCAAAGGGCCGTGGATTGGAATCAAACCTGGGGCGTCTGCGGCAAAGACATAGCCTTTTGTACATGGGGCGCCTGCTCTGCCAGGTAAGCTTGTGGGCACCCCTGTCTATGTGAATTTGTGGTTAAAGAGCAGGTATATCTCCTGCCTGAAACTTAGTTTTGAAGTTCCAGTGTGTAGGATTTATTTCAGAAATGCAATGTATTACGATGAGTATGTTAACTTTACGTCCGGTTCAGACTGCACAGTTCAGCCCGCTTACAGCCCGACGCGGCTGTCGCACGGTGTCATAGTAGACGGCAACAGACTGGGATGCCTCATGACGTCCCAAGAGAAAGTCTACCTTTTTTAATTTTCTTTTTCTTCGACGACCTCTCCAGTCACAGCCGTCACTTTGGCCAATGGGAACACAGACTGATCTGCTGCTGTAGATAACTGTATTGAACTTGTTGTGGAGGATTCACTGACTTGCATGGTTTTCATGCAATACTTCAAGTGTAGCTCCTGCCATTTGGTGGCACTTTTTACGTTACTACAAAGACTGTTCAACTGGGACATTAACACCCACAGTGACTAAAATAACAGTAATAATCAAAACAGGATCCAATGACAGATACCTGTGATGATTGCTCGTGGACCAATGAGTAGTCTGTCATCACAGTCGGGTAATCTATAATCGCCTGATCTGACATAGGCCTTGTGACAGTCAGAGGACAGAAATGTTGTGTTGTCTGAACCTGGCATGAGTGTATAATCACCTAGGAATTATGTGTTTTGTTACTTTAGAATGAGTCATTTATATCAACACGAAGTCGTCTGTGGTGCACTGCAATCTACAGTAGCCCAGAAGGGACAAATCAAACACTCGCTCTGGACCATTCGCATTTTTATGTTGGCCACTGTTGTTAGCAGCCCCTTTGCGACAAGTGCGTCAGAAAAACTCAGATTTTTTTTAATGTGAAACGGCTTTATTCAGTGTTTTTACCGGTTTAAATCTCAGGGTCTGTTTGTTTTTTCTAGAGGAGGCAACCTGTGCGGATAATTCGGCTCCTGGTAATATCCTCCAGAACAATGATAACTAAGGAATTCTAACTGGGAGAAGTTTAAGCTGGTTGTGATCTGCAAACCTCACCACTAGATGCCGCTAAATCTCCCTAAATCTTACACAATGTTTATTGGAGCGATCTCAAGTGTAAAATGTATGTGTGGGATGCTAATTTATCCTGTAGGGGTCAGTGTTCTGTCATGGGTGTCTGTCAATAAAGGTAGGAACCATTCACTGAGGGGACAGGTGTTGCTAGACGGAGAGCACACATAGTTTTTTTGACCACAACGCCAAGCAACGTGGAGGTCAGGTGCATGCTGCTCAGTGTAATGGTGAAAATGTGTGCCTCTGAATGGTTCAAGACTACAGCAGTGAGAAATGAATTACGCATGTACGTACAAGTCGTAATCCATGACAGAGATGTGCAGGCTGACGTGGTCCATGCTGTCTGGCGGGATGTCGAAGATGATGGCCTCGTTGTAGGTTGGATCAGAGTGTTCTTCTTTATGCTCGTCTTTTTCTTTTTCAAACGCCTCCCGTCACATATGAGCGACACTTTGACGTAGGGATCTAATCAGTGGGAGAAAGAGAGGAAGGAGAAGTGAGTATCGAAACAGGAGGTGCTGATAATTTAATCTCATCATGTTTCAAGTTATCCATCTTTTTTTTTTTTTTTTGGGCGAAACTGCCAGAGCAGTAATTAGCATGAAGATCAGGCTTGTGGGATTATTAAGAACAGAGCTTTTACAAATGTTTGCCTTGACTGCCAAAACATCTTCAAAGAAGTCCGTGAAGATAGAGCCATCAGTGGCCTATTTCATCATCCAGCGTGTGTGTTTTTTCTGCTTAAGCATGAAAGCAACCCTGGAGGAGCTGGCATCGGTAATGTGCATAAATGTAGATGAGTCAACGGCTTGTGTAAACACAGAGCATGAGAGGCCATAGATAGCTTAAACAGCATGACTGAGATGGCTTCCTGATGAATGCTGATCTCGATCTGTATCAGTCAGTAGCAAATTGCCTCGTATGATTCATTATACCAGGTTTTTAGTCAGATGTAGCTGCCTTGAAATCTATAAGCAACAAACAAGAGTGCTTGCTCGCATCCCAGTGCGCTCCAAGGCACAACTTGATAGCTGTTGGTTTACGACCCACAGATTGAGATAAAGGCAGACAGTTAAACCCCTAAAAACTGAAACGGGGATTAAAATTGGGACTCACTTTAAAATCGTGAAATGTCATCAAACATGTGAGGGGAAAAAATGCCACGTTCACTCTGAATTACACCTGAACCCTGGCATTTAATGCCACAATAAATGTCACATTTTTACGAGTCATATCAGTATTGTGGGGGAAAGTGGGAATGGAGAAGTGGAGCAGCAGTCTGTTACAATAAACACACCCCCTGCACTATTTGCTGACAATGTCTTAATATGCAAGTGTTGAATATTAATAACTGCTGAAATAAACAGAACGCAGCTGTGGAGACGGCTCTCCGCTGTTTGCTCTCTTTATCTGACATGCTTACAATTGGATATTAAAAGACGGATCATTCGTGTTGAGCCGCTGCGGCTGTATGTGAATCACACAAACACATACACACACACACACACACACGCAAACACACCTGAGTATCCAGTGATGTCCATGGCCTTGAGGTTCCTGCACTTGATGACAGTAAGTGTGAGTCTGCCTGCGGTGGGCAGGTAGCATAGTGAGAACATGATCTCCCCAAGGTCAACACTTTCCTGTGGAAAAACACACACGCAAGCAAAAAAATCTCTTTCAGCTTCACATTTACATTCAATGCAGATGATCCTGAGTCTTGTACAAGTGTCTCATCCTCATGTTCTGTTTCCTGGATCAATACTGTATTTTGTTTGTAGTCTACTCACATCATCAGTGTGGAAGTACTCAGATCTTTGACTTAGGTGAAAGTAGTAATATCACAGTGTTTTTTTTCACAAGTAAAAGTCATGCATTCAAAACTCTTACTGAGATAAAAACTGTGAAAATGATAGCATCAAAATATACTTTAAGTTACACAGAGTTAAAGTTCTCATAATGCAAGTGGCCCATGGTCTGTGTAAATATATTTTGGAGTAATGGGGTTGCTTGAGCAGAGAATAAAGTCACGCTTCATACCGCTCTTTGTTATGGTAGACAGTTGGGCCGTGCTTGCATGTTAATGCATGTGAGTCCCATGAATGTACTGTACAAAGTGACCTGGATACAGTGTTGGAGCGAGGCCCGGCCTGTTCATTCCTATTAAAGCTGCTCAGTGGCACATGAAGCCAAAATCGGTCAACTGCATGAATAAATAACCAGATGACCGGCACCGCTTCCACATCATTGAGCCCGTAGAGTGCTCCAGGAGTGAGTCTAAAACCTGGAAATTTAGCACTCCTGATTGCCTTGTCTTGAAGTCAGTGGCTTTTTGAATGTGTATTTGGTTCGATGCCTGGAATAAGGTCTGTGGTCAACACAAGCTTAAGAGACTTTTCAAATTTTGTTCTGCAACATACTATAGGTAGAATTTTGAAGCCTTTACGTGTCTTAAACAAGGCAGTTGCTAGCAAGTGGCTTAATGAGGCTACAGAACATCAGCGCACTGAATACGGTTTTACAGTTTTGTTATGGTGGTGACATTAGGTCATGCGACTGTACTGTAGGTCATTATAGCCCAACATCAGCTTTTTAGTGAAGACTAACACAAAGAATTGATATATTTGATGTAGCCTACCACAGGGTTATCTGCTATCCTTCTCTCATGAAATAACAAAAACATGACGCATTTGATGCCTCTTTGTTGCCACGAGGAATAAAACCTCACAGCTGAGACTGTGAACTAGTTAATTAGAGCACAGGCTGTACACAAGGTGTATAAAAGGTAATATGATGCAAAATAATGCAACTTCTCTATTTGCATTTTTGCCTTGAAAAATAACCGCATTATGAATCTGCTGTTTGGTTACTGCAGCTTTGTATTTAGATGAGGCACTGGAGGGATGCGGGGGGGGGTGGTGAGTTGTGTCAAAGACAAATGGAGAATATTTGTTGTAAAGCACACAGCAAGATAGAGGATGAGTTGTGTTGTCATTTTGTAGCAAAGGACATTTCATATCTTAAGGTCTGCTTTTTTTTAAAAAGAAATAGTTGACATTTGGATAAAATGGGCTTTTTTTCCAGAGATGATGAGCTTATCTTCGTATAAAGAGTGAAAGCAGTAGAAACTGCTGGTCTGGTTTCTGCTCAAGGCCTGGTCCCAACTGAAAAGTGGCAGACGACTATACATCATTTGATTTTATTAAAGGTTTTATTAAAGAGGGGGAAAAACTCTTGAGGAAACAAGCTCTGCTGTCATTAGTTCCTGCAGTGGTGCAGTTTATGTACCATAAACTCATGTCTTGTAACTCTCTGCAAACATTCATGAGGCTCTTCACACTTAGACGGAGGAGGTTAAAGTAACAAGTAAACTGCTGTTTTTACATTTTGTTTGTCTACAGCTGAAACGAATGACATACAGTGTGATGTAAGTGTGATATTTTGAGTATTAGATTGTCAAAATTTGTGTTTTTTCTTATCAACAGGAAGAAAAAAGGTTAGAAATGCTTCTTCTGGGCTCAGCCAGCTGGCGGGGCGTGTCTGGGTTTGACTGACAGCAGCTAGCAGCCCTGCCAGAGAGCCAGTGTTACACCCCAGGGAACATGTCGTGGTCAGACAGCGTGTTGTTAGTGGTATTTAAGAGTAACAGCCACGCCAGCATTTAAATGGACCAAAGTGACATTTGCAGGTGTGTTTACATGCTGTTTAATGTGCTGCAGCTGAGCACTTAATTAGCTGTCTGGCCTGCAGACTGATGTGAGCACTGAACTTTTCTCGGGTGCATGTTTGTTTGGTTGCTGGTTTAGCAAGCTGAAGAGCAGGATGTGTGTTCATGTGTGCAACTTAGAAGCGAAGGAAAGCTAATGAATGTAATTGATGCAAAACTAAGGAGTTCCATCATGAAAGGAGAACACAAGGCGTGTTATTTACAGAGCAGATATGTCGGCTGTAGAAGACATACAGATGCTGTTTCATTTCAGCTGGACTTTTTTTTCTCCTTCTGGATTTTGGAAGGAGCAAAGCTAGCTGCTACTCTTAGCTTCTAATCTTTATGCTAAGCTAAGCTAATCACCTCCAGGCTTCAGTAAGTGGCTCAGTTTAGAGCTGCAAACTCCCTTTAGCATTTTTGTTAGCACCGTTGGCAGTGTCAGCATGGTTAGTGGTGCTAACATTGTTAACAGTGCTAAAGGAGTTTTGCTGCTCAGAATGCAGCTGCTTGCTTGCGTCCCGATGTTGTGTTGTACCACCCTGCCCGAGTTCTCCTATAAACACACCTGACGTTACAGTATGTAACAGTGTTGTAGCTGCCATTTCATTCAGTTTATTCGTGCTTGATAGAAGCCTTTGTGATCATGTGCGTCTCCATCTCTGACCACACAAACAATTGCATACAAGTTATACAACTCTGTGCTGTTGGCTGTGGTGGTTCACACTATTACACTTGACACCTGTTTACATGATTTTGAGCTGTTGTACATTATTTTAATCAGCAGTGATGATAGTTGACCTTTTACTTTATGGGCTGTTTCTCTTTACTTATAGTGGTGGTAATTGATGTAGGGCTTTATATACAAACATTAGTTTGCTGTGGAGGTCCATGTTTTCCTTGGCAGATGCACTGACGCATTTAAGTTAGAGGTCGGGAATACCAACTCAGAATTATCGACTTGTGACTTGCAGTGAATCGATTGCAGTACTTATGCAGAGCTATTAGACTGATCTTCTCATTTAACCAGCATTTCTTGGTGATTAAATTATAAAGTTTTAAGAAGAAATATGAATGAGAAATAATTGAGTTCAAACAGAAAATAAGTTTGTCTTTTATACCCTGATGCAGTTAGATGAGCCACAGGCTTCACCACCAATAGTATGGAGCTATTTAATTGAGTAAAGTGAGCTCAACAACTGGGCTTCACTTCAAGTCCTTGAGGTTATTTAGCTGTCAGTATCACCTGGAAACAATTTGGTTTCATTCTGAAATTATGGCCGACCTCCCGATAAACTCTTTTGCCAAACGGCGAATTTCATTATTCTCATGGAGCTTTGATTACATTATCAAAAAACATAAATTCTGTTTCCAAATGATTATCATCACTCAAGACAGAGAATTAAAACAAAAACAGAGAAGAAATCGAATTTACAGCTCAGTACTTTAACCTAATGTAACCTAAATTACCCACATCATCAGCGAGTGAATGAGTCTTTTTTTTTTTTTTTAAAGAGAATTCCATCACTTAGGTCCCTCATGTAAGAATGTTTTCTATACTTTAAATTACTTTTGAGATGAGTAAAACCTGCCTACGAAAATATTAACTTTTACTTGTGTGGAGACGTGCTGTTTGAGTCCCTACTGAGCTAATGAGAGTCCTGTTATCTGCCTCATGTGAGTTCTTAGCCTCATCCTATAAACAGTATTAAGGTCGCACAGACCCCTAATCACTCCGAATGAGCTCAGTGAGAACCCCACTGATTGGCAAACCGCAGCACGTCTGTCTGAGCGCTGCAGTCTTAACGTCTCCTCACACATGCAGCTGCGATTTGGCTTTCTCTGCTGTGGAAAGTGAGGGATTTCGTTTGAAGGGTGTGAAGGTTCAGCGTAATGTGAGAGCGCAGCAGAAATGTCAAGTGTTGTAAAAGCATGAAGTGACACTTTGATTGTCCTTGTAGAAACACAGGCCGTTTGATGCCAGTCCGCATAATCTGTACTGCATTAATCATATTTTAGCCATGCTTAGTGGCAAAGTGCCAGAGATGTCATTCTGTCCATCGATTGTCGGGTCAGTCCACCACCTTGATTCAGACTTTAACACTACAGTATGTCTATAATTATAACAACACGTTCTTTGGGTCAGATCTTCAAATACCGATGCTTTCTCACTCCCCTTGGCTTGCAACATAGTTTTTTTATGTGACGCACAGTTGTCTTCTGGGTGAAACATATTGCAGCACATTGTTTTAAGTTGTGAAATGGTCATGGTTAGGTTTAGGCAACCAAAGTGTATAGTTAGGTATAGAGAAAACATCATGTTTTGGGTTAAAATAAGTATCTAACATGACCTAAAGAGATAATGTGAGAGACAGAAGTACTGACAAATGGATTTACGTAACCTTATGTCGAAACTGCACTGACTTTTGGTTTTACACAGGAAACTAACAGTGGTCTCCTGGGTGAGTCTTTGTTAGTTTGACCCATCAGTGTCCCCTCTCTTACCCCCATGTGGACTTTCCCACTCTTTATACTATCTGATTTTCTTCTCTCTTTGAGGATATGTCCGATCCAATCACAGAATCCCTCAGCTACTGTCTGATGGATATAGCAACAACCAGTACCTCAGTGGAGCAGGTGTAGCCAGCGGATATCCAGGCCAAGACTTCCTTCTCTGAGTGCCAGTATCATTTTTACAGTTTAGATTAGCAACTTAAACGTGACAGTGACCATCCAAACACTATTTTGGCTAATCTCATAAACAGATATCTGTATATAAATGCTGATTAATTAGAAAAAAATGAATTAAAAGCTAAATTGTTGCCAGACAAGTCAGTTGATTCAGAGATTGCATTGCAGTCAGTGTTGTCCCACTCTCCTGCTCGGTTTACCTGCCCTTCAAACGTGATTGGTCAACACCACATGCACTCCAAAAAGACTACAAACGGAAACCAGGACATTTCCATAGCCTTCCAAAGTCCATCTAGTCGCCCACAGCTTAGAATACATGCAGATATCTGTTAATCGAGACCATATCAGATCCTAATGATTTTGGTAATCCCCAAACTTCTTCTTCTCTTGAACTAACGCCATTATCTGGTCAAAATATGCATTTTATTCAGTACTGTGGTTCATGACTTGATTGCCATCAACCTTCGCCATTCTTTGAGTTTAGTGCCAATTAGCCATTGTTGGCATGCTAACTGAGATGGTGATCATTTGTGCTTATGATGGAAATGTCACAACAAAATAGAGTGCTGCAGGGATGGAAAGTTAGAAATCAACCCTGCCCTGGTTCCCCTAACAAAAAGCCTATGAGTTTTTTTGTATTTTGGATTATTGTAGAAAATAAGCTTTGAGGCAAACAAAAGTTTATGATACATGTTTGTTAAGCAAGATGAACTTTACAAATGAAACGTAAATGGAATCGCTAGAACTAAAAAGCCACAGTAGCATGACTTAACGTCGCCGCCACAAAGAGGCTGTAAAGCGATGTTCGGCATGATGACGTTCTATAGTCTCATTTTGCCAGTTGTCAGCGATTATGTTTTTTTAAATTACGTAAAGGCTTCAAAATTCACAAGTGGGGTATTTATTAGCGTATTTTATGTTGTAGACCAAATACCCATTCAAAACACCCATTAACTTTGAGATGAGGGAACCAGGAGTGCTAAAATGCTAACCCATTTCCGAATTTTAGGACCTATTCCTGGTTCACTCTTTTCTACTGATTGCCGTAAAGCTAATGTACAGATGCTCATGTTCCCCTTGGGATGAATTGTAATGACTTTGGTGACCTCCTGCCCTTTGATTTTAGCGCCACCATCAGGTCAGAATACACAGTCTAAAATGCTCTCTCTGTTTAATGCTAATTTGCAAATGTTGGCATGCTAACATGCTGAACTATGAGCATGTTAGCATCAGCACCTTAGCATTGTCACTGTGAGCATTTTAGTATGTTGTGGCAGTAAACTCCTCATGAGTCAAGTCAGTTACTTATTAGTCACTGACTGTATTTACATTTTCATCGCTGTATTCATTATACATTATGGATGCCTTATTAAAAAAGAACGATTACCTCTTTGTTTTAGTCACTTCCATGATAAATGTACTCCTCCTTTCAAGCTGCTGATTAGCATGTAAAAACCTCCCAAAAATAGTTTGCTCAGATCGTACGCACATGAGAAACAGTTTTAAAGTCAATAGGTATACTCCTCCCCCTCCGCACTCTTTATCTTAGTAGTGCTAAGTTGGTGTTATTGATGAATATCTCTCCTTGATCTATGAACTGAGGAAAGCTGCTGGCTCTTTTCTTTCGCCCTTCCTCGTCTGCTAAATACAGGTGTCTCTTCCACTCATTAAGCTGCACGTTGTTTATAAAGCAGCGTCTTTATCTTACCCTGGACTTGCCTTACACTCACTTTCTGTTTGTTTTTTGTTTCTACTGAACTCCACCATCTGTGCATTCTTTATGTTGCCAATCTTGAGTTTAATGTGAGCAAGGGACTTTGTCATAAAATCATTTGGTGGTTCAATAAAGTATGTGTGCCAAGGAGAGGGCCGGTTGCTTTTCTGCTTCTAAGCAATAACGTTGAGATTATTGAACAACCCTTGAAGAAGCTCAAGTTCAACAACTGAAGGAGGAAGAACTCTCAGATATAAGGGCTCTGTGGAGGTGATAAAGTGACGGGAATCACGTTGTTCCTGCAAAATGGCCCCTGGACATCATCTACAAATACAAAGCCAACAGAAAAATAATTGCGCGAGTGAGCTGTAAGTCAGATGTATCCTTTTATGTTTGAGATGTTAACACCTCCCGACTGCAGCCAGTCCCTTTATGTATTTAATAAGTGAAATTATGTTTATGTAGGAGAAAAAACAAACTATGTGGTCTGATTTTTGGTGATTCATTTGCTATTTTACTGCATTTTCTAGTCGTTTAATTCAAATTACAGGGCTGCTGCCAGGATTTTTAATTCCCTCAACACGCCCCTTAAGCCCTCAGAAAATGTTGGCCAGATATTTCTAATTATTTAGTTCACTGCTGCATTAGATTTTCTCGAAATTTCAATTCCCTATATGAAGATGCTGTAATGCTGCTCAGATGGAGAAATACTGCATCCTTATTTATTGGCCTAAAAGTGGTGAACATTTTACATTTTGGTCCTGTTTTAATAGCATAGACGCAACACCCAGTGCAGAGTGTCAAGCCTTGGATGGCGTGGGTGTTGTCAAGCACACTTGTTATTTTGGTTCATGCATGTGCAACAGCACAGGGTGCATAGGGCAAGTTAAAGTTGAATGTTGATCGGAGGGTGTGCAGATTAATAAATAGACCCTCAGCCAGTCACATTGCTCTGAAACAGCTGGGCCAATCACAGTGAAGCACGAAAACAGCAGCTCAACAAGTAACATTGACGTTGTCACTTTTCTTCTTTTACTTTTGGCAAGCTGGTAGCTTGTGGAGCTCCTGATGGACTGAGAGGCTACATCTGTCAAGCGACTACCTTCAGGTTTTCGGATTGGACCAACTACAAAGAACAGAACTTGAACAAGGCATCTTTGATGCACGCTGCTTGGGTGACCCACTGATGCCAATTCAAAGGTAAGCCCCAAACCACCCACTACGGCCAGCCTTTCAATTCCGTCCTTTCGTCTTTACCCCTAGAAAATGACCTTGGCCTTGACACTCATAAAGAGCCCATTGCCAGTCATTCTCATAACACGACAGAGTGACTTTGCACCAGGAATAGACTGTCAGAGTGCTGCTTTCACTGGTTGTTGCGCCGTCACAAATATATAAACCATTTACAGAATTCGCAAGGCCGTGAAATCCCTGGAGAAGTTATTGTGTTATGGTGTTAACAGTCTCCATTGGGGTTTATACTGCAGTTTGAGACACGCCGCCTCTTGTGTTTACGGTGGCTCTGTGCGTTGTCATGGATACGCTGTACACAAACCAACAAGCCAACACTTTGCAAGGCTGGTGTAGCGATGCACCCTCAAAAGAAAAGCCCGTGTTTCTTGTCGGAAGGAGAAACACACCTACTCTTAAACTTTGAAAGACTTGGATATCAACAGGTTCTTGGATTTGCACAAACATTGCAACACCGACCTTTTTGAGAAGGTGGTTGAAGGGATGAAAAAGGGAGGCTGTGTTGACGTGGTCGAACAAGTCTGAAAGAATCCTACTTTTTTGCAGAGAAGCAAATTTGCAAGACGTATGTTGACCTGATAAACAACATTTCAGGACACATTAATCTGAGTATGCGTGGCTACATGTAAACAGGAATATTAGGGGAATGATTATTTTCATTAGCTATATATAATCAGCTTAGTAGGAATGTTGTCTTTTTTGGATTAAGGGCAAAAAATGTAAGAGTGAAAGGTGCTATTACTTTGTACAAGTTGAAGTAAGTTCATTTTTATGTAACGAGTCTCATTTAAAGACTGCAGGTTTAACTACAAGCTGTAAAATATTACTCCGCTCATATAAAAATGAGCTCACTCCAGTTTACAATGAATGAGTGATTGAATGAACAGCGATGTGGGAAATCAAACTGTGGAACTGCTCAAGCTGAATGACAGCTGACCAGATTGTCTGTTCAGTTATCTTGCATGCAGAATGTTGATTGTTTAGGCAATTAATCAGGCGTCATGATCAACTGCATGTCAAACAACAACTGATCTGGCAGAAATTTGGTTCGTCCTATGTACAGTATCTACCCGACTTTACCCTCCCCTCACATTCCCAGAAGATCTCCAGCAGACATGACCTCAGTGTGCTCTTTAGTAGCGCTGACCCTGGTTGTATAGATCGGTCATATGGAACATGAGCGCCTCAATACAATCAGTCATTGATACTCAGTCTAAAGAATCAGAAAAAGCCAATAGATTCTTACACTGGTGGCATATTGGATGTCCCTCCATAGTTGTCTCCCTGGAGAGGTCCGACATCTCAAACAAGTTGTCCAGCACCACCTCCCCGATCATGTCATGCCGCGAAAACCGGTCAAAGTCAAAGACGCTCATATGGAGCTTCCTGACTGCCAGCTCATCGTAAGGCACAGGGAACTGGAAGCTCTCACTGAATGTGGGGTTGAGGGTCTTCCTGTGGACGCGAGTCTGGAACTTCTTGCGGTCAGGCAGCAGGTAGACCTTCACGTAAGGGTCGGATGTGCCGCACAAGTCCTTGGCTGGTAGATCTGCTGCCTTGAGAATGTTGACAATGAGGGCTTCGTTTTCGTAGTCGTACTTGAGAGAGAAGTTAATCCTGCCACAGTTTTTGCTGCTGCCGTTCTTGGACGAATCCTCTGATTCCAGGGCCTTCTGTTGGTAGAGCTGGCTGGATGCGGCCGATGCCGGTGGGCTTTTCATCATTGTCCACCACGTAGTCATTTCCCAGATCGAGGCTGCCTACCTGCATCTGCCTGGGCAGGTGTCTTTTGAATGAATTGTGCCTGCAGGGACAGGAAAGACAGGAAGAAAGAGAGAGTGACTGACAGGGAATGTCTCGGGGTTTGTGGTGAAGAGCTGTAGGGCTGACGAGCGAGGAAACTCAAAACAGGGAGGTTTTGAATTCAAGGGAGAAGGTTTTTAAATTCAAGGGAGGGAGGCTTTGGATTCAAAGGCCTTGACACACAAAGTTGACCTCAAACAAGTGCTGACGAAGGGTGACGGATCAGTCACCTCGTGTCGCCGGACGTCTTCTATTAAAGTTGCATTTGATCCCAGCAGAAGAAGCCAGCAGCAAGCTGATTTCTCTCCTGTGTGCGAGGAAATAACTAGCAGCCTGTGGCCTCTATTTATACTGTCTTTAAAAATGCATGAAAACAATTATCATAGAAAGCTAGCGTATTATTCTCATGTCTCTGTCAGAGCTGTTATATGCTTCGAATACCGACTTGAGAATATCTGATTTGCATCAGACACTGTTAGTTTTGCTCTTCTATGCTCATGTGCTGGGTTTGTTTGCTCTTTTATGTGAGGAAAATAAAAATAAAATAAAAATATGTGAAAATGAGCAAGTCAAGATGAAACTGCTTTAAATGTATGAAATAACAATAACAACAACAGAGAAGCCCAGCGACAGCTCATTGAGCACCAATGAGGACCCGGGGCTGACCGATGATTTGCTGTGTCAGGACCCTAAATGGAAATTTCTGCTGCTTTAGATGTGCTTTTTAAAGTCTAGCTGCATAATCAACAGACTACTGATGTGCACTTATTAACATGGTGAAAATGTGCAGTTATGCTAGAATTACTACAGCAAAATGTCTTTTTTTTTTTCTCCCCTCTATTTCATAATTCTCATGAAGAAGTCCTCGCATATGATACCTTACCATTATGAGTTACAAAGAGATGCCTCTGAGGCAACACGATCTACAGTATTTATTATAATTAACTTTTGTAGATACCAATTGCTTTGATAGAAACGTTCTCCCCTCATTAGCGAGGCTATATTTAATATTTGGTGCCTAGTCACATATAATGTGAATAGCAGTGAGGCGTTTCAGATTTACATTTTTCCCTTCATTTTTAATGTTGGATTAATTGTCCTTTATACTACATGACTTCATGTCTTAAAATCCGCCCATGTGAGCATGCATGCGTGCTTCTGTATATCCTTAAGCTTATTTACACATGAATAACCACATCACAAACTTACATACATATGCGTGTATATATGACTAACCGAGTGGAGGATGTCGGCTCAGTGGTTTGCCTCTGCATGCGCTGCGTGCGGCGCAGGAAGTGCTCCCTCATGGAAAGCTGCACATCCGTGGGGATGTCGGGAGATGTATGGCTTATCTTCACCGCAGCCTCCAGGAAACCCATCGAACCCATGGGGTCCTTCACCTCTCTGTCGCCATGGTGACCGGTGGCTGCTGCTGGGGGCTGGGCAGAAGGGGAGGCGACTGGAGTGGGCAGTCCTCTGGGTCACAGGCCGCGGCGAGGGATGGGCTGGGGAAATGGGCCTTAGCTCGCCAAGGCACACGGCACAGCTTCCAGGAGACGAATGTAAGGAGGCCCAGCAGAGCCAGGCCACAGACCACAAACACAACGAACAGGAGGCCAAAAGAAGCGTCTGGTGGCGAGCGCGGGGACCGGAAACAGAGGATCAGACAATATGGACAAACAGATGGTGATTACAAGGGTGAGAGAGGAGAAGAGAGAGACGGTCCATTAGGACAGGAATTTTCTGGTGCTATATCAGTGGTTTTTTATATAAGACAACAAACAGCCAGCCAAGTATACTGGGAGATGTGCTTCATAAATATAAGTAGCTTCCATTTAGTCAGTTCAGCCAAGGGATAAGGAAAGCGTATTAATGTAAACAGAATTCAAATGTGGGTAATCGTATGCAGTCATGCACATGTACACGTACAAAGATAATTTCTCTGACATTAGAGGTACAAGTAATTAAAGCCTGTCAAATGGAAAAAAAAAGAAATATAATCTATATGAATTTTAAAAAAATTTGCTCACAGGAATAAACTAATGTGTCAGAGGCCTTCCTCTGGGATTTTACCATGAAACAGATAAAAGGACCGGCACGGTCAAACTCATTTATTTTCCAGCATTTTGAATATGCTATCAGGGAACAAGCGGCATACGAAGCCTGGAGACGTCCCAAGAATGCTGACAAGCACTCTGCGAGGATTCACAGGGACTCGAAGGGGGAAAGAACAAACAGAAAACACAGTACTGTATCTCTGGCTTTTGCCTTTTGGGACACCTGCCAGAGTTGATTTCAAGTAATTATATTTTTGCACCTGATACTTGAAATGTTTTTCTGCTCCTTCCGCCGGGACTGAATTCAATTTTCTCAATTTTGCTGGAGTGTTCTTTTCCGCTCGAATTTATCTACAATAACTCACACTGAGAGCGTCTCTGTGGCCTCTCAGAGGATCCCTGAACTCCCGTTTCCACATAACACTCTTGAGATAGCAGCACGCTGCTTCGAGGCACATTGCATTAGCTCTTTTCTAATATTTACCCAGCTCAACCTTTCCTCACTTCAGCGACACATGAGCACGACACGCACTGGAACCTGCAGGTGGGGTTCAGTTTTTAGAGAAAACGTGACTTATTAATCATGTTAAAAACCAGATGATGAGTAAACATTAACACGTAGCAAATTGGAATAAAACTCCATTTTAGTACAAAGTAAAAGTTCTGTTTCAAACTTTATGCAAACTTAACTATGCAAGTATTTTAAGCAAAACTTAGTAAAAGTATTAGTAGTGGTAGAGTGTAGCTAAGTACTTTTATTAAGTATAACTTTTAATTTAAGGTACTTGTCTTAAGTATATATCGATTTTAAATGTTTCTTTAAACAACTCTGCTAATTAAATACGAATGAGACTGATATTTACTGAAGAAGGGAATGATATCTGTCGGCTGTGATGGGTTGTTCCTGGTCACATGACAAGCAAAAGTTGAACCCAGTTATCTCAAGTGCAACTGTTGCGCCCTGAAAAATAGGTGCTCAGGAACGCATGCGTGCTGCTATGTCTCTCTTGGCATTTGAGCATGCCTCTGCAATGTACATTAAAAACAATGAATTTTTGGGCGTAAAAATGCATCATGCGTACGGACCCTAACTGTGGTTTTTCTGCTGTACTACACATTTATCATCTCACTAACTCCTTTTTAATTTATTGATTTTGTATTGTGACCTGTTGGGAGGGCCTGACTCTGAGATCCCGTATATAAAGTAGTTAAAACTAGCTTCATCCAAACCACCTACAGCAGTAAAATGATGCATCGGAACATCATTATCATGAATCTTATATCAATCAATCAGTCAGTCATCAGTTAATTCAAAGTTGACAGAAGCAAAATAAAACTCTCTTGGTTCGTCTTTCCACTTTTCCAACAATCACCAACTGTGGTTTGGTAAAAGTAAACCCTTAACTTACCTAGTTAGATGTGTAAAATATGCTGCCTCTATACACCAAAATGGCTGTTTATTTAAATGGCGTCTGGTGGTTTGGCGATTTCAGGGCTGTTTCTGGTTACTTACTCTACAACAAAAAGGTCGATCTCTGTTGGGATCTTTTCCATATTTTTTTTCAGATACTTATAATTACAATCTGAGCCGGTCAGTGGCAAAAACAAGCACTTAAAGTGAATAAAAGTGGCGGTATGAACATTCCCTAAGAGGTTAGATCGCACCCAGCTTTGCTGCGCCAGCTACAGTGTGGTTGTTCCAATTTGTGACAAAAAACATGGGAAAATAGGTTCCAGGGTGAAATAAACAGAACTCACCCCGTAAGCAATGATCTTTAGTACTTATTCCCACCACTGGTATCAAATTAGAAATGCTCATTATACAGCAGGATGACTATTTGTTGTGATGTTATTGTATTTGATGAACTAATCTGAGCTATTTCATGTACTGCTGGCTTTATTTGTAACAATGCCTCATGTTCTATTTAATGTAGTGGAGCAAAAAGTACAGTATTTGCCTCCGACATGTAGTGAAGTGTAAATTTAATTCCACCTCTGGTCTTTGTTGTAAAATGGTTTTAGAATTCAAAATAACTCACATAGAATAATAGTTGTATAACAAACTTTTATTGCTTTTATATCTAAACTATCCTTATTTGACCAAAAGGCTATGAAAAGACTAACATTACCCCCACTAATTGAGATTTTCATGTGAAAAATTCAAAATAAATGGAGTGTCCACAAAGAATTTATAGCTTAGCCAAGCAGTGGACAGGATTTCAAGTCTGGAGGATTTGTGCCTGAGAGGATTTCTCAGCTGTCCACAGCCCTGGCCTCTCCATGTCATCTGAAATTTCACACAGCTCCCCACAAAGCTTCGTCTTGACTGGACTGTCGCTCGCAGAGTCTTCATCCGCTGTCACGGCAAATCGAAGCAGATCCTACGCTGTGGTACTGAAATACGAGCGCCCGTGGTGACAATCATTCGCTGCAAAACGCGTTGACAGGTCAGAAATGTGTATCTGAGTATGTGGCTTTGGATTGTTTTACTTTTTTCCACTGCAGCAGCATCCTTCAAAGTGAAGTATCCACTAAAGCGGAGGTCTGACACTGTGGGGACCCCCCAGACTAAATCAAGACGTTTCATTGTCTTACGTCTGTATGGTACATAAATCATGCTGCAACTTTTGGAGCCATAATGCTTTGGGGGATGGAAGGAGGAAGTATAACTTTGATTTGTAAGATTAGGCTGTGGGCCACATTGTTTTGGCCTGTACATTAGTTTACATTTTGGCAAGTTTGCACCAAAGCATGGCAAATTAGCAAATAGCAGTTGTTTGCAATATGTCCATAAATACAGACAACTATCCCTGATGATTCTCTGACAGGTTTTGGACTTAAAAGACACGTTTTCCCCCCATTATGTCTAAGAAGATCTATGGACGTTTATTCACAATGGATATCGGAGATGATGATGTTTCCTAAAGGCGTCGATCTCATGAAATCTAAAAATATGTTTTTTTTGCCTGTGTGTTCAGATTTAACTAAGTTATGACTCAGGAGTGTGATTTTTTTTGACAAAAAATGTGGCAATCAGGAAGTCGAAGGGTTTTAATGGGACAGCTCACCCCAAAATGCATATTTTTTTCTTGTACCAGTAGTGCTATTTATCAATCTAGATTGTTTTGGTGTGCCTTGCTAAGTGTTGGAGATATCAGCCGTAGAGATGTCTGCCTTTTCTACAGTGTAATCGAACCAGATGTTTCCGGGTTTCCAGGTTTGTGGTGCCCAATCTGCCAAAAAAAATACATTTGAAAAACTCAACACCAGCAGGTTTTTTCAGACCAAACAGTTCTGAGGACTGCCTGAGAGAATTGGTGCACTACGGAGCTCCCCCAAGAACTACATGGCTTCAGCGGCATTTTTATGTTTGCATTTGCACCACCAGTATGAACGCTGAAGTGATGTACTGTTGTTTACACCGTCACATACAGTATATACTCAGTAAAGCCTGGACTTAATTTTTTCATTATAAGCTTTTGTTTGTGTTTTGTAGTTTACACGGCTAAAAGCCTTCGTACGCTGTTACGAAACATTACGCAGAGGAACCTTGCACTCTGAGTTGGGTGCATTTCATTGTTCTATTCATCGTGACAATTTGTAATACGAGACCAAATCGCCCAACTGATTATTATTTTCTGACTTATTGAAAGTAGCTATCTGAATTATGAAAGAATACTGTGCGTGCCCTTCGTCTCTCTTGTCACGGATGTGTTCCGCCACTACATTTTCTTCGCTGGTCAGACAACTCTCTAAAGGCTTCTGACGGATGCAAAAACCTGTTCCAAACCTTTTATGACAAATGTTTTGCACTCATTGTGCAAATGTGATTGTGAAGTTGTATTTATTTTGAGACGTACAACTTTTGGATGAACAACACTGACTCAGTGTGCAAAGGCCTTGAGAAGTCTCAAAAATGGAAGTTCCTGGTCCTGGATTAGCTGCGTTCAACCAGTTACCATAACCTTGCATCATTCGTGGTTCCACTTGTGCTGGTAGAATACCTACTCCAAAACAGAAGCTTAAATTGTCCCTCAAAACAGCGTTATAAGAACTACAATGGTTCCTAGTTTCCTGTTTCCGGACACAACAAAAATGGGGGTTCTTAGAATTATGATAAAGTTCCTTCGGTCCAAAAATACCTAACGTCTTTGAGACTTCATGACCTGGTTACTTATCTACTCATGGACATGATGATGACGTTTGCTAGCTCAGCGGTTCTAGGTGTGCTAGCAGTAGTTGCATGCTTCCTTCTGGGTGGATGTAGTTCGGAAGAAAGAAAATCGTTCCTACATGAAACTGCTCACAGCAAGGTCTGTGGATTATCTTGAGTAACTGGGTCATGTTTTCTGCAAAGAGACATTGCTTTTTCAAATGCATTTTTTTGGCACTTTGAGCACCACAAGCTGAGTGCCATCCAGTTCCATTCCATTTGAGAAAAGGCAGACATCTCTACAGCTGATATCTTCAACACCCAGCAACTCAGACCAAAACAATCCAGATTGAATAGCCTCTTTGAGCTGTGTGTCAGAGCCACTGCTGCAGCTCCAAGTGCTTACCGTCTTGGTAACTCAGCCAAATCAGCGGGCCAAACTTTAGTAACCAGCTTCCTGTTTTTTATGAACATGTGCATTCATCTGTCTCCTTCACATCCAGCAGTATTTCTTGCTAAGTTGAACGTCTCAATCTGGAAACCTCTGAATCAAAGTACCGCTAAAAAATACATGAAATGAAGTGTGAGCAGACGTACAGACATGATGAGTGGGAGTGTTGCTGTCATTACCTTTTGATCACATCACAGCTGCAAAATTACTTTTTTAACTTTTGAACCCTCTTTAACAGATGCGGTGATTTATGAAGGTATGAAAAAGATTGTGTTTTTATACCGTATGATAATCACAACAGCTGTCATCAGTCTAGTGTGGTGTGATACGGTAAGTAAGAGAATTCCAGCGCTGCGATGCCTACAGTACAGTAAGTCATCTCTGCCATAATGACTGCAAAAATAGACGCGCTAATTTCTCAGTCCTTCTCTTACCTTCTAGTGCTGAGGAGGCGAGACATATTGTATGAAGAGAGCTAATGATGCAGCAATAGTGAGACTGAGGGAGGCGTGAGTGTAAGAGAAACAGAGAGTGATTGAAAAGCCATTGTTCTTCCTCTCCAGACAGATGGGTAATGGAGCAGAGCTGTGTGAACATATTACTCCCTCTGGACCTGACAGCGTGAGACTACCCTGACCTCAGGGTTTAGCGAACTATTAATGATCACACCCACGCCGTGAAGGAGTGGACTATGGCTAACCTGCAGTCAATCAAAAGGGTATTTTCGGTTCCTTTCATGCTGAAAACACCTTTCACAATCAATACTTTAATGGCTGAATCAATCTCACTGTAAAGCTCCTCCAGGTGGGGTGTTATGGTCAGGTGCAGAGGGCAAGGAAGTGAAGCACCGCTGAGCGAAAGGTGGCTATTCAATTTTTAAGAATAAAAACGGTTCAGGTAGGTGGCTTGTGTGGATACAGTGACAGCTCCATTGCTCTAAAAACATGGCAGGCCTACCCTTTCCAACAAGCTGAGCCAAATCAAACTCTGCAGCAAGCAAAGCAACCGGTGGCTTTACTCCCCCTGCTGCCACTCTGCATGTTGAGTACGATTTATTTGATTCAGCTGCGGCGTCAAAGTTTCTTATTCATGCTGCTCGTCCCACCGAAACAGGGCTTGGCTAGACATTATCAGGTGTTTCTCAGGGTGCACAAATTTAATCAAGGTTTGTTTTGAAGTTGAGTCGAAGAGCAAAGTGAAGCCTGAGGGCTTTTCCTTTTCTTTTCTTTTTTTTTTCTTCGTCAAGCGCTTTCAAATCGAACCTGGTTTCCATAGTAACCTGGTCATTAGAGAGAATATGCGCTCTCTCTGTTTGCTGTTATGAGTTGACTCATCTTCAACAGGGAAAGTCCACTTCACTGAAAATGGTACATACGGGTCAGAGACGTCAAAATGCCGTTTCCACTGAGTACTTTGCACAAGCTGCAGTCTGAGGTGTGATGGAGAAACACACAGGCTTTAAGGTGGAGGCAGTGGTTTTATCGTCTTAGGTCTATAAGGGACTCTGCTGAAGTCATTGGGGGGTTATGTAACTTGTTTTTTTTTGCTGAAGAGAGGCTGGTCTTTTCTCTTTTGATTTTCACCCCAAATCCATATTTTATTTGGGCCTTGCCTTTCAAGGTTTGTTGATCAAATAGCCAATATGTCAGCTTTTGACAACAGCTCAATACACTTGATCTTTACTGGTATAAGTAGCTACTCATTATCCCTAACAACAGTTATTTCCACCTTCACAGTGAGGGATGAAAAGGGTAAATGTATCACATAAAGGTAGACTGTAATACTCAAGTACAAGTTGGGCCCAGATCATTCAGCCGGTGGAAGCAAGAACAGTTTATTTAACAGCTCTTACATAAAACATCGAGACTTGAATATTGACCACTTTTTTAGCCTATGTTTTCCATATATTTGGCAATTGTTAATTAGGGTTGCAGCAATATACTGGTTTTTAGGTGTACTTTGATATTAAATTTGATGGTTATCACACCGTGTACATTTGCTATCTATGATATTGAAAGAAATGCAACTGGGTGGAGAATCTCAGCTTTATTTTAGGAGACCTTTTACACCAGCTTCCATTTAAGAAAAAAATGGTCTGAGATTTCAAATATAGTAATAAATCATTTGTTCAGCCAACAAAAAACAGTCTTCTGTTTTCATTCCTTTAAGCGTCATTTTGACTTATAACAATAATAATAGTTCTGTGATACCGTGTTACTGTGAAACCCCAGTTATCACACCATGAAAATATCATACTGTTGCAACCCTATTGCTAATACAATATTTAATGTACATTTGACTGTTTTCTAAACTGCTGATGCAGTGATTTTTCACCTTTTCAAGACCAAATACGAAAAAGCAAAATTGGAAGTAATGAAATGGATAAAAGTGTGTATCTGCTGTAACGTAATCTGCAAACATTAGCATGCGTGGCTAACTAGCTTACGAGGTTTCAGTCTTAACCTAGCATTAGCCCAAAGGCAAGGAGCAGGTTATTGGCTAACTGTAGTACATTATTTTGGGTTACAGGTTACGATGGGAAATACCTTATGTGAGAACGAATAATCTTGAAATAGTGTACTGTAGTGCTTGGGTCAGCTAGCTCTGCCTGTGCTGCTTCTTTCTTTCTTTCCATTCTTTTTGATAGGGTGGTTTTCACCTTAGTTACGTTCATGACACTGAGCTAAGACGACTTTTGTGCATGTTCAACTTTACAATGAATCAGCTTAAGGCGTCAAACAGAGAAAATTAAAGACATTTTGTATCAGCATTAGCTGTCACTTGCTATGTGCAAGTAACGGTTGTCTTTTCAGCTGACAAAATTTGTTGTTATCTGATAGAAGTCAGAGGTCTACGTTTATTAACCTCTCTGTGAAATAGCCAACACATTCTCACTTCAACCTCGCCACATATTAACGTTTGGTCATGGACTTTTCATGTTGAGATACGACATGCAAGGTAACCTGGCTGTTGTTGACGTGCTGGGACGCCGTGTCAACTTCAGCCTGTTACATGCATTGTCTTCTTTCAAAATACACTTCTGTTTTCACAGGAAATTTAGCGTTTGCATACAGTCTCTTTCAAAACAAACACACTATGTCGGTACAACACCGCGACTTGATGTTTTTTTCCTTCAGCAATAAATGCACGTGGTTAGGTTTAGGAAAAAAGAACAAGGTTGGGCTTTACAGTCTGATGGGATGTGAACACTGGCCTCCTGCGTCAAAGTCGGTGGTTTGTGGACCCGTCAGCCGCCCCTCCCGCCCACCGTACTCAGACTTCCACCACCTTAACTTTAATTGTTGTCCTGTCACATTTCCCCCCATCGCTGCTAGGCACTAATAAACACTAATGGCTACCGACTGCTTCTCATGCCGACGTGAAAGTACGGCTTTTTTTGTCCATGTCTGACACTGGAATTTTTCGACGATTCGACGACTTCGATGTGAATGCATAAAATAGCAGACCTGTTGTTTTAGAAAGTACTGTGAATTTCAGCTGTTGATTAGCGACTGTTGTAGAGTGGTGCAGGAATGCGTCCTAAAATCCAGAAATGAATTAGCATTTCATCACTCACTGTTCCTAGGTTAATGTGTTTTGTATGTAGCACAAGGCTGAAAGAATATAAAGTTTCGTTCTCCAACATAAAATAGGTCAGTAAATACCACACGTAAATTCTGAAACCTTAACTTGTCTTAAAAAAGATGGTTGCTAACAAGTGGCTAAATGAGACAACAGAACGCCTCATTTAGGTGGTGACGATGAAGTTTGTGTATAGCCTAATGTTATATTTTACCTCTGGTGATCATAAAAGTGGTGTTTTGTGATTGTCGTGCAGAACAAAATGTCTTAAGTATCATAAACCTCTGTTTGCCACAAAGCGTAATTTCTGCAGTAATCCAAAATCCAATGGAAAACTCATTTGCTTTCTGTCAAGGGAACTACTGTAGGACGATGTTAACTTCCAGGTATGCCTACCAAAAAACTTCACCCCTGCAGCACTCTGTTGTTGAAAACCGAATAATGTGCCATGAATTGAAGACATGCAACAGCAACTAAGGGGGCGGGGCTTATCTAACACTCAGTTGGTGGCTGTGTGAAAATTCGATGTGCTTTCTGTCCTTTAGGTATAATGATAAAATGACTTGAATCACTGCAGTATTTTTGCTTTTGTTGACATGTTGCAGCTGTGTTTTTATCCATATTGTAGTGATATTAATAACTCAGGTGGCCTTGCTTTTCTAATGAGTGAAACGTCGATGATCAATAGCAAAAAAAAAAAACGGCTGCTGTGTCGTGTACTGTTGGCTTCATTACCCAAAGGCCAGTGTCTAAGGATGGTGGTGAGTGCTGGTGAAGTCTGTGCCCTGTAGTCCACAATTACTCATGCTCTCTGCCTGTCACACATGACATCTGATGTGTCCGCAGGAGACAGAAAAGGGCTGCATAAAACATGTGAATGTGGGCGAGCAACAATCTATGAAGGAAAGTTAACTTTCTGATTTTTATTCCCTATGACTGATTTGATTTTTTTTTAAAATTAATATCCTTCTCAAAATTGCCATTTATAACCCTCCAGCATCCATAGACATATGCAACACATTCTGCAACAGTGGTATTGGATAAATTGCAGCAAGTGTAAAAGTAATTTCACCCCAAACATTTAAGTGCAAGAGGATCATGAGCAGTTGACTTGTTATTAATGGTTACAATTTGCAGAGAAAATTAAACTGGTTCGGGAGAAGTACACTGTAGACAATGGCCAGTGACATTAAATGGAATTGGAAAAGTGCATCGACTTTGCACAGCTGCTTTCAGTGAAAACTAGGCTTTGTAGTTAACTACAGTCTCCTCAAATTGTAAATGTCTCTCGAACACACTTGTCTCAAAGCCGTCAGCAGTGGCTTTCCTGTCTTCTTTTCCTAAGGGGGCATATAATACGCTCTAATCTTGATGTGGGTACCTCAGCCATTTTTGGATTTCTGTATCCCATGGTGTCTCTTTCAGAGCAATCAGAAAATCCCATAATCCCCCAGATCCCCAAATCCTAATGTGAAGAGGAGTTTAGACTGCAGCAGATCAGCCGGAGGTGTGAAGAGGAATTTGAGGCTGTGGAGAAAAACACTGTAGTTTCACACCACTCCGAGGTGGGAGAAAGATGCTGTCTTTATGGAAAAAATCTCTAAATTAGGCTCAAAATAGCATGTTGTAGTAATTATGCTTACTCAAAATATTTACAAACTCATTACTCAGTATTGATTGTTTTAATTTCGAGTTTGTCTGTGTAGAAAAAGGGACTGTAAGCAAGTTTTAATGGTGTTGAGTAAACAGTGAGCGTAGCAGGGCTGGATAAGGATGTTTGTTCCAGCTTACTGAAAGTTGTATTCATTACAAAGTAAGCTTCCTCTCAGAGTGCCCAGTCGTGTTGGCAACAAAGATAAAAAAGACAGAACCTTTACAAAGACAATAGAACTTTTTCCCATTATGGGAACTTAGCAGCCCTAAGCGAAAAAACTGAATATTGGGTACTACGTCAAATGCAGCGCTACAGACTTACAGAGTTGTTTATCAGCTTAATCATTCAGTCTGGTTGACAGTTCCAACCTGCGAGGCCAAGATATACTGTCAAGTGGAAATATGTTCAGATATCTTAGAGCTGCTGTCTCGAGCAGGGTGGTGTTTTTTTTGTCTCCATTTTGCCAAAATATGTGACAGAGATGTCCTGTCCAGGAAACTGTCATGGTGAAAATGTTCAGACTGAGTGACAGCTGACGGATGGAGGCTACCTAGGGACAGATACAAGTTATAAACCATAGAAAACTTTACGCTCAGCACATGCTTCTATATTATCTGCACTTTTAGTAAGCAAATTAATTGATTACAAACTCGTTAGGTAGGCTGATGTTTGTTCTAGGTTAAGAATCTGACAGTGTTTTTCCTTTTTAAAACCAATGGTTTGACATATTGGGAAATTTGCTTCTTAGCCTTCTAGTGGAGAGATGGAAAGATCGATAACACTACTCGCTATAAATATAAGGCTGCAGCCAGCAGGTGGTTAGCTTAGCTTAGCACAAAGACTGGAAATGGGGGGAAACAGCTTCCTGGCTCTGCCTCAAGGTGACAAAATCCACCTGCCAGTGTCTCTAAACCTCACATATCAACATTTTCTTGATACAGACTTGATTCTGGATCCCATGGCCGGCACACCTGAGCTGAAAGTAGTCATGACCATCACTAATAACAACCTACTTGCTGTGTTGTCTATTTATAAAGTGCAAACATAGGAAGACAGCAAGTACTCACTCATCTTTAAGTGGTTTCATCTTGAGTATGATCATGAGCGCACAGCTGAGAGCTTTGGTGGTTTGTTTACATGACCTAACAGAAGTGCATATTTAGTTAGGCGTGTTAGACCTGCATACCTCTTAAAGAAAAATACTACTTACTACTAGACGCCATGACCTGAGAAACTTAAATATGTTGGACTTTGACAGATCATCCCAGTCAAAAGCAGGATAACAGAAATCCAGAGTGAAGCAGCACTGATGATAAAGCTGCTCTGTGTGTGTGTAACAGAGACCGAGACAGAGAGAGAAACGGAGAGAGACAGGGGAAGGTTGAAGGTGGACTATTGCACCATGTTTCTGTAAGTTATAAATAGCTTACTCAGAACGTTGCTTTGTCACTTAATGACTTGCCCGCCTAAAACCGTGCTGTTTTTTAAGAAGCTTACCCAAACCGACTGACCTGCATGCCACCCCGCACAACACCACACTTCATGCTGCTTTATACTTCTACTCCACTGCCTTTGAGAGGGAAGTATTGTTCTATTTACTCCACTACATTTATTTGAAACTTGGAGTTACTAGTTACTTTTTACATTGAAAAACATGTCATGATGCAGAACTGTATTGACTCCACATCGACAAACTGCAAGTTTACAATGCTCTTATGTATTTGTTAGTAATTAAAACAGAAAAACAAACCACCCAGTCTTTACTTTTTTGCTTGTTATGGGCCTGGGATAAACGGATGAAAATGGATGGCTGGATGGACGGACTTGTCATAGAGTAGGGTTGAGCAATATCTTTGAATTTTCCAGTCGGCCACCATCAGCCAAACAACAAGTGATAGCCAATGTATTCGCGCAGGTGTGTGTGTGCACATGTGGCATTGTTTCGTTGAAATGTACTCAGTCATTTTCCCAAAGCTGATATAGCTGTTCAGTTGCCCAACTCCATAATGGAGCATTTCTGGACCATGGTATTTCTACTTTTACGTCAGTAAAGGATCTGAGCACTTCTTCCACCACTGACTAAAAGTTAGTGATTCCTATTGAAGGACTTAACTTCAGCATTGGTTATTATATTATAGTATTTTTATTATATTTTTTGGGATGTTGTGTGTGTGACATTCTGAAATAAGACCTCAGCAAGCCCCAGATTCTTATTGTGCTACTTTCCACTTTGTGTCAGGATACTCCTTGCCAAATTTTATATTAGTATGACTATTTATGCCATCGTAATGCCCTAATATTTGCATTTACATTATTTTGCTAGAAGCATGTCCCAAAAAAGGGGATTTGGACCCCTGGAGAGTTGGGGATGCTCATTATCAACTTAAGATGGCCCAGTGTAAAGGTTTTTTTTTTTTTTTTCAAAGAAAACTAGTTTTAAATTAATTTTACATCACCCAAAAGGTGCACACTCTCTGCCTTGTGCTCCCACTGTCTCACTGCGTAATGACTTGAGTATGCTAACGGACTTCAGAGGGTTCATGCAATGTGCCGGCGCTCACACTCAATAATCCACCCATGAGAGACTCTCAGAAAGACTCTCAGAAAGCTGTTATCTCCTCCACAAGTGTGAAGTTAATCAAAGTGCAGTCTCTCTTCCCCTGCACGTCGTCTAATCCTCCAAACGGTTCAAACGCTGTTGTCATCTATCCAGGAAAGTTGGAATATTAAACTCGCTACAAAATTCAATACATTTTGGCTCGAGCAAATTTTCCTTTGGGTGAAATGTGATGTGACTGCTATGTTCTGCGGCCAATCAGAAGCCACGGGGGAGCCTCCCGTCGAGCTGTGATTGTCGAGTTCAGTCCAGCATTAGCATCTGGTCCTATCACACAATTAACCTGCTTGTTGACCATGCGCCCCTATCTCTGTCGCACAGCTTCAGCCTGCCAGGTTGCCTTTACTCATGAGGGCTGTTTGCCGAGAGCAAATGTTGAAATAGATTGCAGGGCTTCAGAGGCTGCTCAAGAGAAAATAAACATTAAAAATAGAAAGATTTAGAGCGATTTATGTTCACACTGTTGCATTTCTGTTGCAGTTAACCTTATGAGAGGTGCACTGCAAATTCAATCCATTTCTCATTAGCACTTAAAAGACACTGGGACTTTCCTGAGGCAAACTGAAAATTGAACATTGATTTACTACATTACAGCAATAAATTGAACCTTCTATCTCAAAGATTATCTTTTATGTTTTGAAACCTTTAACTGATGACATTTAACACTTAAAAAATCTTTTGAAGCACCTTTTTATGGGTGAAAATTTGATTTGTTGTTAAAAAAAATAAATGAATAAAATTAAATAGATAAATACAGGAGGCTTGGGCGGTATGAGGGTATTACGGTACACGGGGGTATTAAGGAATCCCAAGAATGATTTTCAGCGCTGTCAAAAAGATGTTCCTGTTTCTGGACAGGTACAGATACGGAGATGCAACATTTAGGCAATGTATTGTAGTGCACAACATGTGCCACAAGGGGTCAGTCTCTCCTGCTGGGACAAGCAGCTGAGCTGAGAAAGATGGCGACTGCGAGTGGTGAGGATAACTTTGCAGTCAGGCTATACAAAACCATACTAATGAACCTTCATTAATATAGGCCTATATTTTATCTACAAGTGCACGTCACACACTGAGCGAGCCGCCTGTTAATGACGCTGTGGGCTGATGGGCATGTAGCTACTTCCACGTTTCACATGATACGTCAAGTGTTGCTACATCTAACTTTATAACTTTATTTATAACTTTAGATGACTTCCTCCAACCACAAAAGCAGTTCATTAGCCACATGATTTTATTCAACACATCAACTCTTTTTAGCCCACTGATGTGTCTGTATCCACCGCGGCACAAGTGATTTGCTAAAATTAAATCAGAGAATAAGGATTCTTTCATCTTTAACTGCCTTTTCATAGTTTTTCATTGCATCTTTCCAGATCTCTTAAAATACACGCAAACCTGTCTTTTTCCATTTTCTTTCCTTCTGCGAGTGTATTCATTCAGCCAGGGCCGGGTGTTGTATTTGACTTTTTGTTTTTGTACAGGATAATAAAGTCCAGGACAGTCTGACAGGTTTGGTTAAAAAACTACTTGTAAGTACGCCTGCGATTTATATGAAGTATAAATTAGTATTTCAAGCAGTGCCAAGTATGATTTCTGTGCTGGAGCACCCTATTATGTCTCAGTTCTGTCGCCCCTGAGACGCTGCAGATTTGTCTTGTTTACTCAAATGAAAAAGCATCAGCTATGTGACTGGTGGGAAATCTTCCTCTCTATCCTCAGGAAGTAAAAATAAATGAGAAAGTAAGAGAACTTGCGTCCAGGATAAGTCTGGTGATAGTCTACATTTTTCCCACTGTAAGCGAATATCATGAAAAAGCAAAACCGGCAATGAGTTGGTTCTATTAACAGGTTATCCGTGTATCCAAAGACTGGTATATCTTATTCCTCTGTGCCACTGAGCTCCATTGTTGACCAAAAACTATTAAAAACACACCAATGAGCCACAGTGTTCAACTGAGTGACGTGTTCCTTCATCACAGTGAGCATGAGCAAAGGGTCAATCCCACCTACATCATCTTGCTGCAGGAAATACTCACTAGAGCAACAGTGTGTATTAATCCGCTGCTGAAAATAGTCCCCAACAAACACAGTATTTGCACCTGTTTTAGTTGCGTTTGCTAAAAACCGCAGTCCCCAGCTGTTTTAGGCAATTACTGAATGATTTAAAACTCAACCTGGACATATCTATATACTACAAATTAAACTATAATATTCAAAATATGGCTTGTTTTTTTTTAAGATTTTCAGCTTTGGTTGCAACGAAAAGTTAAAGTATTGAGGGATGGACCAACATGTTGTTGGTTTAGGTCTTTGTATGGGAATTCATGGCATTTTTTTTAACAAGTACAGAATTTTGCGACACATTATGCATAAATATGTATATCAGAAGAAGTATTAAAAGTGTCCTGCCATTTCATAGTTAAAACTTTGACGCTGATAAGCACTTAGCACTGGCTTTACACTGTAGGTGTAAAGGCTCCTCATGGCTTCATACAGACATCACAGGACATTTATACAAAGAGCCGTGTGCAATATTTAGCACCTGGTGCTAAAGAAACTGTCATAGAGTTTGTTCTGGCAAACCAGTTTCACACTGGTTGCATTAATATTCTTGTGTCTTGATCCCAGTCATGCACATTGTTATGTGGACACACCAACTATGGTCTGGCTAAGGTTAGTAATAGATTGTGTTAAGTTTAAGCAAAAAAACCCAAACACTTGGTTAAGTTAAGGGAAGCCAATTTACCGTCTCCAAAATGTTTGTAAGCATGGGTCAACGTTTCTCCCATCAAGTCTGCTTTTTAAGCATCGCAGCTATTGTGTGGGAGGTGGCGTACGCCTCTTTCAGGCCTCGTTTTGTGCGTACGCGATGTTTAGAATTGATATCCCTGGTAATATTCTCTCAACTGCAGCTTGTTCTCATTTAGTTGTAGTTGAGCTTAAGTGCTTTGACCATGTGCTTTGATTTGGCATTCTCTACAACGTACAGTATAAGCGAGTTTGATCGGATATCTGCAGCGATGAACAGTCTAGAGCATTAGTTTTTACTTGGTTGTCTGAATCTGCAGTGTGAGGCTGCCTGAATGCCGTGAGGAGGAGGACTTAATTTTTAGTCTTTTTTGTTTTGTTCCGCTAATTGTCTCATTCGGGTGATGACGTCATGAGTAAAAAATTTAAGCAGCTGTCCTGAGAGCTCCACCTTGCAACCGATTTAGAGCTCAATAGGCTGCACATGCAGTGGTGGTGGAGGCAGTGGGTTATTTTTAGAAGTCAATGTAGGGTCTCAAAAATCGCCAAATCTATTGAGAAATTCACTGATTTGAGCCACTGAGACAAAAAGTGTTTGTGTACCAGGCTGTACACATGTTTATTTCTGCTGTTAAGTTGGCAGTTAAGGACAGTTGCCAGTGTATCCCAGTTTGTTATCCAGCCTTTGTGCGCCATACACCCATCCACCACCCTGTACTCCACACCTTTACAATCCTACTTCCTGTGCTAGCATTGAATATAGGCCTTGGAGATGCAGAATTACTGTGCTTGATACTACGGAGCTGAGACTAATACACCTGTTGAGCTTCGTCCTTTCCCAGCGGCAATATGCTTCGTTTGGACAGTGACAGATAGAGATCTCTCCCCACAGTTCAGGTGTTACGAGTCGCTGACCTTGAGACACCTCATCATTGTCCTCCTCAGCAGCCCGACTCAGTTAGGTAACATTCCATTCCCCCAGCCACCTGACATGTGGTTCGTCTGCATCCTGCCTGATCCATCATCCTCATAGTCGCCCCATCACTCTGTAGCTAATGAATTTTTACCGTACAGAGAGCTATAAATATTATATCCAATATGGAATCGCATGATTTGTTTTATATGAGATGTGGAGGGCGGAGAATGTCATAAATCAGCCGGAGTTAGAATCTCCGTCACACAAGAACTCATGAGACCAGCGGAGCAGGTGGACTGCATGATGCTGTCAAATAATAAAGAGTGAAAATATACGACTTTACAAGGGTGGAGAACCTCTATCGGTGTGGCCCATGCTTCCTGCATGCCACTGTATGGATGTTTTAATTTCCAGAGGTATCACAATAAAACTAACAGGCTGCAATCTGGCCCCTTGTAAAAATAGCTTAAGCTCATTTTCAGTCTCAGTAATTTTCATCACCAGGGATTTTAAATGGATGTGCTACATCCATTACAGACACAAGTTATAAGCGGCCGGTATTGCTCGATGATAGCTTTTGCTCCACTCAAAATGCTTCATTGCCCTGAAATACTGCATTGTTAATCATAACGAATAAATATGAGTAGCAGCCACCCTGTCATGTGGAAAGAGAGGGTGTGAGTGATGTGAGTGATGTGGAGGTAGTGGGAAGATGCTATAGCTTCCTAATATCTCTGATTAGGTTTAGGAGAAATATGTGGGAGAAACATAATTGAAATGGTAATATGTTTTGGCACATTCTTAAGAGCCTATTAAAATGGTTGATTGTTTACCAGAGGCTGTGAGGGTAATGGATATTTAATAGAGTTTGTTTAGAAGACCGAGTGAGGCAATAAGTATGTATACATTACACAATACTAGTATTTTTCATTGTTGTTGTTGGTGGTGGTAGTAGAAGTAGTATTTTCGTACAATTTGGGAAATACCTCCAGATGCATCATTTGAAGAGAGACAGATTAATGCTGCTAATGAATTTGCAAAAGCTCTACAAAATAATCTTTAATGAAAAGACTAGAATGACCGCTCTGTGGTTGTATGCCATCATCAGTAACACATCAAGTTACACTTCCAGTTTAAATCCATGTCCATGAGATATGATGTTGAATAATCGCCAGAAATGTGTTTTTGCAGAACATTACGATGTCACAGTGAAACTGACCATTGACCTTTTGGACGTAAAATGTCATCAGTTCATTATTCTATCCTATTAGACATTTGTGTGAAATTTTGTCAGAATTAGCAGACAAATTCCTGACTTATGGCCAAAAACATGTTTTGTGAGGTCACAGTGACCTTGACCTTTGATAAAAAAAATTCTAATCAGTTAACCATTGAGTCAAGGTAGATATTTGTGCCAAATTAGAAGAAATTCCCCAGGTGTTCTTGAGATATTGCATTCACAATAATGCGATGGAAGGGGTCACAGTGACGTTGACCTTTGACCACTAAAATTCTAATTAGTTCATCCTTGACTCAAAGTGGATGTTTATGCCAAATGTGAAAAAAAAATCTCTCAAGGTGTTCTTGAGATATTCACAAAAGTGAAAAGGATGCAAGGTCACGGTGACCTTGACTTTTGACCTTTTATCACCAAGATATGATCAATTCATACTTGAGTTTGACTTTGGTGTAACATTGGTGCCAAATTTGAAAAGAATATCCTCAACGCATTCTTGAGATATCATGTTGACAAGAATGAGACAGATGAGGTCATGACGTTCTTGACTTTCGACCAATGACCCTCAAAATGTAATCGGTTCATCTGTGACATTTGTGCCAAATTTCAAGACATTACTTAAAGGCGTTCTTGAGGAATTGCGTTCATGAGAACTGCAATGAGGGACAGGCAACCTGAAAATATATGCCTCCAGCCACAGCTATTGCCGACGCAGAGGCAATCCACTGATTAGCTAATGTTAGCCTTGGCCACTAAGCATTGCGCACCACCAAGTTCAAATGGGAGCTAATGTTAGCTTGCTAGCTAATGTTGCTGCGGTAACATGGTGGCAAAACTCCGGTCTCCCCCAGTTGTCCTCAGTGAGAAAGCAGCTTAATTTTGAGCTGCTATGTCCTTTAGCATTGATTTTGTCACTGCTAGCCGTGTTGACCCTGCTAACCGCACTAACACTACTTAACTCAGGGCAACCTGGAGGGAGACTGGAGGTTGGCCACATTGTTTCCACAGTGAAGCCGGGATTAGAGGAGGGCTAATCACCAAATGAGCGGTGTTGTGAGCTACCTGGCACGTGACTTGTTTGGTGCAGAATCATGGATGGGCCACAAGGCATCATGTGACAGATGTACTTCCACTGTTTGCACTGCAAAAATTGGCTTCAGGGCCTAGTAAGCTTCCTGGCGGCTTGTGCAGAACGGCCAAGGCTAGCAGTCAGAATAGCATTAATACCTTATAAACGTTGTTCTCAACAGGATACAGCATAGTGCTAGTGCGACTACTAAACTGAAGAGTAGCAAAATCAACAAATTAAAAACATCCTCAGTGCTTAACAGATTAGCCTTTGACTGGGGAAACAGCTAGCCTAGCTCTGTCCAAATTATGCATCCAAACAAAACTCACTAAATGTTTTCTATGCATTAAATAAACAAGATATAACCTGCTAATAAGTGAGCTGTAAAGGTGTGAGTAGGCTAGTGGTTTCTGCTGTCACGAGTCCTAATGCTAAGCTAACCTGCTGCCAACCATAGCTCCATATTTACCATACAGACACAAGTGATAACTTATCATCTAACTCTCAACTAGAAAGTAAATAGGCTCATTTCCCAGACTGTCAACCCACTGTATAACCTCTGTGACATTTGTCTTTATATTCAATTTCACCCATCCATCCAAAGTTTAATTTTCAACGACACATCAAGTATGCTCTCTAAACCCCCTCATACAGTACGCAAAAAGATGCCACCTCACCAGATTTCTTTGCGGGGGTTGGGACCTTGTTTTGACCTGACCTTTGGCCCCGGGGCCCCGAGTGATGGCAGCCAACAGCGAGTCAGCATAAGGAAATGATGCATCCATCACTCTGACTCTTTTGAATCAGCCGAGGTCTGACATTTGGGACCCACGTGCTCAGCAGTCGGCCGCCTCATGATGCATTATGGCTCAGCTGATAACATGAAGAATGGCGAGCACACAGTGTTTTATGACAGGGACGTTATCAGGCTGAGAAGAGCCGCAGGACTGCTCAGCAAGGCTGTTTACCTGTGAGGGTTTGGAGCTGAATCCATTCAAGTCTCCTCTCTCTGTTGGCCTGATCACTCAGATCTTGATAAATGATTATTGATCGTGCAGATGCAGCTCAGCAAATTGCTGTATTGGATATGGTAGCTGTGTTAAGTATATGGTTGTTTAAAGCTGAAACAAGAGTACTACTCTACAATTACAGAGAGGCAATAAATTAATCATTGATTCATCTTGTTCCTATTATTTCTGCAAGGCCTTTTGTATGTGTTTAGTTCAGCTCCCAAACAAAAACCCATTAAAGGACTTTTCTGTCCTGTAAAACATTCTGGGATGCAGCCTCCAACGCTCAAACTGTCCTTATTGACTTTCTTGTGTTTGAGGAAAACCTAAATTTATACTCTTCGGTATACCGGACAAACACAGAGTGAAAGAGTGCCTTTGGGGTGTTTTGGTGTTATATCTGTTGGTGGTGTTTCAGAAAGAGGGATCACAGTGTTCAGCAACATCAGGTTGTGATGAAAGATTTGGTTTGTAGCTGCAACGTGACTTACAGTAAGAAGCGAGGCCTGAAGCTTAATGAAATAAAAGCTTTTAAGCTCCCTGCCACTCACGACTGTCTTGGATTTCATATTTTATTTATTTTCTTGCAAGTTTAGATAGAAAGTGTAATTATGGAGCCATTTCATCAATAATTTGTTGGGGAGCTATATGGAAATGTTACTGGCTACATAGGGATGAGGTTTGAGAGCATTTTATTGAATCTGAATCCAGTTCTAAATATCTTGTCAAATCTTGTTTGGTAGTTTGTTTTGTCTTTAGAGCAGGGGTGTCACAGTGCACAAATTCATGGTTCAGTACCTCAGTTATGGTTCAGTACGTTTTCAGCACAGCAAGGAAAACAATACAAATTATTTATTTTGAAAACTGTAATCATTGAATGGTTGACCATAATTCTTACTATAACAGTTAGGGCACTCAAACACCGGCACATTGTCAACATTGTTCCCAGCTGGTGGGTCACGTGACTCTCAAACTAGTCAGGTTTCTAAAAAACACAATTTATATTGAAGTACAGAGAGGCCGACTAGCATGACTTGATGAATGTAGCATACTAAACCGAACGTCATGTACCGAACATTTGAGGATAGGGATACACGATATTGGATTTTTTGCAGATATTCGATATGTAACAACTCATTCGGCCAATAATTCCGATACCGATATTGATATATCCACTTTTTTCCCCACTTAATTTTAGTGATCAAGTGTCTTCTGTGGTGGAATTAACATCCTATTATGTATGCATACTCTTATCGTGATGGCCCACCAGCAGATGGAGACATGAAATACAATACTTTTCAATGTATGTAACATTCACTCATTGTGCACATTAATAAAAAGCATGTTGGCCAGTTTATTTTAAAGCCAGTGTTGGCCGATACTGATGATGTGCCGATATTATCGTGCATCTCTATTTGACAAAAATTGTTGTCCGTTAATCTCAACTAACCTGGTTGGTGAACTGGGTAAAGTCGATTAGCAGTGTGTCTGTGTGTGCGAGTAGTGACACAAATAGATAAACTTGTTGGTAATTGTTTGGGTCACAGACCGTAACAAACCGAGGATGTAGCATACTGAACCGAACGTCTTGTACCTAAAGGTTGAGGACGAATACACCCCGACAGTTACACCCCTACTTTAAAACCAAAAGGATTTAGTCAGTTGACAGAAAAATGATGAGCAACTATTCTTCAGTTCCAGCCATTCAGTATGAAAATCTGCAGCTTGTCTTGTCTTGTCTTAAGTCAGTGATTCAAGCTGAGTTATATATGGCTCACGGTATAAATCTGAGGGGTTTCTGAGATGCACCATGGGATTGGTTATGTAGAAAGTAACAAAGTCCTGCCACACATTCTAATCTCATAGCTTTGCTCTGAAAAAAAGCCAACCCAGGTTAAATGTGGACAAGTTCAGAGATATGTATTGACTTCTGACTTCATCGATTAGGGGTCACTGCTTTATATTAAGAGGTAACAAGACTAAAGGTTGGGAAAACAGTGAAAAACTAAAAATCTCACAGTTCTGGAGTGTTGTTTGGACAAGAAAAGCAATTTGATGGCATAATCCTGAGCTGAAGGAAATAGCCCAGTAGTTAAGCTTAATTGAAACAGTTAATCGAAAAGATAATAGTCAAATTAATTAATAATGAAAAGACTTACAGTCTAGACACCTTAGTTTAAAAATAAATATGCTGTTTTTATGTCACTCAGTGTGAGACCCAAAAGGCTGCAGGCCCTTCACCACATGTTTTATCACTGCTCTGTGACATTCATTAACCCTGCCCCGATTCATTTTTCATTTTTTGTTCTGACACTAAATGGAGTTTGCTCCCCACTGGGGAGATGTGCTACAGCTGCAGGAGTAAATAAAGAAAAACAAGGGAAGTAACATGTATTCTGCTTTATCATTCCGCAAATATTAACAAAATAAATATGCAGATTTTCATCCATGCACGGTGCAGGCTAAATTGTTATTGTATGTCAGAGAATATGAGGTCAGGCTGCTCTAATGCGCTGTTTGTACATTTCCTATGAAAAAAATGCATCGAATTTCGTACAAAACCTTCGTAACCAAGAGACAGTAATTCTAGCATATCCCACATATTCTGGAAGGCTGTGATCACGTAACCGATGCACTGACGGTAAAAAACAACGAAGCATTCCTGAGGGTCCCCGTAAGGAGGCAGGTTGGGGTGGTGGACAAAACACAGGACTTTCCCCAGGAGACTGATGTTCGTAACTGTGTGAACTTTGAGTGATTTTAAGGCAGTTTGTCACCATGTTTCTTTTCCTAATCCTAACCGCAGTGACTTTGCTTGCCTACGTTAATTACGCAACTTTAAGTACTTAACGTTGTTTGTGAGGATACGTTGGATGCGTTATAGCAGTGTTTCTCAAATGAGGGTATTAGTGTTGTTACTCCTGGGGTACTTTGGAGTACGCGCACTTTGGGTATGTGAGATGTTTTTTAAATTGTGATCTAAAAAATAACAATTATACAGAATTCCTAAAATAATTATACTAAAAAAATGTAAATGTAAGTTCAATAAACCACATTTTATGTTCAGTATTCCGTTTTTTTTTTTCCAATGCAGTAGTTAACTGCCATCTGCTGTAAGAAACGAAATCATGTCCACGTTTCTGCACTGTGGTTCGACCAAAAATGTTTTGCGCCTCTCAGGGGGTTCACAGTTCAAAAGAGTGTTTCAAAGCAGGTACATTACAGGAATGTGCATGATTGGTTGACTAGTCAATTAAAAGTTAGTACCCTCGCAAGTTGGCACCAAAAATACTAGTCAGTTAAAGTAATTATTGAATTTTGTGCGATTGCATTCACCCTATGAAAATGCCATTGTGATAATCAGGCGTGTTTCCTAAAAAAGGTTTTCAATAGATGTTATTCAACTTTTATTTAGTAAGTTGTCATGTTTTATCACATTTAAGCAAAATACAGCGGCAATGAACTCTGACACGTGCCACTAAAAAATTAAAAGATATTGGAAAAAATGGAATTCTTATTTGACTTTAACGTGATCTTTTATGTATATGTGTATCTTGTCAGGTGAATTTTGTTTTATTCCCCTTGGTATTAAGACATACAGATGGACTATAACTTATTAAAGCTGCCCTGTGGAGTTTTGCCCATTTGCGCCATCTGCCGACAATGAATGGGTTCGTCGGCGGAGGTCTGCACTTTGCGCGGTCTGTGTGAAACGGGCTTTATTTCTGCGTTTGTCACTCTCTCGTTTTGCCTTTTTTCCTTCTTCTGAACGCCGCGGAGGTTGGGAAGGACCAGCTCCAGAGGCTTCAGAAGCTTTCCTGGGCCGTTTATTTGGGTTTTCAGACATCTTTCAGTAGCTCCTCTGCTAGCCTCGTCGTCTCACATTTCCAACTGCGCATGTGCTCTTTGAACTCTACGTCAAATGCGTCATTTCCTGTGCAACAGTGTGGGAATGTCGCTCCTGAGAGGCAATAGCGCTTCTAAGCAAACCAGAGACAGTTATGTGGTGGAGATGCGTTCAAACAGTTTCAAAACGCTTTGATAATATGCAATAGTTTTTGTATAGTGTTTAATAGAGGTGGGAATCACCAGAGGAGCCACAATACAATATTATCATAATACTTAAATGCTAAGTATTGCGCTTAAATATACTGCGATTTATTACCTTTTTTCATCTATAAATTATGTCCTCAAAGGAAAACCTTGTCAACATCTGTTTTATCAAATAAGATGAAGACACTGAAGAGACTGTTTTCTTACTTTCAGACTAGTTTCAGTTTAAAGCTTTGTCCAAACGTCAGCAAATTAAGTTGTTGGGAATGTCCCTAAAATACTGTTGAGAAAAGTTTGAGAACCACTGGGTCACAGACTATGGTGTAACACCAGCAGTAGATCGAAGAGGAGCATTTGTCTCTCTGAAATGATCAAAACTGTTCCTAATTTAACGGGGTGGAAATTTGATGAATATTTAAGCAGGGAACTGATTGTTCCCACACTTGTTGTTAGTATCTTTTGGTGAAGTGTGTCCACACTTCGTAACTGTCAGCCATGTTCATTCAGTCAGTCTTGTTAGTAACTGTGTTGCTGAGTTGTCACGTGTTTGTATCATAGACTGTAGGTTTTTAATATGTCAACAGTGTCAGACAGAAGCAAGAGAGACTGGTATAGACAGATTGTGAATTAATGATTTGATGAGGGATTTGTTGGCCTCCTCAGAGCTTAATAAATCTGTATTTTACCAAAATGTGCTCGGCTATCAGAACCCTACTTGCTAAACAGCCATTTGCATTTCAGTAGCAGCTCTGCCCTGCAGCGTTTTTCCTCTCTCTCTCTCTCACAATTTGGAGATGCAACATTTGGCCACCTCATAAACACAGGATCCTCCTCTCAGGTGCTTTATCTAACATTAGCTTCCTGCACTAAACAAGCGCAATCATTGTCAGTATAGCATATCCTCTTGTTTACAAGAGCAATATTGTTTCCTCTCACGGACGACCGGGGTATTGATCCAGGCCACAAGGCTGTCAGGATTCAGCCCAATTTTATATTGTATTGAAACAAATTGTGCCCGGAGGGGGCCGTCAGAGAGCTCAGCATTATCTCAACCCACCCTGCATCCGTGCATTCCCAGCTGTGTGCTTTACCAGGTTTATCACACCGCTGTGTGCACTATTGTTCACACACTAGGCTCCCGCTCAGGGACATTTTACGATCCGGCCTTAGTGAGTGACATTTTAACAAGAAGTCATAAAACATGTCACAGGAGAGAAGGGAGAAAACAAATGCCAGAATCCCTGAATCCTCTCACAAAGAAAAGCAAAACGACCCCCGCGGCTATCCTGATCACATACAATCATGTCAGCGCCGCTCACACACACGCTCACATGCATGCATGCACTCGGTCACATGCGCTTTGTAACACATCCAGAGCACAGCCACCACACACGAATAATACACAGCCTGCCAGGGAGGGCCAACAGGGTCCAGTCACGGCAGAAGCCAGCAGAAAACTGATAAGGCTGGATTTGTTTAATTCAGCTTTCTCCTGAAGCTGCTGCTGCTGCTGCTGCCGCTGGAGGGGGAGGAAAAATATAACTGCACTGTAGGAACAGGTGAAGGGAGGCAGGGGTTCCAAGTAAGCCGCAGAGATAAACACAAACACCAACAGGAGCAACGCTCAGCTCCACATAACAGGTTGTACATTTTTGTAGCGCACATTTCCGACACTTTCTGTTGAATTTAAAGCAGGAATCTTTGCTTAACAACACATCTGAAGTACTTTAAATCCTGAGTGACAACGTGGCAGACGATGATCAGAACGGCACAATTTCCTCGCACTCAGGCTGACACGAGGCGCAGGGTATCCTGCTGTATCTCTCCTCCTCTATTAGCCCCACAGCTCTGGCGCTTCATCAAAGTGTCATGATGCACGTTGATCAAACCCAGCAAGAGCGAGGAGCAGGAAGGGGGGAAAAAAAAAGTGACATAAGCATGTGCAAACAGAAGCAGACAGAGGCACAAATAGGAAACATGCACAAAGCAGTGACCTGACTTAACATTTTGCAGCCTAGTAGGTGTCTCCTCACCTCTGCCACGCAGGTGAACAAAAAGCATCACATCAGCTGCTCAATAATTGATAAAAGCTGTGGAAAGGACAAGTCAATATCTCGCCAGTTTTCAGCAGGGTTCAGACAGCAGTGTAATGGGCAGAGGTGTGTAAGATAGAGGCGGAAAGTGCAGCTGCAGACATCCACTCTTATCAAATATTAACAGGCTGCTTCATAAATGATAGAGAAGAGTATGATATAGTCAGGAAGGCTGCCAAAAAAAGAGTTTCATCTCAGCATCTATTATTCAAAAGTAAATATTAGTCAGAGATTACCAGTTTAGAGGTTACAACAGTATTTATCTGATTAATAGAATAAAAAGCCAGCTCTGCTCTGCATCTGTCTCCTGCGTCTGAGAGCGACGCGCCGTGCGTCTCACCTCTCTCACATCCCCCAACAAACTGACAACCTGCAACCTGCCTCACACAAGCACAACGGGGAAACCAAGCCGGGGAAATCAGTCGTCAAAAGCCAACAAAGAAGGAAAAAAGACGCTCAAAGCATCAGATTTGAACCACTGATTGAATCAGCTGTGACAGCTATGTACTCACCAGTGACAGTGTCTCTCACTTTTCCTCTCTTGATCCCACACTCTCACTTCTCCCTCCCTCTGCTTCTCTTTTCCTCTCTGTGTGTCTCTTTTTTCTCTCTCCTCTCCTCTCCCCCCTCACTCTCTCCTCCCGATCCTCTCCCTTGCTTGCTCCTGAACAGAATGAGCCTCCACTGCGCTCAGGAAACCAGTTTCTATGGCAGTGTGAGCAAGCAAAGCAAGTCAGCAGGATACTGTAGTGCAAATGTCTAGGGGCAGATCCCTCACTCAGCCCGGCGAACAGTCAAAGAAGCTCAACAGCCTCTCACTTCAGTCTTGTTGTGCTAAAACGCCTGCAAGCCACTTCAACTTCTGTTGCAGGCAGCATTGTTGAGACTAAACAGGGAGTGAAGGGGGGAACGGCGAAAGAGAAACCCAGCAAAGGAAGTGTTTGTTTGCTCCCTAAAAACACAGGCAATGCAGCAAAAGAAAGGAAACATGCATAAGTTTAGGAGCATGAATACACATGAGGGCGTCCTCATGAATATCAAAGCTTTTCTTTGAATAGATGTCCAGATAACACATTCAAAGAGTTGTTTTATTTTCTACATAGAATGACATTAGGCAAATGCGTCATGAAGCATCAAAAGGGAGTCTTTTTTGATGAGCAACACATGCAAGGCTTTTTGCTTTGTTCTGTGTCAGGAGAGCTTGCGGTAAACTGCTGTGATGAACACATGTACCTCCATGCACCGCTTAAAGAGGCGCACACCAGTGATTTAATAAGCATGGGAGAAATTGTGCCTCAGTCTGCAGTCCTGACCGTGGTCATGCGACATATTGCAGCACAATCAGTACAATCTTCAACAGAGAGAGAGAGGAGAGAGGGAGAGAAGGAGGGGCGCGAGAAGAAAGTGCAACCCCCAAGTCTTCCCTCTATCTAGATTAGCATCAGTTCCTCAACAGGCTGTGGTCCGCAGAGGATGCTTCTCTGACCAGAGGCTGCAGGAGCACCTTGAAATCAATCGGATGCGCAACACTGATAAAACAGATAGAAATTAATTGCGTTCAGAGCGCTACACATGCTGCAGTTGGCAAGCGTTCAAAATTGAGATCCTAGAAAGTGTTCTGGATAACATGGACAGCGCAGTTCTGTCGGCTGAGAGGGTTTCTGTGCTGCTACTGTAGCTAATGCATTATGGATTGCTCTGAAATACTGCAGAATTTTATAAAAACTAGATAGTGCAATATGTTGGCTCGTCCTTGATTCATTTTTAATGTTACAAGTAATCAGGACACTGTTAGAGTTTTGAGACTGTTTTCCTAAAAAGAACGACAGCGTCAGTTATTTCAGCAAAGCCCCTTTCACACGTGCAACCGTGAACTTGAAGAATACTCAACCTGCAAAATGAACATTTGCATATCAGTTACTAGCTGCGTTTTAACGGGAAGGAAACTTAGTTGCCTCTGTGGTGAACGGTGATTCCCGAAAAGGTGAACATTGTTCATGAATTAAAGTAACAACAGCAAAAAACTGAAACATCCGTTAACAAATTCTCACACAACTCATGCAGTATAATCCAAGTCTCATTTATCCAGTTGTACACTCAGTACTTCCCTTGTATGTATGAATGTAAAACACTTCTGTCTATGAGTAATATGCCTGAGAACATGCATGTGTGTGAGCTCTGCTTGAGCAGCGAGAGTTCGCTTGAGTTCACTTGTTTTGTTCTGAATCAGGGACTGATTTTGTCACCAAGTTGTATAATTGCCTAGAGTTGGTTTGTGTTCTCACGGCAACATTTACAAGCGGACCAGATCAAATGCCATGCCATTGTTCATTTTAGTCAAACCATACAGTTTGAAAACGAGGCGCGGCTCCAACTAGAAAACAATGTTTTGATGCATTGGATGTGCTGAATGTGCATATTAAGGCAGTACAGGAGGAGGTGCACATTAATAATCCTCCAGGACTGTAACATGCTCATGTTTAACCCAAACAATGTGTCATGTGACTGCAGTTGCTTCACATCCAGGTCGGAACACCTTCTCACCACAAACGAACCGCACCAGAGTTCGTTTGTAACCACACCGAGTCCACCTCTTCAAGAAGGTCTCACAGTGTTTGGCTTTTGTATTAGTAACATACCTAATTCAGTTGCCTGGGGTACGTATGAATCTCAGATTTTAAGTGAGTGCACAGACATCACCCCTCCAGTAGAGGAATGTGAAAACATCTCTCCAGTGACAAATTTCACAAAGATACAAATCAGTGTAGTGAAGGTCAGACATTTTATGGGACAAAATGAGAAGAAAAACACATTTTTGAGGGGAGGGAGGCTTTAACACCTGAGTTTGTTTCCACTTTGAAAACCACAATGCGTCCCTGACCGTAACCAAGTACTTGTTTTAATCCAAACCACCATCTTTCTCGAAACCTAACCAAGTCAACCACACCGTTGTCAGACGGATTTTCAGTTTTGGAAGGCACAGACAAATGGTGTCAGATCAAATCAGAAAATGCCTCTGACAATGTATTTTTCGTGTAATATGAAGATCATGTTGCAGGTTTCATGTTTCATTTTAGGCACATTTTCGGTCTTCACACATATATTTTGAATCCCTGTGCTGTGCTGTGAGTGAAAAACTGTTAATGAAATAACTCCTTGGTGTCAGAGATCAGCTCCAGGAAAAAACCTGCATCAGTAAACAGTTTTGTCAGTCTAATAGCAACACTGGATAAAGTCAGGGATTTCATCACCAACCGCTTCAACACACTGAACATCCTGCTAAGAAGCTTAATGTGATTTTGACTTACAGCACCATCCTTTCATTTCTTTAACAATTAAAATCAAATCAAGCATGTGTCCTGTAAGCCGAACAACCGCCCCAAAAAGTCTAATATCAAAGAAACAGATGCACCCGTAATCCTGTTGTCGCCTCTCATCACTCAGTTTGAAGAAACTGCTGCGAACAGCATACACAACAATATCCTTTAAACATTTACAATGCATGACAGATTGGGTTATAAGAAGCGAACAGCATGACAATCGGCTGACAGCGGCTGGACAGGCCGTGATGGGGCATTGATGGGTGTAAGCGGAGGGATGGTGATGCCTCAGCTAAAGGTAGACTGCTGATGGGTGTTAGCCAAACAAATTCTAGTATGTAGCTGAGCACAATATGTATGAGCCGGGGAAAGAATCTGCTGTCCCAAACATAATTTATCTGGTGTTGAGGGATTGATGATGCTTTAAGTGAAACAGATTTTTTAAGTGAAACTGACTGTGCTGATTGTGCTTCCGTCTTGATCAGACTGAACAGACTCCCTGGAGGAAGAGATCTCGTTTCTCAGTGAAATAAATGACAAATAAAATACATATTAAAAATGTTAAGGATGAGGGTGTTGCATTTTCAACTTGATGCTAATTTATAGTTGTGCATTGGCTCTACACAGAGCCTACACTGTAGCCTACAAGTGCCCTACACCATTGTGAGCATTTACTTGTGCAGTGTCTGTTGTTCTGCAGTAACACCTCCAAAACACTAGTTGGCGGTGGAGTTTCTGTTTAGTGTTGTAACAAACACAAGTACATAAATCAGCTTCACTACAACTCGCAGCATTCACGGACAAAGCACTTGTCTTTATCTGGTTGCATTTTTCCCACAAATACAACATGCTAACATTTTTAGCACACATTTTATATTGCATAAATTAGCCTAAAAGCTAGCTGAGTTTTCCGTTGCTCATATAAAATCAGGGACAACAGCAACATTTTTACAAAGATAACATGACAAAATTTGGCTCCATTACAACTCACAGTGTTCACTGACAAAACAATTGTCTCATACTAGATACTTGACTTGCACCGATTACAATTTTTTGGGCGATCCCGATTTCTGATTTGCAGAGTGTTTGGACGGTCGATTTCATTTTTTTCAAACCACTTTGCAGCACACAAGATATTGCAATACTATACTAAAGGCATACAGAAATAAAAAACATGGATAAAAAAAATAATAATTCTTGGTGTGTAGCATTTGTGGATAATTTCGATAAAAAAGTAAAAAATATCTCCTGTGGAAAATTCACACAGGTCACACATAGTGTTATGGACAGTCTTATTTTAACAACTAGAAAAAAGGTGCACATTCTTCGGCACGCGGACACGTACCTCATCAGTTTCAAGCGGCACCATGCAGCAGTCAGTGCTCCGCAGTTGAGTTTAACACGGACAATTAACAACTTTCTCCTTCTCTCTTTTGACGCGTGTGCCTGAATGATTACGCTGAGAAGCCGCCCATGTTTCACTTCCTCAGATCGCCCAAGCTGTGAATTGCATATGTGCGTGTGTGTGCGCTGCTGATGTTACTCGATGTCAATCACACGGCACGGCGGGAATTTGACCGGCGTTTGAAATCGGCATATTTTAGACTGACCAGCCGGTCGCAGGTCATGGCCGATCACGTGAAAATCGACCCAATATCGAGCACTGCACACTTAAATGGTGCAAATTTACTAGACATGTTTCCTAACTTATACAACATGCTAACATTGTTAGCATAACTTTATGACATTTTACATTGCGGAAATTAGCCTAGAGGCTAGCAGGTTTTTCCTCTACTCATATGAAGCCAGGATAAATCACACTCACGTCTTCAAATACTACTTTTGCTTCTAGGGAACCAATCCAACTGCAAATGGTGTCATTATTGGAACAGCCATTACATTGTGCAATAAACATTTCATAATGATAAGTTACAGCAAAAAAACTTCTCTATTCACACTTCAGCTTTATCAGGTAAGGCTGGATTTCTGTATTTGATACATTTAAATGAACAGTGTGTAAGATTTAGGGGGATTTAGTGGCGTCTAGCGTTGGGTATTGCAGATTGCAGCCAGCTGATACTTCCGTATGTCTGAGCTGAATTATCAGCAGAGGACTTTTTCTCTCCAAAACAAATAGACCCAGTGATAAAAAATGGCTACAACATTAAATTTAATAGCTTCACCTTTAAAACAAAAAGGGAAAAAAGTGTTTCGATTCAGGCTACAAAAAAACAACAACCTGGCAATAAACCTGTTACTGATTCTGTTGATAGAAGGCCAAACACTTTAGAAGACATCTAAAAATAATGTAGCACCCCCTTAAAATGTCCAGTGGTTTACCTTCTCACCTCTCTGCAGTGATGTACAGATGTGACGCCACTGTAGGGTGTGGTCAGAGGTGAAACAGGCTTGAAGCTTTTTACCATAGAGGGCAGCAAAACTCTGCTTTCCAGCCTTTTATTAAGTCACAACATTAAGCAGAAAACTGCAGAATTATGGTGACCAGCTGATTATGAAATGATATGCCTAAATATTTAGAACTACGTCACACTTTTATCATCTCTTAGCATCGAGGTTACCAGGCTTGAAAATTGCATTTAGCACCCGTATGATGCGACAAATACACAAACAAACCCTTGGGGCTGAGCCGGCTGACAGTTACTAATGAGTGGGGCGAAAGGTTCAGCTCCCATCGTTGCCAGTATACAGCATCGGCTTTTCTACGCCTCTGAGAGGTGGATAGAAATGGTGGTTGTACATGTCAGTATCAACATAAGTCGCCAAGGTCTCTTATTATAAATGCAAAGGACTGCAGTGGGGTCAGCCCCAGCTGACTGCAAGAAATCTGCGAAGGCAAACATGAGATGAATGAGGGCGTAATGAGGGTCATGACATGACTCTGGGGCCTGAAGCGAAGCACTCAAGGGCCCTGAAGTCATATGGTTCAAGTCAGGGGCCAGTGAGCTGCATAGCCGCTACATTCCTCCCATCATTCTTGTTGTCTTCCTACTATAATTCTGCAAATCTCCAACATGGGTATTTAGTGAAGGCACTGAATCTGCGGGCGTTTGTTTACACCTGCAGAACGCACATAAGGTGATCTAACAGAAGCATGAGAGGAGGTATGCACTCGCTAATTTTCCCTCTCCCCACATAATTGATTGCAAGCTGCAGGCAGTGAATTGTCTTCTTGGATGATGATGATGTCGACGATGGCACTGAGTGCTGCCTCAGGAGCAGCTGAAGCACCACCAGAGTAACCATAAAGAATGCATTCTTCGTCTCGGCTTGTTTTGCAGAGAAAAAGGTCACCACGGTGCCGTTTTTACACGCCTGTTGCCACAGCAGAGCGAGCAGTGTGTTAAATAACTGAAAGAAAGATGAAATAGCATCAAAACAGCAGCAGCCCGCAAACACAATTGAAAGTCAGCCATGCAGCCCAGGTGGTTTACAAGCCTGAGGAAACTGAGCAACCAACGAAAACACTCAGATAACAGATGTAAGCTGACGTAGTGTGGGAGAACACACAGAATGTACGGTTCAGTTCACAACATGCCAGAAGCAGCAGACAGAATTTTACCTCTGGAGCTGGATAAAGGTGTTCCTGCTGGAGCAGTAACACCAGCATCTGTAGCTGGCTAATATAAGTGGATTAACACTGATTAGGGGGCGCTGGGGGTAGATGTCTACCCAAGGGACCAAACAGATAAACAGCTACGCTACAAAGCACAAGATGCACTTCACTGGAACACTGTTGTATTGACCATGGAGAAAACAATTTGCAGAGGTGTGGCTGTCCGCTTACCAGGGGCTGGGTCAAGGGGGGAAATAACTAAGTATATTTACTCAAGTACTGTAATTTTGAGGTACTTGTACTTTACGTATTTCCATTTCATGCCACTTTATATTTCTATTCCACTTTGGAAGCCAACATAGTAAATGTGAACTACATTTTTAAACAACTGTAGTTACTAATTACATCACAGATTCAGATTAATGATACAAATCATTAATTAACCAATAGATTATAATGTAATATTATGGATTAAGATACCCAGAAGTTCATAAAGTATTTAAATTTAGCTCCACATTTACAAGCTGCAGCACTAAAGTGATGAACACATTAATGCATTAATGATTATAATACAATAATGGGCCATCCTGCCTAACAAATATTTTTACTTTTGGTACTTTAAAGAGGCAACAGATAGGATTGGCTTTTTTTTTTTTTTTTTTTAGCTTGTCACCACCTAGCGTCAGTGGTGTTGCGTCGCACTGTCGCAACGACCAAATTGACCGTGGGGATTAGAGATAATCAATAAAATGTAGGCTGTAAAACCAGTACACCTCTATGTATATGTAGAATGAGAAGGTGTGTGGACACTCTACTAAATAAATGAGTAAAGAGACCGAGCAACAATTATCAGATTTATCTGAAAAAAAACAAATAGTAATGCAAATAATTATACCAGAATGCACAGTACCAGTACAAACAACAGTAGACACAGTGGAATGATACCAATATGCACATGTAAACAGTCCCGAAGTATTTTTTACTTATATATAAACAGAAGTCGGAAACAGAAGATCACCTCCTTCGCCCAAATCAAACCGGAATGCCAAAAAATCGGGGGTCTGTCCCCAGAGTCTGTATCGCCGTCTGCCGGAAGTCAGACACTGAATACAGCCGATGGATTCCCGCTCCCTGGTTGCGGCAATTTGCGATACTGGCCAGCTCGGAATGAACTAGCAGCCAGTACAGTACAGTCCTCTCTGGTCTAGCTAACATTTTGCGGTGTTACTTACTGATCCATTAGAAAGAAAGCTAGCTGGACATCAGTTTTGAAACCTCTTTGGTCACGGAGCTCCCTCCATCTCTTGAAAGCCTGACTGAGGTTTACTCTTGTTTTTCCTCTTCTTTTATCACTCTCCTTTTTGCTCTTCTTTGCCTCCTCACACAGAGGAGCTCCTTTTCTTTTGCTAGGCCGTTTTTCATTTGTCTCCAAACTTTGTCCGTCTGCCATTGTGCTTGTGACTCAACTATCTCATGCCCAACTCCTCAAAAGGACCAGCTCCAGTCCCTGATTGACTGACTGACCAGTTTCGCAGTACATGACGCGTTTCCTGCCGTAAAGCAGATTTTTAAGTACCCTATTTTTAAGTAACCTATGTAAACGCTGATAGTGTGATTTTATTGTCATTGTAAAAAGAACAAGATTAGGAGTGCCGGATCTGATCAGGTGCCAACTGGTCATTAAACAAGTGAGTAAAAAACAGACAGCATAATCATTCATAAAATCCGAAGTATATTATTTTAAAAAAGGGCTCTGTAAAATAAATAGTGGATTGCACTTAATAAATACAGTATTAGATGATAGATAGTTAGACTTTTAATGTCATTCAAATCCACACCGTCAACGGTGCACATAAGAACATAATTTCGTTGCATTTGACTCTGATTGAAATATGGATAAAACTATATATGAGCAACAAAAGTGCTAGTGCAGATAATAAATATGAAAACAAGTATAAAAATGTCTGATTTAACTGCTGTAGCTGACCGGCACACCAGGAACTAGCAGTTGGGTCTTCCCACTCCAGTGTTTTAATATGAGCTCACCACAGTGACTTAATTGCACGGCATTCTGTTTGTTGTGCTAACCTCAATATTTGTTGATTGTGTTTCATATCATAAACCCACAAATATTGATCCACATCTCGTAATTATCAGACTTTGATCCTCTGCCTGACCCTTTGTTCAAGGCTATTCATTTATTTAAAAGACTCTAGATTACTTAATTGTTCTAAATCATTACTCTCTTATTTATGTAAGCAGGGGATTTTATTTCAAAGTAGTAACCACTGTAGGTGAATCAGACCTGTGCAGCACTGGAATTGAAATGAAGTGTATTAAAGTGGAGCCTCTGTGCCACATTGAAGGACCGTCCACTAAGATGACGTCCTTGCTTATTATGAATCAAATTTGTGTTGAAGGATTTTGTTTTTCTTATTCCCTCTGACATTAATATTCTTATGACACCTCAGATTTACCACGTGACCCTTTGGAGGGACCCGAGCCTTAGGTTTGGAACCACTGGACTCAACTACCTAAATCTGTACCGACCAGCAACAGTATTATAGACGAATATATCAGGGACCTTTTTAACTTTACTGCTGAACTTTTGATTAGTTAGTTGAGTATTTTTACATAAATGTATTGGTACTTTTATTCCTGTAAAGGATAGTGACTGACTGAAAGTGTGTGAAGCTATCTGCAAGAAGATACACTGATGATGAGGGAAAGTGTTGGGGCATATTATGGGAGACTGTACTGCAGGAATTCCTTGACCCGGGCATGTGTGAGTCGATCTTATCCAGTATTAAACACTGCCTCGAGCCTTCAGGAAGAAAGAAGGTGGTGCAGTGCCTCACCATCAGTGGTTTATTTCACCTTTTCCACCACTTGGTCTAAAATTTAGGTATGTTGTCTAGTTTGATAACTAATTTGTTTTATAACTAATTTGTCATTGCATGAGATTGGGTTGTCACTACATCTGTTGTATTCTAAAATCTTGTTTTTGTGGCCGTGTAAAGGAGAAACCTGCTGCACAAAAGTGTGTGATGGGAAAGTGACAACTTGTCAGATTGTAACTTTACATTATACATATCTGACAGTATATCATTCACTGCAGCATCATCAGTGCTAATTATCTCAGTTTTTTGTGACTTCCTCAAACTCTAGATGTTGTTGCTTCTGGGGAGCCAAACCCCCGCTGGCTCTCCCTCGATGTGAACACTGAGTTCACCCATCTTTTATCATTACTCCCATGATGTTTCTCAGGATGTTTCCCTTGGCACTTTTTTCTAGGTCACTATTCAACTCCAAACCTAAACCTGCATGCTCAGATGTCTCCCTGTAAAGAACATTGTGTCCACTTCACACACACACACATACACATACACAAAAAGTTGTTTTCAGTTTGCTTCAGTTCAGACTCTGGGATGTTTAATCCATAAATCAATCCCCCTAAATTTTTATCCAGAATTTTCAACACAGTTGTGGTCACTAATCAGGTGTCTAACAAGAACTTTGTACAACAATTTAAAGGGAGAACTCTTCATCTTTTTCCATTTGTTTTCATACCCTTATCCAGGGCAGGGTCGTGGGGGCAGTAGGCTGAGCTAGGTACTCCAGATGTCCCTCTACCCCGCAACGCTTTCCAGCACCTCCTGGGGGATTCAGCTCCTTTCCAACTCCTCCTTGGGCCAGAAGAGATATATAATCCCTCCAGCATATTCTGGGTCTGCCCCGCGGCCTCCTACCAGTTGGACGTGCCCAGAAAACCTCTAACAGGAGGCACCCAGGAGGGATCCTGATCAGATGCCCTAACCACCTCAACTGGGCCCCTTTTAACTCAAAGGAGCAGCAGCTCTACTCTGAACTCTCTCTGGATGTCTGAGATGCTTACCCTGTCTCTGAGGCTGAGTCCAGCCAGCCTATGGCGGATACTTATTTCAGCCACTTGCATCTGCGATCTCACTCATTCTCAGTCACTACCCAGAGCTCGTGACCATAGGTGAGGGTCGGAACATAGATGGACTAGTAAATCGAAAGCTTTCCCTTCCGGCTCAGCTCCCTCTTCATCACAACTGCAGCGCTTGCATCACTGCTGATGCCGCACCAAACCGCCAATCCATCCGAAGCTCCATCTTACCCTCACTCCTGAACAAGCCCCTGAGATACTTGAACTCCTTCGCTTGGGGCAGTAACTCTCTCCCAGTCGTGTGGGAACAAGCCACCATTTTCCAGGAGAGAACCATGGCCTCAGACTTGGAGGTGCTGACTCTCATCCCGACCGCTTCACACTCAGCTGCAAACCATCCCAGCGCATGCTGGAGGTCACGGTGAACAGCACCACATCATCTGCAAAGAGTTGCAATTCTGAGGTCCCCAAACACTTTCCTCGCCCCCACTGTGCCTTAAGGCATCAGGAAGCATCTCCTCATGAACGAGAGGTTTATGACAGCATGTGATGTAAACATTAATGGCGGTGTCCTCAACTGAGCTGTAACATTAGCCAGCTCAGTGGATTTAATTGAGCTAGAAGATGCACGCTTACTGTTGATGGGTGTAGCTCAGTAGAAAGAAAACAGCTCCTGTATGAAACTGCTCACAACAAGGTCTGTGAATTATCTTGAGCAAACTGGTCATGATTTTTGGAAAGAGACATTGCTGTTGAGTGTTTCAGTTGATTTTTTTGGTGCTTTGGGCACCCACAAGCCAAGTGCCATCTAGTTTAATTATATAAGAGAGAAGGCAGACATCTGATTTCTCCAACATTCAGCAACTCACACCAAAACAATCTGACAAACAGCACTACAGGTAACAGGAAAATATTATTTTTGAGTTTTGGGTGAACTGTCCCTTTAAATCTGGTTTTAAATCCTTCATACTGCTGAATCCTTGCTCTCAAAATGGTCAGTGATCTCCTGCAGGCTATTGAGCTTTAGTTTAACTAGAAAAAATGTGTTTTACATTTTTTTCCCCACACAGGGACTTTAATCTTTATTTTATTTCTTATTTTCATTTTCAGCAGTTTCCTGTGCGGGCACTACACATGCATTGTTTTTCCCAGGAACAGAAACACCGTTTTCTGCTCTCATGCTGGTTTAATTTAAGATTTTCAGCCAGTACAATTCCTTACAGCTTGCACAAGGACACACAGTAGCCTAAATATACTCTTGGGAGGAGGAAGCTTTTGTGCCTCATTCGCTCCTTATCGCTCTCTTCATCATGAAAATGTCAGAGTGCCATGTCACAGTGTGCTTTTAAAGGCAGGGAGAAAGAAGGGATCTGAATGGGCCGACGTCACCCGGCTTCACAATGTAGTCCTAATCCAACTGAGTTGTAGCTTTTTACTGGAAAATTATTTAAAAAACAAACAAACCAGGCAGCACTTTGTGCATGCTTGTTCAGCCTTGTCTGTGTTTGTGTCATGTGGAATTAAAATTACAGCCCTTAATCCGTCTTCACATACAGACTCCTGGTACGCAGATCCGTCTAAGCACCATCAAGTGCCATACAAATAAATCTAGATTTGCTTGATTTGGACATAAATATAGCAACACATGTCAGATTTTGACAACTTGAAGGTGCAGCACTTTGTATTTTAGGATCAACTTTATTTGCCTGTCTTTGAATCTCAGAAGTGTCGGTTTGTGACATATCTGGGTAAACAAGCCTTATTTCAGGATGCTCGACATGCTCTCTTGCTGCCGGTGAATCTGAGGAAAGCAATGGCCTGAATACATACGTAACTTCAGTGGGGTCAATCCTCACCGGAGATGTGCTCGGCACAATTCATCTCTCTAATGAACCATACATCAGGAGCCTCCTGTCCTCTCCGGTCTTGACAACACATTGGATCTGCTTATGGCCGGTGGCCCAGCCAGAAAATCTAAGTAGAGTTCAAAGGGAGCTGAGCTCAGGCTGGAGGACTGTGTTCCCCGGGGTACTGATGCTTCGAGAATAAAAAATCTAAATCAAAAGCCACTCAGGTATTCGCCGGAGGAGATTTAATACAGCCCTCCTGAAACCTGAAACTGTGCGTTAACTTGGAAAGGATTGGAAGAAGGTTAAAGGAGAGGCTTTAATAAGACTGGACTCAAGAGGTGCAGGCGTGAGAGCATGTTTGGGGAACAGAGGGCGTCTTCTGCTGCTTTGAAGAAGGAACAGAAATGGCTATGGGCTCTATTCTCCTTGTGTCTGGTATCACATCAACTCTGTTTTATTCATTACTTTTCAAAATACTCACAGGAGTCTGCACAACATGCGCATAAACAAGTGTTAACACTTCTAGGTCCTCTCATGGTGGTTTCCCGTGATGATAAAGGAGTTATAAACAGAGATACACTAAAAAAGTAATCTCTGCTGGAGAGATGGTCTTTTCATAAAACCAGAATGTCTCTGCAGTAAAAGGACACAAATACTTTTGAAATTAGTGCTACATGACCAGAGAAAACACAGGAAAAGGGCAGTGACATTTACTAACACCGGACCGATAAACGCTCCTGCTGGTGGGTGACGTAATGCAAGTTCATCTATTTTGACCCAGAAAGCAAGATGGCAGTCGGCTGGTAACAAACGATCTCGTATGAAAGTTTAATAGTTAGCTAAATTATGTCTCTGAAGACATTTGAGACAAAACATATGCAAGGTAGTATTTTCAGCCTCTGTTTTTACAGAACCTACAGCCGCTGCGGCAAGGACATTGCCTTTATACATGGGGCGCCTGCTCTACCAGGTGAACAAGTAGGCGCTCCAATCCTGTGAAAAGCCCTAAGCCATTAAGTCAACCTTTTTCTTTTATTGTAAATCGATGGTGCGCCAGAATTTAAAGTCTTACTTTGGTGAACACTTTTACTTTGGTGATTTTGGTGAATTCCGGATCCGCTCTGTAGAGAATCTGCAGAATCCACACAAAATTCAAAGTGAATGGAAACCAGGCTCTTCGCCATACATGAAGAGCCTGGTGACGCGAGGCTAGCCTCACCCAGTGTGTGTTCACTGAATGCTAGGAATGAGTTTTGCCTAGCCTCTAAGGTAAATGACTTGAAAAGACCTGTCCTACCAAGAAAGCATTTTTGTTTTTGGCGCAGCACCGCGGATCTGGGGCAACCGACGGCGTGTATTGGATGCGCTGAACAGCGAAGCTGCAAGCTCACGTGGGAACTGCGAAATCACATGCTAAAAAGCAATTGATAAAGTGTGAGCCAGACCAAAACAATAGTTAAAATACTATGGTTTTCCACTTCAACTATGTGTTTATCCTAGTCCATGTTTCCTCGGACCCTCGCACTAAATGAAAACTTGTGCGACAGGATGTGATGTGATTTTTAAAAAATTGAGAGTTTACAATCCGTAGTCCCTGCATTGTGTTGTATTTTGAAATTTACCGGATGTTATGTCTGTTCTGTTTCCATTTGGTGCGATCTGAGCTGCGTGGCTTGACTTGCTATGGACGCGCAGTCCCTGAAAAATAGACCTGGCATGTATCTGCGACGAAGCAGAGCACTGTGGTGCTTCTGGGATGCTCCAGAGATGCTGCGTGGCACACGCTGTGGAAATGAAGCTGGAGCGTATCTGCTACGTTGCGCGGCGCAGAAGAAGTATGGAAATTGCAGCTTAAGAAAACTGATGTGGTAGCAGCTTGCCATCACCATGGTCTAAAGTAAACCCCACTTTATCATGTTTTAGTTTAAATTGGACCATAATTTACAAAATGAACATCATGCTGTAATGAATAAGACTTGAAACGAGACATTGAGACCTTAAACTCATTAGGAAAAGATTTATTGGGGTAATTAATCAAGTAAGTATAAGGATCATTTTCTCAAAGACATCTGTTCAGTAGGACTTCTGTTTGCAACACATGTCAAAAAGTTGCCCCAAAGAGATAGACTTTACTGTTCAGACCCAAAATAACTCCTCGGGTTTGACTTTTCATTGCGTCATCTTGTTGCACCCTCTTCTTCTGCAGTGGTTTAATGGTACCTGACTGGATGATTAAACCCCACTAACTGCTTGTCTTGATAAACAAACATTTACAAAGTGAATGAACTCACATAAATTCTTATTTCTTTAGCTCATTTTCTGAAAGATTAGGTTAAGATTTGTACAGCATTTGGATGGGAACCTGGCCAGAGATTGGTACTAAAACTGATTAAGTTAAGCAGAGGAGCTCTTTGCTGAGCCGCAGAGAGAGATATCAGTTCTTGATCAGATCAGGCAGAGGCCGGATATTGCAGGACTTCTCCTTCTAGTGGTTTGAGCAGTCCTGGGAGAGTGTTTCCATTTCCTGTCTTAGACTGACCTGCTCCACTCTGAATGCAGGGCAGCTCTCCAAACACTGACACATTTTCACTTCAGTCGAGGCCAAGTGCCACAGAGGGTACGGCTATAGGAACACCTTCCCATCCAGTGTTGTCTTTGCATCGTATAAGGTGTCGCAGAGTCATTACCATGAGGGACAATGTTGGTATGCAGAGCCCACTCACCATGATGGGAGTGAGTCCACAGTGAATTTACGTGAAGGGTGTCCTTGAAAAGGGATTCAATCATTGTCAGCTGGATAATAACAAAAAGAGATTTGATGTCAACAGGGCATGTCTGAGGCTGCAAAGAATGGAAAGGCAACTTTTTAAAGCTGCACTAAGCATTTTTTACACTAACAGTGGGTCAAATTAATGGGTGTATTATTAAAGCAGCTCTGTGAAGTTTTCTTTAGCATCTCTCAGCCCATTGTTTTGGTTTTACAGCCCACAATTTTACTATTTTGGTTCACTCTCACAGCGCTGATCAACCCCCTCTACAGCAGCAGAAAGAAGCTGTCTCCAGTGAAATAGCTCTTAAAAACCTGCTGTACACACCAAGCATATAGACAAATTTAGAGACTAACTGCTGAAGATAGTGGAGCATTTAGCAGCTTAAGCGAGAGACATCTCCCTCGGGAGTTGATGGAAACCAAAAACAGAGTGAAAAGGAGAGTGAATATTGCACTTACATTTGTCAGGAGGTTAGAAACACGACTCCAAATTGATGCTAAAAGCGCTCTTGTGTCTGCTGAAGGTCTAGGCTCAATATACAACTGATGTATCAACAGGTGATTAAAAAGTCAGTATTTTGTTTACAGTTTGTTGCACTGCCCTGAAGGCTTTAAAAAGCAGAACTCTGTTAAAGAAAGTCAGTAAACTGCTCACACCACCCAATCACCGGAGTAAATGTTGGCATTGTGCATTTCTGCAAACCATGTTTTGTGTGTTATCTTGTGGTAGATACACTGGAACTTTATGTGTCTTTACATGCCAACAACTTTTGTGGTTTATGTGTCGTTGGTTTGGGCACAAAACCCAGTTGGTTATGGTTAGGAAAAGATTTTGTTTTGGCATAAGATACCCTGTCTTGGGGGCACAATCCTGGCAGGAAACACAGCCATGTCTCATTAATAAGCAATTGCTATTTTCTGGCATTATTCGTGGTGGAAACAGGGAATTTCCCCTAGAAAAACATCCACCTTTTGCCCCTAAAAAGCCACCAGAAACCCAGTGATGAAATGCGAAATAACAACCAGTTTTGTTGCCACCCACCATCCCAAGTCACCTCATGTACAGTACAACATCACTTTAGAAACGTTCATATAATATGTATGGAAAGTGCAAATGTAACGTATCCTTGGTTTACAGAAATGTTCAATGCAAACCTTTTCCTCTGGTTCGGCTCAAAGTACATTTATTCCTACCAGTTAGGGCAGACTGTTTTTTAAATCTAAATTTGCCAAGGATATCTTCACAATATGAAGCCACTTTAGATAGCAAACTGCTGCCTTGTGACAAATAGCAGTTATTATTTTATTGGACTGCACTGTTATGGCCCCACAACAAAGGGTAGAAATTAAATTGAGTGCAAAGTCATTCATAATCCTGCAATAACTATTGTTTTGGCAGCAGGAAAAAGTTAACACAATATAAGTGTGGCATCACTCTTTAAAGTGATATGCTGAACTTGTTTTAACATCGTCATTTGATACTGTTAGTTGATTCTGATTGGCTGGAGAGTGTCTATTAATTCCTGCCAGTGGACACCTGTTAAGTACTTAAAGTAAAATTGTGTGTTCATCGTTGTAAATTAATGTGCTGGCTTCAGAGTATCAGCCTGTATCTAAAGTGAGTAACCAAAGCAACAGGCCTGTCATTTGTTCGTGAACGTCTTGACAGTGACATGGCCGGATAGCTCACTGGTCTTGTTGTTTTACATACTGTCAAGTTATTTAATTATATTTACTGTTTGCAACTGTGTGCAGTGTTATTGACTGTGAATCTTGCTAGCATAACGTTAGTTTTCTGGCTAATAGCTGATGTTAAGGGTTCTGTGAGCTGAGTGGACTCGAAATTTGCAATATAGTATTGTGATATTTTGTATGGCAATTTTATATCGGTACATGGACGCCAGGTATCGATTTGTTTAATCATATACATTACTGATATTGCAAGTACAATTAAACTTTTGGTAGCCTGCTAGAAAAAATAAAACCAATTGCTTTTTCAGTCCACTAGAAACATTTTGCTATAATAAAATTGATAGACGGGATGAATGAACTGAAAACTTTATGTTATTAGATAAAACAGATTCTGAGAAAGATTTCCATTGGGGAGATAACTTGTACTTGAAAATAAGGTAATAAATTGTATGGTTGGGGGGGAATTTGATACAGCATAGCATTGCAGTTTTTTTGGCTCGGCACTATCATATAATCAAACAGTGCCAAGTATCGATTTTTTTAAAATATATAAATTATTAATGTCACAAATACAAATTCAACTTTAGGTAGCCTAGGAATATTGTAAACAATTTTTTTTTTTTTTTGCTTTAAAAAAATGGCTGAAGTGAGATGAACAGACTGAAAACTTTTTCTTATTACAGTAGATAAAACAAATGCGGACAAAGTTTTCCTTTTAATTTACAGCTGAAGAAGGTAATAAATTGCAATATATCGCAATGTATTTATCGCAATACTCATTATATGGCAACATAAATGCCATAAAATAGTATCTTGACTTAAGTATCGTGATAATATCGTATCGTGGTTCTGGTGATTTCCAAACCAACAAGTCATCTGACAGGACGAGAAATATCCATTGTTGCAAAGTCGTAAACTAAGGTTCATCCTATTTACTGGAGCAGTGACAACATTTCCATTATTTAAGAACATCATGGTATAATATAATATTACAAATTAAACTTTAGGTAGCCTAGTAGAATAATATAAACAACTGATTTTTCAGTCCACTAGATACATTTTGCTGCTGCTAAAAAGTAGATGAACAGACCGACAACTTTATTTTATTAGATAAAACAGATGTTGATAAAGTTTTCCTTTTAATTTAAGGTTGAAAAAGGTAATAAATCGCAATATAATTAAAATCCCAATAATATTGTATCTAGTATCGTGATAATATTGTATCGTGGTCTCTGGTGATTTCGACCCCTACAAGTCGTATCTGACGGGACTAGAAATATCTATCTATCACAGCAAAGTCGTAGCTAAGGGTCGTCCTATTTACTGGAGTAGTGAACAGTGTTTCCATTGCATAAGAACATAATGGTTATGATTGTTCAAGCTGTAACACCTGAGGGTTTGACTAATACCTGATTAGTCAAACCCTCAGGTGTTACAGCTTGAGTAAAACTTAAGATATTGATTGCAAAATGCATGAATATATAAATGATTCAATTTCTTTTTCTGTGGAAAGTGACCATGTAACAAGTGGAATAAGCCCTTCAAGGTGTCTATTGTCAGAGAGTTAATGGAAAAATGATAGACGTGCCCCTATGATCAGTTCATCAAGAATGTGCCTGGTTTGGGATTCTTCGCTCACCAGAGGCATGCAAAAAAAACACCCAAACTTTAAACAAAAAGTAAAAAAGTTGCACTGCCAAGTAACTTTATTTCATCGTATTTATTTTGTTTTTTCATCTATAAACCATTAGTTGATATGTAGAAGAGATGCTGGTCGTCATATTATCATGTAGCACAGACTGCTGACTAGACTCCTAAAAAAGCCCTCAGGTGTGTGTAAGGTTTCTGCTGCAATGAAGTGATGATTATGTTATGGTAATACAGTGATATGATATGGATCCTCTGCTGTACAGGGTGTTTTATGCATGAGGCTCCAAACCTCGACCGCTCCCTCTGGCTGTAGTGTTACGTTTTGAAATAGATATGCAGGGTTTGTCGCAGTCTCATGCAGATGAAACATCCCCATGCATGTGACAGAATGTTTCTGTCACTTGATAATGACGTCCGTCATCACTTAGTAATGCTCCTCTTGTAGTCTTCATCCAAACCTGGCTCATGGGATGCATTAGCAACTGTGTTTGGTCAGTGACAGCCGGTGACAGGTGATTAGTTTCCACACTGATGCCACAGACCGCTGCATTCCCAGCATTCCCGACTCTGTTCTTAATTACACGCTTGGCTGAGGATAAGCTTGTCAAAGAGAGGGGGCTGTGATCTACCAGGGGATGAATTACCATCTGTAAAAACTTATTTACATAGAGGGATTTCCATACATGAACCCCAGGTCATTACTGATGGCGTGTAAATTAAGGTGACTCATTCTTGTCTCTCTCCCAACACGTTTCACCTGTTGTAATATTAATGCCACGCTGTGAACAATCCAACACAGACATTAACAGCACTGATATACCGACAGATAATTGTTCTGTAACTGAAAATGATTAATATTACAAAAACTAATCTGCCGGCTGATCCATGCAGATCAGCACGGATTTGGACATGGAAACAATAAAGTGTAGAGTGTAATGCTGATTGATAACACTTTATTTTACAAGTTTGATATTTTATAATTAATTCCTGGTAACTTATTGAAAGTTTTATGGAATAACAATGTAATTTGATGTCAGATATAATGATATAGTGAAAGTTCTGGGACTGTTGTAGTCCTGTGTGTATGTATGTATCTGCCTGTAGATAAATTTACAGGACCTAATATTCCACTAATCAAAATAAAAATGCCTCGTGCACTTGCCCTGTCTCCTAGAAATTATGTTCATATACAACTAATTTGAAACTGCAAATTTGTTTGGGAGGAAACGTAATGCAGAGCGAGTTCTATTTTCTTTAACGATTTTATTGAACATGTTAAAAGAAACAAAAAGTCAAACAAAATAAAGCATACGACATAAAACAAAACAAAACAAGCAAAGCATAATCAAATAATGAACAACTTAAATGATTGGTCATGTTCAAAAGGGGTAAGAAGAAGTAAAAAAAACTTTTCTAGTCCTACCCCCTTATATTTTATGTGTGCAATTTAAGTTAAAAAAATATATATACAAAAAAAACAAAACAACACAAAAAAAACCAAAAACAAAATAATGAGGAAGTGCTGCTGAACGTATCAACAAAATATTCACTGAAAACTTATTTCATTCATCAGGTTACCTGAAAGAACAGAGAAAGTAGAATTGGTATACGTCATTTTAATTTTGCAGCTGTTGCAGAATCCGATCCGATGGTAAAACTAAGCAGTGCTGATCGAATATAAAAACCAAGAGTCTGTTACTGAGTTGCACATTTTTTCGCCTCAGATGTTTTCAGAAACATGTTTTACCTCACTGTTTAACTGTAAGAGATCAAGATCATTTCTTGCCAGCTGGCCACCATTGGTTCAAACGGACGTGTTTGCAAACACATCCATTTCTCTGTTGTGCAGCCCCAATTTAAAAAGTATTTGCATCTTTCTACTGCAGAGACATCCTCGATTGATTAAGAGGCCATCTTCCCAGCGATGACATGGCGTTTTAAGTATTAACTGAACTGAATTTTCTCAGTTGGAAAAAAAACCTTCTCCCTTTGTTATATTTCCGTCAGATTAAATGTTTCACAACAGACGCAGCCACGTTGCACAAGACAAAAAATATATAAAGATGAAATGCTTTCTCATCAGATCACTTTATTTATGGTTCAGGTAAACAGTTAAGTTGGAATCTCTAATCAGATTGATTTTAACTGATTGAAGAAATACTACTGGGCCTTTCAGCCTAATATTCTGTGTGGACATTCATGAATGTATGCTCTCATGGTCAATTTTACTCCCTGTGTTAGGGGCCGTACACATGTTGTGTTTTTTGCGCCTCAAATTCATTGTTTTTCGATTTAGCCAGTGTGCTCAAACAGCAGAGCGATGCTGTCGCAGCGCACACGGTTTCCTGAGCATCTATTTTTCAGGGCGCAATGGCTGTGTCCTGAGATAAACTACCCTGTTCAATTTTTGGAATGCAGCAGCGTGCACCGCCATGTGACAAGGAACAACCAATCACAGCCGCCAGATATCATAGAAATACAAATACAAGCGGCAACCTCCAGGGATACGAGTGAAGCCAATGTAGAAGTGCCAAAACCTGCAGTTCATTGAATGGCCACTTGAGGCTGACTCCAGAAGTAGTCAATCCCCACAGACCCCCATGATAAAATGCTCAACTTTACAGCAGAAATAACAGTTTAAAGTCTGGTACAAAAACGGTTTTGGTCTCATAGCTAATTTCCCCTTTCATGACAACTGTACCGGGGGTGAATTTTTTTATAACTCATCCGTTCAATTTTATTAAGGCTTAAGGTTGTACATAATTAAGGGCGTGGTCACTTTGAGTGACTGGTGGCGCCGTCACAGATGGCTAACTAGACGCTGCTGTCTGCTCGGGTCATCTCACTAATTCGCAAGCCATTGAACCTGACCTCAGCCGTGTTTGTGCCTTTTGGATATTTTGTTTCGTGAGGGAGCTGGCATCAAGCGGGAGAATGAGCGGGAGCAGCCAACACCACAGGGCTAGCCAAAGTAGCCTAGCTTGTTAGCCTTAGCTAACTTAGCAGCTTCGAGCGAGGTGGTGTGTTTAAGCAACCAGGCTTCATTGGCCCGCCTCTTTGCCCATTTTTGATTGGCAGGGAGTTGGGCGAGTCAGGCATTGCCAAGATGGCGACGGCCAGAGCCACCTACTTTGAGTTTAAACGCGCTCCTCAGAACAAATGGGCTACGTCACAGTGACTACGTCCATATTTTTATACAGTCTATGGATAAATATGGAAAAGTTGATCATGTTAGTGCAGGGCTACCTAAAGCTTTATCTTCTCACAGACGATATGCCGCACACTTATAAACAATGCCTGGAAGAAGATCAGCTCTGCACTCAGATTTCAGGTAATCGGGCTATGGTATCGTGCTTGTTAAGGTTACTTAGCACCTCAGACACAACCTCCACCGTGCTCTTGAAAGCTGGCAAAAGGCACAAAAGTAGCACCCAGCACCTGACCTTGGCGTTTCCAGGTGATTAAAGTATATGGACGCTTATACTGTCATTGACTGCCGACTCCTCACTCTTTTTATCCAGCTAGTAGGGAGCACACGTAGTCAACAAAATCACGTAGCAAAAGCTATTTCCTGCTTTCTGTTCACTGAAAACAACAAGGCAAGACACGTTTTGGCCTTTATCTTGCATCAGAAAAAGTGACATCCATAGAAAGTTTGGTCTCATTTTAAACCGGAGCATCTGCAGATTAATCATACACCTGATATGTTATGATCCACTAAAATTAGGCACGATATGAGATTATTAAATATCCCCTCTTTTAAATCTTGACTGTAAGGGAGCTGAAGGAACAACTGGGTGAAATTCAAGTCTTTGTTTGGAGGGAAGGGGGCGTACGGAGGGGTTTTATTGGACATTTGTCTGAAGTTTGTCCCTATGTGGCTTACTGTAGTTACACCTTCATAATGTAGCCTGTATATTGTCTCCCCTTCTTTTCACTAGTGTCATGCCTACATGCTGGACACACAGCTCCACCCACGTGCCCTCAGACTCACCTGGCGTCAATCAGACTTTCCTCGTTTTTAGTTAGTTGTGTTTAGTTTGAAAGCAGCTGGTAAAGAACTGCTCCGATCAACCCAAGTAAACATGCTTTTAATTATTATTCATTAATTATTCTTCATATATGGTAAATTACATGTTTGCCTGGAGACAGTTTGGATTTACTTTATGTTCAGCTGAAATTAATTACTCACTGAACCATGCTTCTAGTTTCTCTATAATTAGTACAACATTACATAGTGATTATCAGGAGATGTTCTTGGAAATTATTAGTAATTAATGGACCTGTAAAAGAAAGGGAATTTTAAAAACACAGTGTAGCAGCAGGAGAAAAACAGAAGAGTCTCAGAGTCTGTGAACACACTCAGTGGTGCAATAAAAATCCTATGTTGGCTACATTAGAGATTCAGTGTGTCGGATTCAGGGGGCTATATCGTCAGAAATTGAATATAATATAATAACTCCGCTTTCTCTAGCATATAATCACCTGTAAATAAGAATTGTTGTGTTTTTTGTTACCTTGGAATGAGTTGTTTATATCTGCATAGGGAGCAGGTCCTTGTGTAGGGAGATCAACATGGTGATTGCCATGTTTCTACAGTCAAACCAAACACTGGCTGGTATTTTTATCTATAAAGTATTATTGGGCAAACGTCCAGCCTACCTCTGCACCCTTCTGTGTGTCAGCTTTGATAGTTACCAGCCACACTCCTCCAATGGTTGGATGGATGGATGTTGCCTTTTAATGAACCCCGGGTTCTAACAGATCTGGGAAAATGGCATTTTCTTACTGTGCACAATTGGCATGGAACAATCTAAAATTAGAAATACTCATATCCATTGATGAATTTAAGGGCATCATAAAGAATGGTGACAGAGACATGTGCTTGTTTTTCTTGAGAGGTCACAATAGGTACGGTTACATGATGGCTTCTCATTCAGAATTAAATAAATCTGAATGAAATCATTCAGAATTAAAGTTTTTCCAGGTAGTTTACATGGTAAATATTCATTCCGAGTGAGAGTTTACACGGGAGATCCGTTTAATTGCCCTTTAATCGCCTTTATTCTGGTGTGCGCAAGGTTTGGGGCAGGGAAGGTTTCTGATTGGATAGGGGGCGGGGAGGATGTTACATGTTTATGTTTACCAGAAGAAAACCCAGTAGTCCTCACTCCGGATAACAAGATGCTTGACGCTGCCGTTCTTAGTGCCGTTTTTGGGCTTGTTCTGCTTATATTCTTGAAGCAGCAGGACGACAACAACCTTGTTCTGCTAATGCTTTGTCTGTTGAGGAGGAGAAGGTCGAAGAAGGGAGTTAGAAGACAGTGCTGTGGCGAATGGAAACCGGTGAGTGCAATGAGTCTGACTCCTCTATCTCAGCCCGTTGCTATGTGCGCTACAACATCGCGCCAGAAGGGCAAGGAAACGAGCATGCGCAGAGAGAACGGAATGGCTGGAATCAGGTAAGAGGTGTATACAAGACAGAAAAATTCAAGAAATATATATAAAAATAAATTATATATATATATATATATATATATATATATATATATATAAAATATAAATATATAAATATTCCACCCCTGTGCACCCGATTAGATTTTCTTTCGGGCTGGTTGTTTTCAATCGGGTTGAGGTGTTTACAAGAAGCATTTCTATTCGGGTAGGGCTTCCAACCCGAATGCAAAAGAAATACATGGCTCCATGTAAACGCACTGACTGTGTGAAAAGTTGTTGTTTTATTGTGGATTTTATTGTGTATTATATGTTGTATATGAGTCAGGAACACTATAGTCAAAAAAAACTTTATTTCCATTTGCAGTATTATATTTGGCGGTATGGCTCTGTTCTGGGGCCTCTCTGCCTTTCCTTGGGCCTATGCAGAAAACCTCTATCACATGCCTACATGGAAAGCCTGAAGCGGAGAGAATACACCTCCCTGCCCTTCCAGGTGCAAACAGGGAAAGCCTGAGACAGAGAGACCAGACTTCTCTGCCCTTCCATGTGCAAATGGAACTACTAAACTAAACTAAACTAAATGGGGAAAGCTTGAGGCAGAGAGAGCAAACCTTCCTGCCCTTCCTTGTGTCCTGCCTGAACTAACGCTATGCTCAACTTGTTGCATGTTAATGTGATTGATTGACTGCTACGTTGGCCAGGTCTCTCCTGTAAAAGAGATTTTCAGTCTCAATGGGACTTCCTGGTTAAATACATGTAAAAAAAAAAAATAATAACAACAATAAAAAACTCCGTATTCATCCTCTCCGTCAGTGCTCGCCGCCGACCCAGATTCACTCTTGTTTTGGAACGAGCTGTGTTCGGTTGGCGTTTTATTTTGCATCATTTGTGTTTTCTTTGCACTGTGTCTGCATTTTTCGTAGCTTCCTCTTGGATACATGCCGCTTACTTTCTAGCACCTGGTCGCTACCTTTTTATAAAGTTCTGACCTCACCTGCATGCTGTTATTAGCTGGAGGCTATGTGCTCAGAAATGTCCTGAACAAAGCAAAATGATAGTAGAATACAGGCAGAGGGCAAAGTCTCATATAAGTACACCATCACACACTTGTAGTGGGTCAGGTAATGAGTCTGTAAGTTGATTCTTTGGAAAATCCTGTATAGTATACCTTTAACTTTCTATACATCTGTCAGAAACTTTAAGGAACTCATAATCTGGCACTCACCTGTTTCATAATCTGCTGGAATTATTTATATGTTTCATAAATAAAAGTTCCACTCCTGCTATTTGCATTTCAAAACATTTTTTGTCAGTGTTTTCCAGGCAAAACTTGGACCTCTGCCTCAGAATTAATGAATTTTAAGTAATTTTGTCACCGAACGGAATCTGTATCTTGATATTTATTACACCCTCTCACAGATAAATGAAAAATGCAGATTTACAGGACGCGTCTGTTGATGAATAATGGAACATGGCCTCCAGAGTGTGTGTGGATGAGGTGATTATGACATATTTTTGTCTGGCGATGTGTCAAAAATTCAATCTACTATATGTTTTACTGAATATTACATATAAAAAGCTCTTTTCCAAGAACTCTCTCCTCCTCTGATCTGCGGTGCTACAGTCTGGTGTTGCTCCACTGATGTAATATTAGAGATAAAAATGCAACAGAGACACAAGACTGTTTTCACATCTCCATTGTTTCACGGTGAAATTGTGGTGCAATTTTCTGCTGGTGGACAAACTGTAAGGTCATTCCATCAATTCTTGTCAGCTTAGGTAACATCATTTCAGAGGCAGCGGCTGCTTTGCAGAGGGCGCTAATATAATCAGAGGATGAAATGTCACAACAAACCTCAAATTGCAAACCTCTGTTTTCCCGTTGTGTTCAAAGACGGAGGTAAAAAATCTAATTCTGCCTTTTGTTTTAATTAAACACAATGAACACGTTGTTCAAAAGCCTTTTATGCTGCTAACACACAAGAAGAAACACACATTTACACATATTGACATGCGAGACACACTGTCGTGAGGTTGTTATTCAGTTTGTCCTTCCTCCATCTCCCATCTACCCTGATTGTGCTTCTTGTGGGTCATGTTTCCTCGGGGGATTGTTAATGGCAGTATAAGTGAAAACACAAAATATAGGAAGCAGCAGAGATTCCAGGAAATGGGAATGATATAGTCTGAGCTGATGGAGGGCCGCGGGCAACATATGTTCTAGGTGCACCGTGACTAACACACTTTCTGGCAGCTCTCGAACACACAGGATTTATAGGCAAAAACAAAACCGTCTGCGACCTAAAAAAAAAAAAAAAAAAAAATCCTTCACATACTATAATTGACTTTTTTATACATAAAATGGAGCTCTTCCCCTTTAGCTGAACTTAAAAAAAGGAAGAAAAACATCCTCAATCACTGTCACAACACATGGCGGCAGGATTCAGTACCCTGTTGGCATCGCAGTATAAAACAGTGCAGCGCTGCATAAATATGACACCCTTGGTTTTCCCCTTAAGCATTGATATTTGTATTTAATTTAGTCTTTCATGCGTGCAACGTCTCTTTCTAATTAGTGGATAAAGTTTTAATAAAGTAGACCTCCTCCTCATTATCTTGTCATATCCTTCGGGTAGTTACAGTTATAGTAGAAAGAAAATATCTGACATCCTTCACCCAGAGGCAACACGAGAAACACCTCACACCCTTCTGCTGAGTGGACCTCATGTCACGCACACGTCTGTAACAGAATAACAACACAGTCTCACTCGGTCACTTCACTTAAAGGAGATTTATGATTGTGTTTATGTTTTAATTAAACTAAGTAAAATTAGGTGCTTATTTATTTTCTAACACAGCCTGCGAGTTACACTGTAATTTCATTGTATGAGTATGGTACCAATAAAATACTTCCTAATGGTACTTAAATGCAGGTACAGTGGAAAAAATCTAAACAATGGGGAACAAGGGAGTAACAACTGGGTGTTTCAGAGGAAAGGAGAAATAAAGTATTCTTGTAAATACTGGGAACCTTGTGGGTGCAGTACTGGAAAATGAAACAACACTAACATTCTGCAGAACCTGTAAAATAAAACCTATAAACCAGGAGCTGGTTGGCTAAACTGTCTATGCAGTGGGCTACTGTTTATCCTGTTAAATCCCATATAAGTATGTTGCTGTACTCTGTAAGTGACTGACATTACTAGTGTTTGAGCTTCCACCCTTAAAACTAAGTTTCTGTACCGTCCTGTACGACTAAGAATTTTCCTAGTTGTCCAATAGTCGTCATTTAGTGCCACAAGTCGACTAGTCGTCCACATGTTTATGATATTGATTTAATTGTTGAATTATATATTTTGGTGGTTTGAGTTGAAGGTGTGAGAAAGAATAGTGTCAGTAACATTGTTAACACCGTGCTACATTACAGAGAAATACAAAACCGTGCTAATGAACCTTCATTAATATAGGCCTATATTTTATCTACAAGTGCACGTCACACACTGAGCGAGCCGCCTGTTAATGACGCTGTGGGCTAATGGGCATGTAGCTACTTCCATGTTTCACATGATACGTCATGTTTGTAGTCGACCAATGAAGATGAGTTTACATATCACCTTGGGTTCGTCCTTCACCTTCTCAAAATGATCCCACACTTTGGATTTCCTGCCCGACATGTTATTAACTAGCAAGTTGAATGTTTAGATACAATTACGAACCATTAAGTGTTTTATTGGTTCATGATTCATACAACAAAATAACACGGCAAATGGAGGGATGTATTATAAAGTGTTACCAAAACCTCTTGTGTGCCCAGTCAGGTTTGGTGATTTATCACAACTGCCTCTGGAAACAGAATATTGTGCAGGTATTGAAAAACAGGGTCGGACTCGTGTGAGTGAATTGACGATGAAAATACGTGTTTATATCATCCCTTCTGTCACAATCTAAGAAGGAGACTGTGAAGTAAAACTAGAAAGATGTCTTTGTTGGAGAAAATGATGAAAAGGTTTTATGAAACTGACACTCTTGTGTTGCTACAGTCTCTGGACAAAAAAGTGTCGTACAGATAGATTTTTTATTATGTTTCTATTCTATTGTGTGTCTGTGTGAAACATGTTTTTCTTTCTTTGTGTGGTTCAGGAACTATGTGCAGTCTGTCTGCAGCAATATGTGGTGTTATTATATGCCGTGTACTTCAATGATGGACCATTTCAGCTGTATAACAAAAAAATAAATGGGCCATTTGTGTATTTATATAATTTACAGTTTCAACTATTTATGACCCACAACCCCTGACATACACTGTTTAAGAGTGGTGTCTTTTACATCAGTGTGCAGCTGAAAAAAACCCACAGTGGATTAAACACTAGAAACACTTTCAAGCTTTTACAATGAGCGTACAGCTGAATAAACACCTCTCACACAGTCTGAACAAAAACTGAATACAGGACCTTTAATTTACTGTGTTGCTGGATTATATAAGATGTTTATACATTTCTTGTTTCTCTGCTCGTTAATCTAAAAAAACATGTTTTAAACACTGAGTAACAAATGAGGTGCAGAAAACAGATGCAGCTTCTTTGTTATTCAAAGCAGCATTAATTAATTTCTGACCTCTTGGCAGCACAACAAGCTGTGAACACAACATCAACACATTGTCACCTTTATAAAGTTACAGCGTTACAGTCAACAGATGGCTGTTTATTTACAGTATCAGACACGGATCAGCTGTGTTTGATGGTGCATTTTGACAGTGTGTTCTGGAGATGAAAATACACTGTATATCCTCTTGGCAGCAAAGAAATTAAAGGCGTAATTTAACTTTGAGTGATTGATACTCGTACTACTTGCTACACACGTCCTCACCTATCCTTACAAATCTCATTAATCTGACTAATTTAAGATCAGGCTGAGAGTGGTGTTAATTGATTTTTTAAGGGTAGTGAAGCAGCTTGTTAACACAACATTGACATATTATCAGTGTGTAACGCTGTAAGAATGCACATTTTATCAAACAGTTACCTGATTACATCACCAGCAGATATCGCTTTCTGAAACGCTCCAAGTCCATTGGTAATACTGATCCTTGTTTGTACTAAAAGACCCTCTTATGAGTTGAATGCTCAGCTTCTCCTTCAAGAATATTTTGTTTTCGTGGCTGTAAGCCTGTTTTTTGCTTGCGTAAATTAGCAGTAGCATTAGCATTATGACAGTTAACCTTAGCTTTAAAACGACCATGCTAACAAAGCTAGTGACTAGCATTAGGGTTCGCTCTCCCATCATAGAAATATGGTAACTTCCGGCTCGAGGCTTCAAAACAGTAGTCCACAAACCAACTAGTGACGTCACGGTAGCCATGTCCATTATTTTGCAGTCCATGGTTGCCTGAACTGCATCACACTAAGCTCTTCTTGCTGAAACAAAACAGAATCATAAAGTTGCATGCAAAAATGTTTCTCAACAACATCAGTCCAATCTGCAGACTGAAGTTAGTGTTTGTTATTTCTACTTTACAGATCTCAGATGTGATTTTGTTCTTTGCTGGAACAACCCAGTCTTTTCAATGTTCAACCATTTAGTGATATTACCCTCTAAGACTGCACATTAATTTGTGTGATGAAGTGTTCGGGCCCCACGTCTAATTCTACACCGTCAACCCTGCGAGCGTGACAGGAGCGTCGGCCCCCGGAGGCCCTGACGCTTCCACCGTGACAGACAGCTCAACAGCCATTATGACAAAACAGCTACATGAACCGAAACCAGCCAGTGAAAGTCTGAGACAGAAGAAGGTACAAGAGGCTTCATTAGAAAAGAGGGATCAGAAGAGCTTGACATCCATGACGTGGAGTCAAATGAGGCAAAACAGGAAAACTGAGGACTACTTTTTATTCTCTGTCTCAGCTGCTATCCAAAAATAAGACAATCCCAAAATACAGTTGAGCAATCTGTGGTGTGTATGAGCCTGCAGCACGAGTGATGCTTGGTATAAAAGACTTTTTAGTCTTTGAGCAAAAGTCTAACATTTGATCAGTGTGTTTGTTTTCATGCTCTAACCTGCAAACGTTAGCATGTCCGACCAACCACCTGACTACCTATGGAATTACTTCAGAAGCCATCAAATATTTTACTGTTGGTTTGCCAGTTATATTTAAAAGTTTTTGGGCCACTTGACGGCAGCAGAAACAAGCTGTGAGCACAACTTTGACACATCATCACCTTTTAAGTTGCACTTTATAGCAAACTGTTACTTGTTTACACATCCTACAAGTACAGAGCAACATTTTAAGTCCTTTTAAAAAACAAAGAAAAAGAAAAAAAATGACGGAGATGGTTTTGTCTTTTTCAAATGGCACTGTTTTTTATTCTAATGAGAGTTCTTCTTTGAACACATGCATATTTTCAAGGTGGCAGACACTCATATGGGCCCATTCTCCACCCAACACATTGTTGAAGCGCCCTCCACTGTTTATGGGCTCTCCACCTCATTGTCGATATTTACGCACCTGTGTTTACCCCATTATTTCACAAGAAAATAAGGAAAAGCCTAATAGGTCTTCTTTAATTAGCTAGCTACAGCTTACAAAACCTTCTAGCAAGAGTTGTCAAAGACGTAGGGCTGCCCCGTGATAGTCAACCAAACGTTAGTCGACCAGAAAGGTCATTAGTTGGCGAGATTTTATTGGTCGCTTAGTCGCAGAAAAAACAAAAGAAAACAAAAAAACAAACAAATGTGAAACTCTTTTAGGAGTATCATCTGAAACATGGAAGTAGCTACGTGCCCATTAGCCCACAGCGTCATTAACAGGCGGCTCGCTCAGTGTGTGACGTGCACTTGTAGATAAAATATAGGCCTAAGTTTTGTTTTTCTCTGTAATGTAGCACAGTGTTAACAATGATTGGGGGCGATCACACAGAGATGAAACACAACAAGCGCGACGCCAGTAAAACAATTGTCTTCCTATGATACCGGCGTTGAAGTGTCTTTTTAGACGTGCGTAGATGCTGAAAAGTTAAAATACTTTCAACTTTTTGAGCGTCAGACGCCAGTAGCACCATTCGTCATTGTCGTCATTGGCCCAGGCAGCCAATCAAATCCTCCTTCCTGTTTTGTTGTGGCAGTTACGCAGTTTACGGCAGTTACGAGCGACAGACAACACAATGCAATCCAAAGACGAGAAATTTATCCTGACGATATTTGATTTTTAAGAATTATACATCACACGCACATCTCAGTACTCGAACAAACACAGGAGGAGACACGCATGGAGCTGTGTGAGCAGCGCAACAAATTTGTCTGATGAGTGCAATGTAATTGATGACGACGATACCGTTGTAGCAGCTAGTTGACATTCAGACAGTGGGATATGTGAGAGGGCTGTTGACCTTATTTCGTAGTTCACAGTTTTTGTGCTGCATATTTATGTATGAAAAGAGCTATATAAACAAATTTAGATTTGATTTGATAGCTCGTGATAGTTTCATGTAAGCTAATACTGTCTCTACTGTCTCTGAGGGAAACACTGTATTCAAGGGGAGACATAGGGAGATGACAGGAGGTGTGTGTGTGTTGCGCACGCACCCCCGCTCCACAGGCGCTCCTTGCTGTTTTTTTTTTGTCTAGCGCGCATTGAATAAGCGCTTCCAGCGTTTCAAGCGTCTTTGAAGCGTCCGCGTCTCTAGCGACTCATTTCTGTGTGATCGCCCCCTTACTGATACTTTTCTTTCTCACACCTTCAACTCAAACCATTGTGTTGCACCGCCTAAAATACAAAATTTAATTTTTAAATTAATATTGCAAACATGTGGGCGACTAGTTGACTAGTGGACCTAAATGAAGACTATTGGTTGACTAGGAAAATTCTTAGTCGAGGAAAGCTTGCAAAATTGACTGTTGCTGGCTTGAAATGAGAGGCCTGCTTTTGTCTACCTCTGTCTGAAATCAAGGACACATTGTTCATGAATTTACCATGAATTTCAAGTCTTCCTCATGTTTTCATTGCAAACTACATGTGTTGTATATCAACAAAAAGCGTGGCATGTGTAGCAGCAGTGACTCAGGCTGTGTGCTTGTGTTGTATTCCAGTATCAAATTCTAGTATAATGTGCTCCAGTGGGGCGTAAGGCATGAACAAAAATTTCTCATGCTCTGTTGTGTCTCTCGTTGCCCTGTGAGGCTCTCACCGCTCTGCTCGCCTGGGGCCTGATTCTTTAATCAATAAACCGATGTTACTGCTCAATAGCTCAGCAGAGGCCTTGCCCAGTGCTCCGGCCTGGATAACACGCAGCAGGTTTCTACATTACTCATCCACCTAACACTTTTGTCATTAATGACACTGATGCATTTTGTTGGAGAAAGCCACGCAGAGAGAGGAGCACTCTCCTGCGAAACACTGACACACAGATACAACACAGTGTGGTGTCGTCTGCACTGTTGAGTCCAGGAAGAGGGATTTTTATTATTTATTCATGGAGATGGATTCACATTCGCTATAGTTCCACAGCTGTTCAACTGGAGGAGCAGATAACATCACTAGAAATTAGCACCTTCGGGGACATCCTGGGTGCCATTGAGCATCAGAATGAGAACGTGGGGGGAGGAAACACCAGAGAGGCCCTCGGAGAAGGAGGGATGAAGGCGGTCCTGTTTGTAATGCTGTTCACAGACTGCTTACAGAGGAGCTGATTGGCATTCAAGCCACTGTTTGACTTTTGTCTTTTAGCGCATTAACTTTAATGAAAAATGTGTTCTACTTTGCCGGTAATTATTTCCACTTCCTCCTCCGCTGACCCTACTCGGCCGTGTCTGTTTGATTTGAACGCCTGGTGTCATAAAATCACTCTTACATTAGATAATCTTACACCTTCCCTCTTTTGTTAAGGTGCAAAGAAAGGATAAAGGCTGAATAAATACATAAAGGTCCAGTGTGGAGGATTTAGGGGGATAAATTGGCAGAATATTTTAAGTATATTTCCTTTAGTGTATAATTACCTGAAAAAAAATATTGTGCTTTGTTCCCTTAGAATGAGCAGAGGGAGCAGGTCCTCGTCTTCAGAGATCACTATGTTGCGCCACCGTTTTCACATGGCTACGAATGTCAGTGTCTGAAAACACAGATTTGCTTTATTCTGTGTTTTTACTGATTGTAATCACCTGATCCGTTTATTTGGGAGACAAAGAAACCTCTGCTGATAATTTGGCTCCCGGTAAAAACCTCCTGAATGTCTGGCTCTTCAAGGAACAGTGTGTAAGATTTAGGGAGATTTTAGTGGCATCTAGTGGTGAGGATTGCAGAATGCAACCAGCTGAAATTGCTCCTGATTAGATTTCCTTCAGTGTTCTTGTTCAGGAGGTTTTTACCTGGAGCCGAATTATCTGCAGAGGTCTCTTCCTCTCTAAAACAAATGGACCAGGTGATTTTAACACGTAAAAAACACAGAATAAAGCAGTTTCACATTACAAATCAGTGTTTCTCCAATGCAGTTTCAGACAGGCCACTAGCCCAGCCCCTGCTTATGTGTGCTCCCCTTTTCTCTCTGATAACTTAAGATCCAGATGTTCAGAAGGTTTTTACCAGGAGCTGAATTATCCTCACAGGTCTCTTCCTCTCTGAAATAAAGTCACTCAGTAATTTAAACTATTAAATATATCAAAAAGCAGCTTAGCGTGAAGAAAAATCAGTGTTATTCTGACACTGCTCAACACGGCGATCTTCGTAGATGAGGACCAGCTCATTATGTAGATACTATAAGAGGCTCATTCTGAAATTAAGGGTCCTTTCACACCTGCCCTGTTTGGTTCAGGTCAGTCGAACTTGCCCCCTAAGTGTGGTTCGTTTGTGCAGGTGTGAACACAGTGATCACACTCAGGTGTGCATTAAAACAACCGGACGGAGACCTTCTTGAAGAGGTGGTCTCCGTCTGGTTACAGTCGAACTCTGGTGCGGTTCATTTGTGGTGAGACCTGGATCTGAACCAACTGGCATTTGATCTGGTCCACTTGTAAATGCTGCCGTGAGAACACGAACTAACTCTAAGCAATTATACAACTTTGTGACAAAATAAGTCCCTGATTCAGACCAAAGGAGACGACTGTAGGTCTGAAAGCACCCTGTGATTCTTATCTGCTTTATTCAGTGTTTCTACTGGTTAGAATCACCTGGTCCATTTGTTTTGGAAATAAAGAGAGCTCTGCAGCTCCCGATAAAAACAATGTGAGCGTCTAGGTCTTACATTATCACAGGAAAAAGGTGAGCACACATTTGCAGAGGCTGGGCTAGCAGCCTGTCTCTGACGAGCCTAAGAGGGTTAAAGAAAAGCTGATATGTAACATGAAATTACTTCAGTCAGTGTTTTTACCTGTTGAAATCACCTGTGGTCTCATTTATAAAAACAGTGCGTAGCATCCATACTAAAAATGTACGTATGGACAAAAGCAAAAAATGGTATTTGCCAAAAAAAATACATACATCTGCATCATCAATTTCCCGTCTCCAGAATGTTCGTTAGCGTGGGTCAAAGTTTCTCCCATCAAATCTGCTTTTGCGTGGGAAACGCCACTTTCAGGCCTTGTTCTGTGTGTACGCAGTGTTTCTAAATGAGACCCCAGGTGTGTTTTTGGAGAGGAAGAGACCTCTGTGGATAATTCTACAGTAAAAACCTCCTGAGCAATGAACACTGAAGGAATTCTAACTGGGGAAGTTTCAGCTGGCTGCAATCTGCAGTCCTCACAGCTCAATCCCCCTAAATCTTACACACTGTTCCTTTAAACCCTCCTAATTCTGCCTCTTCGATCTCTTCCCCTGCCCACCTTGTTGCCACTTATTTTATTATACTAATGATTACAGCAATAAAAGCAGGAGCCTTGGAGGACTGGCGTTTGGTCTTTTCATGACAGATATTTTTCCGGTTGTTATCTTCCACAACAGGAACACGTAGTGTCTCCACTGTTCTTTTGTGGTCTACAGTGAAATGTTGTATCAATAAAAGACAGAGACAGTCGACAGTGGGTATTAATTATTGAAAGGCACAGTGGTTCGGCCAGGGTTCTAATCTCCACAGTGCAGTTAATTTGATGTCCTTGTTTTTCTGTTTTAGATTCAACCTGCAATGCACCATCCGAGCCTGCAAATACCACGGACACAGAGAGAGTGGATACCGGTGGGAACTAAATGAATGATCTGCTGATGCTAATGTCCTCTGCCAGCCAAGGTCTTGTTTAATAAACCTCAAGATGAGATGGGCATGCGAGAACTAACATGATCAAAAAAAAAAAGCCTCGTCAATTCAGAGCCCACACACCTGAAGCTGCAGCTGATAATGAAAGAGGAATTTCTAATGCGGGTGAGTGAGTGTTTGGAGGAGGGGGCGGAAGGTAGGTTATAAGTGCATCCAGCCGTTCAGGAGCCACACAGGCTTAAGAGATATGTTTTGTAACCTGTATAACGCTCGGGAGTGAATATCAATACCTGAGGCCGGCAGTTGATCAGTGGGAAATGTTGGCTCAGCAGAGTGTGAGACGCCTGATCCGAGCTCTCATTTATCTCCCTGAAAAAGTCTGGTGTTGCCTTTCACACGCACAGCAGGTGGGTCCGACGCGGCCTTTATTGGAATACAATCAGCCAACTCAAGATTCAACAAATTGGCCAATAAAGACAATGGGTTATTATCTCCCAGCTGCATCAGGACACGGGAATTAAAGTCCCAGGCTTTCTAATTAGTCGTTCTTATTTTATCATAATCGATTCAAAACTAGCGAGGGAATACTCAGCCGACAGCGAGGAGTTCGGAAGGGAAATTTGCTCTGGTAAAATGACTCTGCTGCTGTGAGCTTGTGAGCTGCAGATCTATTCAAACAGCTGCGTGTTCGCAAAACTAATGTGCTGTGTTTTGCACTGTCACAGACGAGGAAATGGGCCAAATTGAAGCATTGAGTTGTTTTCCAAATCTCTCTAAGAGTTGGGATGAAGTGGAGAGAAAAACGGAAATTACAAATAGATGAAAGAATGCACAAGCTGTACATCTGTGAGGTTCACTGATAGTTTGGGCAAAAAAACCCCTCACTGACCAACTAAAGCAGCACAAATGGAAACACTATGTAAATGTGTCTTGGTGTTTGTCACGAACAATTTGAATCTTTTCATCTGTTTCTAGATTGACTCCTATGGAGGATCCCTGAAGTTCAAGGTGTGGTACACACAGTTTGTCTGAGTCTGTGGAGAAGCTGGATGTGATGCTGGTTGGAAATGGACGCAGGCTTGTGTACCGCAGAAGCAAAGTGGTCAACCAGAAGGAAATCAAATTCACTGAAGTAGGTCTTTGGTTAAAAACAGTGCAAATTCTGCACAATCCTGTGGTACATCTGTGATTATGGCGTGACGTCCTTTCAAAAAAAAAAAAAAAAAAGTTAAAATACGAGGAATAGAAAAACATAGGTAACGTCAAGAGTGACACTAACAACATTCTGACCAAATTTAAACATGAAAATCAAGAGCTGTACATCCCCTGTCAAAAATAGTGTTTTACCTATGTTGTAAGTGTGTTTTTCAAAAAGGCTTTATGTATGTAACAAGCAGAAACTGTACATTTCTTGTAGAAACAGAAGTGTATTTAAAGAGACACGATGCATGTCACAAGCATGAAGTGACACACCATCCCTGAATGGTAGGTTACCTAGTGCTTCATATTTGCACGTGTAAGTCGACTGTTAAAGCGACAGTATTGCACATGTTGAGTCACCAGAGGAAAATACTGGCTTTGTGTTTCTGCAAACCACGGTTATGTTACATTTGTATGTTTCATATGGATCATATCAACGTTTCTGAAGTGATGGAGTGTATAAGCATTGTCATGGGGAGGTGGAGGTGGATCACATGACCCCATAAGATGGCTGTCAAGCAAACAAGAAAACCAGTTTCCAGCAAAACACTGGCGGCATTTCCAGCGGCTGTTGTGGCACCAAAGCCGGTTATTTTAAGGAATAAACATGATCTTTTCCCAACAGTGACCAAATTTTTTTTTAACCACACGTTAGCAACAGTGCTCTTTAAACGTAAAGAAACATGAAGTTTGAACATATCCGCTACATGATAACGTATAAATGTTACATGTTCATGGTTTGCAGAAACGTACAATCCCAACATTACTCTGGCGACTGGGTTTTGTAAACTGTGAATGTGCATCTTGAGGTGAGTTTATGGAGAAATGAGAAACTGAAAACATGCAGCACACTTTACAAGTTTGAAACAATTAAAGTGTAAATGAAATTTGGATTCTAGCTACATTTTGTGCAGCTATCAGCTGTTTATGATTTACCCATTTTACCGCCGTGCTGCTAATTATCCATTTCACTCGCAAAATTTGAAGCTTATAAGCTAAGCTAACTAGTGTCTACTCTGCGAGCTTTATTTCCCTCCAGTCTCTCTGCTTTTCACCTCTATCCACTTATAAAGTAGATATTTAGGACCTGGAATACTCACAAATGCTTCGCTCAGGTTGAAACATTATTTTTCAAATGTGCACAGATGCATGTTCACATAAATCTGCACTTCCCTGAGTAAATGTGTGTCTAATTGTGATTTTCCATCAACCTCTGAAATTTGCTTTGTGTTCTCCGTGAACACACTTTTGGTTTACCTTTACATCGATTACCACCAGAAATTACTTTTTGTTACTTTGTTATTTGAACACCTGCAAAGTCATTGTCAGGCTCCAAGACGCTCAGGGGTGAATTCACAAAAGGATTTCATGGCTTTTGCAGTTTTTAATCTGCACAAATAAGACAAAAAATGATCATTCTTGAAACACCTGCAAAGTGAAACGTGAAATGCATCCTCAACTGTGCTGCCAAGCAAAAAGCATCTCTGTGCTACTGTGCTATAACAACATATTTAAATAAAGCAACGTGTTAATGTAACATTTTGCTCCAAACTGGCCCCCTTTCTACGCAAATGAGCCTGATTTAAAAAGCAGTCCCTTTCACAGAGATCAGCACACAGTCACACACAGGTACAGTGAAGTTATCAGTGTCTTTAGGGAGTTGGTGATCAGAGAGACACATTTATAATGAGTGTCAAGCTCATCTTTCAACAGTATGAAGGTGTGTGTTTGAAAACACCAACAGCACAGACTCTCTGTTACATTTAAAGTTTTGAGGAATGCTGCTTTCATCACATTAATGTAATAAACATAAATATTTTAACCCAAAACATGATCTTTTTTCTAAACCTAACCAAGTAGTTCTCTTGTCTAAATCTAACCACCATTGTTTCACACCTTAAACCACGTTACAGTGTGTTGCAGCTGTGCATCACATGGATAAACGTTGCGTCTCGTCAGTCAGAACGTGTCGCTCTTGGTCTGAAGTTTCACATGTATTTTTCTATCTGCCATTGTTCTGCCAATGGCAACATAATACTTTGCCACGTGGATAATTGCAATCAGACTCAAAAAAGGGCAAATTGTACTTAGGTGCAAAACTTTATGGGTGCTGTTATACCTTTAGTGCAATATCTTTTGTGAATGCAGAACGCAGTTGCCAAGTGATGCATAATTCATGGTGCCATCAGCGGCCGCAATTCATTCTTCATGAATTTGCTTTTCTGTGTTTTCCTTTGTCTAATATCATTGTTTATTTAACAACTCTTTTGAGAGGCCTTCAACAAAGACCATTTCTCATAAGCTTGAGACCACTGTGCCCTGAACATCTGCGCCGGACAAAAGAGACCATGAGTGAGTTGAGAGGCTGCAGTTAGCTCTAACACGTCTGTAATAACAGCAGGACAGAGACTTTTTTTTTTGGACCGCAGAAATGATAGCTAAAATGTTAAAAAGAAGACATCAGAGTATTGGTCAGAAATGAAAGACGTATTTGGATCTTTTACCGACAAATAACAATATCAGATTGTAAAAACACTCTGTCACAAGTCTGCATTAAATATTAGTAACCCTTTATTTTACAGTCTGCTCAGCACCTGGTTTTAACTAGGAAAGAGAATTGTAACAAAATCTAGTTATTAGGAAAGTAACAAAAGACCTGGCTAGTAAGTTAATAGGCTACTTAGTGAGTACATGGAAACCTACTTTCTAGTCTTCTGACCACTCAAAGCGCTTTTACACTACGAGTCACATTTACACAGTGGTGGCCGAGGCTACCATACAAGATGCCACCTGCTACTCAGTTTTAGACATTCAGGAGCAATTTGAGGTTCAGTGTCTTGCAGGACACTTTGATATGTTCACTGGAGTTGCTTGGGATCGAATAGCCAAAACAAAGTGTGTCATGAGCCACTCCTCCTTCTTCCCACATTAACCTGGGCTGGAGATCAACGCAGAGAGACGGTGTGTGAGGTCATGCTATACTCCAGATGAAATTACACCTCTAGTTCTTCACATAGCAATTTTTTAATTCCTTCAATTTAGAAATGATGAATTTCGCTTATTGCTCCTTTAAAAAAGTACCTTAGCAAGTGCATGAAAATTAGCAACAAAAAGTTCTTAAGATATCAATAGTGCAGTACAGTTCATTTCAGCTCGGTATTTTAGCAATCTTATAAGACCATTGCATCACACACTGTGAGACGCGGATCTAATAAACTTTGGTGCGACGTCAAGTTTGTGCAGATTGTACGATGGCCGTTTACTACTGAATCGCAGGTTATGACGTACTTCAATATGCAACGCCATCAGCGTACGTCATCCATCTGCACACCACCAGTATATAGTTGATAGTATATAATTTTAAAAATTTCTGATACATTTTCTGTGTGAAATTTAATCTGAAAAGTAGCTTAACCCTTAATTTCGTCAATTCAGAAATGAATTAATTGTAGTGGAGTAGCATCTTAAAGTTGCTTTAAATTGGGATACTCAAGTAAAAGTACATCAAAATTGTACTTTGTTGACCAGATGAGTCCACAAATCAAAGCAAAGGATGTGTGTACTGATGTGTTAGCAAAAACGAACTAACAAGTAGTATGGTAAGAAAATGATATCGTTCAGTTAGTGTAATTTTGAGTCATGTGTTATAAGAAGGGAAGGAATAATAAATTGTAGCCTCAGCACATTCATGGTCTGTTTCTTTAAATTCCTGTTTCTTGAACAGCCACATAATGCTCTCTGTGGGATCTATGAATTATAGAAACTAAAAATATATACAAGGAGACATTTCATACAACCCCCCCTCAACCTGCACATCCTCCAACACTATGGGAAGCAGCTTGTCTTTAGCTTCCATGTGGCAGAAATAATCCACATCAATGGCTGCATAACATGCAATGGCATTTAATGTCCCCACAGCTCAGTAGTGGATGCCAGTGGCACTGTGATGTACGTTCAATTCCTCCGCTGAGAATGATGTGAGTTGACAGTGGATTTGGTCAGGATTGGTGTGACATGAACTCTGTGAACAGGGAACCATCCTCGAAAAAGCAGCTACAAATGATATTTCTTCTTTCTTGTGCACCTGCTGACAAACAGCCAGACTCACTCGTTGGAAGAGGAAATAAAAAAAAATCAGCTGGATTAGCAGTTATGGGTGTCTAATATGCAACAGATCACACAACTGGCATGGAATTATATGTGGTAATATATTTACTGCGTAGATATTTTAAATCCAGTTAATCCAGATAAAAATAAAGTGTTGTTTTTCAAATTGTACACGGACGTATTTTAATGTTTAAGCTCTGATATCAAAACAATCTGAACACAGTCAGAGCTCAGGGACGCCTGTCTGTCTAAATCTATCAAGCTACAATTCTCCACACACCCCTTCATCACATCTTGTGTAGTGTTCTCTGCAGTGTAACACTGAATTCACCAGGTCAGTCAATGTTTGCCAGATCAAACATCACATTTTCACAACTAATATTCACACACAACAAATATTAAAGCACACCAGAGCATCTCCATTAACAATGCGTCTGACGAGAGGGATTATTCCTTTAACGAGGATGAAGCCGACCACAAGTGCCAAAGCAACAGATGCACGAGGCGGCAACAGATGTGTAAATCAACCCTCATGAATAACTCAAAAAATCCACTTCAGGACGTTGAAACTTTGCAGAGCAGATTAAACACACAGCACCGCTGCATGATGCTTTTAACCTGAGGTTTGTTTGTTTCTCATCTCTTTTTCTTCGGTAAGCCTGAGTGGTCAGGACAGCATCAGCTGGCATTAGTCAGCCCGAAGGCTTATCTATTAACGGTATAGAAGCGCTGCTCTCTGGAGCAAACTGGGGAGTCAATGTGAGTTTGTTTTACACACCTATGGCTCCCCGTTGCCCCGGGGTCACAAAAACTCATTAAGGATGTATTAATGGCTCAGTCGAAGCTCGATCTGAGAAACCATCTGTGACCACACGTGTGATAAACAGCAGGGGAAAGAAGTAAAACCACATGTTAACTGGCAATAAAATTCGATTTTAGCTGTGGCATTTACAGAATCTGTGAAAATGAGCTTTCTTCTGAGGAAAAGACGAGCATGGAGACTTACAACGCACACGAGGAGAGCTGCAGCCTCTCACCCCAGTATAGATCAGGAGTTAATTATAGTCCTTACCCAGTTCTTTGTGGTCAGAGCTGTGGCTGGACAACAGGAAGAGGTAATCCTGACAGGTGTCCTGGTCCAACAGTGAGCTGTTGTGCAGGCAAAGGTCAACAATTAGGGTCACAGCTTTCTGACAGACCATGTCATACTCCTCTCGGTCAGAACTCATGCTCCCAGCTGCATCCTCAGCCGAGTGTGTGCTTATCCAAGGGGACTAACACACCCACACACACGCAGCAGCAGCAGCAGCAGCAGCAGCAGCAGCAGCAGCCTAACATGCAGAAGATGAATTCAACTTGTCTCCGTCCTCGGCTGATTCTCCTTCCACGGTGTCTCAAATGTGTTTATGCACAAACACACTTGAGTGTATGTACATATGTGTGTGTGTGCGCCTCAGTTTGTGTGTGTAAGCAGGGCCATGGTAAGTGCATGAACATGTTGTATGCGTACTAATGTGTGTGTGCAGTAATGTGTGAGGACTTAATGAATCATATTTGTCCCCAGGTGATGGAGGGGCAGAATTATTGCATCACATACATACATACATACGCTACAAAAAGCAAGTCACAAAGAAACACAACAACTAACCAGAGCCTAGGAAAAAAAACAACAACCGCCCCCTTCCTCCACCTCCTGTCTCTTCATTGCTCTGTTTCCACATCACTTCCCCCGCCACACCCCCACCCTCGATCTGACTGTAAAGCCCCCGCCGCCACTCCTTCTCCGAGTGTGCACAAACAGAAAAAACATAACGACCACTGGGCTTGTTTTTCTCACAGTTGGACAGATTCGGTCCCTGCAGGTCAAAATGTCTCCTGTGATGAAGTCCTCCTCGAGCTGAACCACCTGTGACTCCTCAGGTCTCGCTGCTCCCACCGACAATCCCCCCGTCGCTCGGATTGTGATCCCTGAGTGTTTACAACCTGTAATGATGAGGGTTTAACTATGTCTGTGAACAAGAGTAACAGCGACAGGGAGGAGGGAGAACAAGTCATGAGGCTGCACACAGTGTGAACTAATGCTGATATATATGTGCAGTAGAAGTACTTTTATCACTGTTATACTGTAAAAATACTCTCCTGCTGTCATGTCTGATTCAGTGATTCAAAATATTTTATTTTCCGTGCCCTCAGTTCGGATGTGAGTGGGCACGTTTGTCCAAAAAGTGCTTTTTGCTTTGTCTGGTAGTGATGCTTCACTTCCACTTTCAGTAATCACCGTGCTCTCGGGACATATAATGACACATACTGGTTTTAAACTGCCTGTGGGAATAATGAATATGTAAACGTGTCCATTCTTGATTAAAAGATCTGTTTTCGCTGTCTACTTTTCTCTCTTTAAAGCACGCCATGTGAAATTACTTTTCCCTCACTCTCTTTTTTTCTCTTTTTATGGTTGTCTCTCGCGTCATCCAAGCCCCGAGGAACAGCGCTGGGCTTTGAAGCCAATTTGAAATAGTGGCAGATAGTGGAATTACACCATTCAGGTCGGACACGTGATGCCATGCGACCCAAAAAGACTTTTTCCCATAGACTTACATCGTGAAAGAGACGTCTGTATCGGTGGATACATTTTTATGAGCGTCACAACCCCCACGAAATGACTCGGTTCACAATCAGTATTTGATTCATACGGTCTGATAACATTTCAAATGTCTAGAAGAGCTGTAAGATTTAGTAGTTTTATCCTCAGTCAAGTTAGCAGAGTGCAAAAAACATGAGTTTGCGTGTGTTGTGACCTCTCTCAGCCACCGCAGACATCTCCCCCTTCACCAAGCGAGACCTGACAGGCACATGTTTCATGTACTTACCTATTTGTAATGCTAAATAATAATTCTCCAAGAGCTGGAATAATCACTGGTGCGCAAACCTGTCCACCCTGGGCTTTGGGTCCAAACTGGCTTCTTCTCCTTTGGAGTTTATTGCAAACACGGTGCACTGTTCAGTTGTGGTTTGTATGTTGACGGGACAGCAGCGGCCGCTGCGCGTTGCGTCTGTTCGGTTTTGGTGTGAATACACGTGTGCTGCCGCAATGCGTGTGGATTGCTTGCGGTGTAAATGAGGCCTTAGAGTTAAAGTTTGAAACAGTTTTAATAAAGTAGTGAATTTAGAAATACATGAGTTCTGTTTTGATTTTTTATCGTGGTATCAAATGAGTATCGAGAATTGTGGAGATTCACTGGTATTGGTATCGACTACTGAAACAGTGTCATACTTGTGTTTGGCCATGTCATCGAGCTAGTTTGCTGTTTCTGTCAAGGAGCTGTCTGGTAGTCACTAACTCTACAACAGGAAACAACCAACAAAGTAAAAGCTCTGTGCCAGAAATTCACAAACTTAAAAATAAAGTTGTTTTTTTTTTACAAACTTGACATGTTTACAAGTCATCCGCGGTCCATTCAGAATGAACCTGCAACCCACTTTAAGACCGTGACCCACCAGTTTGGAACCACTGAGTTAACACATGTAATTGGTTTGTAAGTGTCCAGGTCTGCTTACCAGTGCTACACATGCTGCACTGTTTGAAATAGAAACACTCCGTCAATGTTTCCTAATTCTCAATGGAGGGACTGCAGGTTTACAAGGGGGACACATTTTGGTCTCTCTGCATATATATTATATTACAGACACAGCATTTTAATGTTACACTGGTGGAGGTGGAGCACATTTAGACCTATTAAAGGTTCTGTGAGCAGCATCAGGGCATTAATATCGCAGCAAACCAGTGTTATCCATGTAAAGGTATAGTGGAGTGATGGCATCTTTAATTTCTATAAATACACAGCATCTGTAGGGACAGGACAATATTTGGGTATCAGAAGTGTTCTGGTTTCCATTTGTATTCCGAGTCGTACTGACCAATGATGTTTTAATGATTCATATACAGATATCTGTATATAGAGATTAGTTCGAAATGATTGGCCTTCACCCCCTGAAACGTTATCGTCATCCAGCTCATCTAGCTGCTGGCTCTGGTTTGGTGTATGTTGTATTTTAAGGCCGCAGTATGGGTGTAGAGCCCAAGACAAATATCCAACTTTGTGGGACAATGAAGTTCATCTTGATCTTTATCTTGATCTTGGTTCCCCCCAGCTAACAGCTCTGTAAGCGCTGTTGCTGTTGAGTTAGCACCGTTACCTGCCAGCTCAGCCACTGCCATGCTGAGAGTTATGTCCAGTTCTATAGCACAGTATCATATTTTGTAAGCTGATCATGTTTTATTTTAAAATCTTAATCCATAAAGTAACTCCTAACAAAGATGAAAAATGAAAACAAATTGTATTCCAGTCAGATAATTAAAAGTACAGCCTTAAATATTATACAACATTTCCATTTGAAATGTCGTGGAGTGAAGTATTAAGTTGAATAAAAATGAAATAATCAAGTGAAGTAAAGGTACCACTGGATATGTGTTCATTTTATATACAGTTTAAAACTTTGCACCTACTGTCAATTTGATGTAACAAAGTGTGAGTTGGGATGTAAAAGTTGCTTGAATGTGTCTGTTGGGAGACTAATGAAGCTCAATAAAAGCAAATATACCTCGAGCAGCTGATCCTAAACCTCTGAGGATTCAACTCAAATTAATTTTTCATATTGGTTAATTAGAGTGAGTGAACACTTGTGTTTATTATCAAATCAAGGGTGAGAGAAAAAACCTAATTGCCTTGACTTTTTCGCTGAATTATATTGAACTATACGTGAACCTGCTTGACCTTATCCCTTAATTATGTTCTTAACCATTAATTATAGTAATTCAATAAACCTTGTGACGAATCAGAAACATGATTTCATGCCTTTCTAATTACAAAGTGATATTGAGTTTAAGCAGATCTCAGCTTGCCTCCTTAATTCAGTTAAAGCAGGGCGTAAATACGACGCTGTCTGCTATTGTTTCCAGATATCTCAGATAATTGAGAGCTTATCGTAGCGCCCACCCCGGGCTTCCTCTCAAAGGTTGGGTCTGGGGGTCTACTGTGCTTCCTGTTACTCAAGATTGGATCTACTCCTCTTTGGCAGTCCTGATTAACAGGCAAATAACAAATCGTTTCTGGCTGCGGTTTTTCAAAAGAGTCAATTACTTCTCTGCTTCTGCTGCAGCTGATACTGACTCGCCCCCTTCATTTGCCCCGCGGTCCTGTTAATGCAAACAAGTTCGCTGCCTACCTGTATTCACATTCACAAGGTAGTGCTTAGATGTCAAAACAAAGCCGGCTCAGTCATTTCCTTCCAGTGCTGCAAACAGTGCCGATGTAACAGCTTTAATGTCCGAGGAAAATAGACCTGGGGTGTAGCACGTCTTCCCACTCCTACATTATTCAGAGGGTGTTGTCCAAAGATGTCCAGTATGTCAGACAAATAATGCCACTGGTTCCTTGTTAACGTATATATTGCATCATGAAGGCAGCTGGGAAATAACCTGCCATAAAAAAGATAATGCACCATTACTGAGAGAAGCCTCCAACATCTTCCCTCACTTCCACATTAATAATAAGCCTATATATGCTGCGGTTCGAGGTAAACTTTACATCACAATACACATGAGTATGCGGTGAAATAATATATAATGTAGCAGACGGATAAAACACAGAGGAAGTCAGCAAAATAACAGAGGGCAGAGGTGGAAATGAACTGCGCTTACAAATTCGAGGAACTTGTACTTCAGAGTATTTCCATGTCTTGCAACTTTATACTAATACTATATCTCAGAGGAAAATATTCTCACGTCGCTACATTTCTCTGACAGCTTTAGTTGATTTACAGATTATAATTTTTCACACCCTTCCTGTTCAGTGATGTGTTGATTTTGAATGTTTGTGATGAACTGAAGGATGTTCCTCTACGTGTTGAGAAAATTCTAACCCTTAAGGCCCAGACACACCAAACCAACTTCAGAGAGCTCGCAGTGATGAAGGATCTCTGCTGCGTTGTCTGATGTTGCCGATTCCCAGCCAAAAAAGTTGCACATGAACACACCACAACCAACACATACTTTCTGCACTTCTGTGAAAGGAAACCAGAAGACCATCTTGACGCTAGTTAGCACGTTAACAGCACTATCCAATTTTAAAAGAACAGAGCATTTACCGTGCACCATTGAATAATAATACAAACCATCCCCAAACATTTCTGCTGAAGAGCTCAATGGCTAAAGAAAGAAAATCTTACCTTATATAAGAATTATGATTTGGTCTCACTCCCTCTTGAATTTAGCTGTTTGTTTACGTCTCTCACTTCCATTTCTCTTCTCGTCTGTTGAGCTGAAGCGCCAGTCAGGGTGATTTCACTCAACAATACGCTTTTCTATCACTGAGACAGGTTCAACATGTTAAATCAGCCGAAAGAAAGAGCCGACGGGAGCCTACAAGGAGCAACCGTCGGGACACACTGCACCAACGGCTCAACTTTGACCAGCAGCTGACCGTCAGCGTGGTGTGTCAGCCTTTGAGAGAATGACGGGACTAGCACCCCTGGAGCTCAGCTATTCATTGCTGTGGATTATGGTTAACAGCAAAATGTATTTAGGCCACTTAAAGAAAGGCCTACCAAAAATATCAGTCTAAGTGGACACAACCTTACCTCACCGTCAGACGGCCCTTTCCTTTGGTGCTACATTTTCTCGACCATATAACTTCCACGTTCCCACACAAAACACCCAGGTGTGCTGTGCACTGTATTACACTGCAGGCCAGCTGTTTGTGTCAGAAGGAACTGTTGCACAATCCAGCTGAAATAAAACTTTACTTTTCTAAAGATTTCTGAGATGGTGCGTGTTTATGTTTTTCACGAGAAATGAAAAATGAAAACAGCTGTGGCTAGTTTGACTGAATATAGACATCAACGCTTCTCCTGTAAGACTGAAACGACTCAGTGTTTGCAATAAACATTACTCTCAAGAAGATTATGTAAAACCATCATTGAATAAGGGAGACACTTTCTCCTGCTGTACCGAACCATCAGGTAAAATTATGCCATATACCTACAAATAAATTAAACTAAAATTGCTGCCTTGCGGTTGTATGCCTCCGCACAGCCAAGCATGGATGTTTCATACTTCCTCCCCCCAGCAGCACAGACGATCTATACAATCAGCACAGTTTCAAGATGGACTCTCAAGATTAGAGTCATCAACTCAGTATCCGACCAAATGTCTCCCTTTCTGTCCCTGAGATATGATGTTGAATAATGGCCAGAAATGTGTTTGTGCAGAACATTGTGACGTGACACTGAAGCTGTCCTTTGACCTGTTGTATATAAAATCTCATCACTTTTTCATTATTTGACTTTTTTGGTGAAATTTTATCATGATAAGCACACATGAATTCTTGAGTTTTAGCCAAAATCATGATTTCAAATGTCACAGTGACCTTGACCTCAACCTTCAACCACCATATTCTAATCAGTTCATTGTTGAGTCTATGTGGACGTTTGTGCCAAATCTGAGGAAATTCCCTTGAGGCGTTCTTAAGATGTGTTAATGAGAATGAAATGGACACAAGATCACAGCGACCTTGACCTTTGACCACGTGTCCAAGTGGACGTTTGTGCCGAGCGTGAAGAAATGGACGTATCCACAGGTCCTTGAGATATGGCGTTCACAAGAATAATACAGACGAGGTCACAGAGACCCCGACCTTTGATAAAAGTACGTGTTTCTGTTAACCCTAATCCACAGCAGTCCATAGCTGATCTTCTGGGGTGCTAGTCCCGTCTTTTTCTGCAAACACAGAGCAAAACAAACGCCATCTACTGTATGTAATGCAGTGACTATAAATAAAAGCTTGCAAGCCTCACATCAAAAACCCAAACTATCCTTCAGTAAAGTAAAGGATCTAAACACTGACAGGAGCGATAGTAATAACTGAATGAACATCAGTTGAAAATATCCCAGTAGCATTGACTCAAAGAGGAAACATGATCAACACTTTCTGTGTTCAGATCCCCGCCTTCTTATAAGTTAAACAGAATGAAACATTGATTAAACGGCTCCGATTTAACCGCGCAGCGCATTTACCCTCTTTATTAATTATTCATGAGGCACAGTAAAAAGAACACAAAATAGTGCTTCTCATATAATTGTGTTTCCATCTCTAAATAATTTAGATCTCCGCAGCTACACAAGTGATTTAAAGAAAACAAATGGAGGCCCTCTGTATGCTGATGGTGAATTAATGCGATAATCAAGACAACTGCTGAGAGTGCTCATTTTAGATGGTACTAATAATCCCGCAGATTCAAAACCTTTCAGTCTACTGTCATTAGGGGTTCTGCCTATAAGCTATAAATAAATGAGGAGTGTAGTGATGGTCATATTGATAATTTTGAAGCAGGTGCGGGCATATTTTTCACAGCAAATGAGGGGGTTGTGCCACACGAGGTCCTTGGTTTGATATGCAAATCAACTTCATCTGTGGCAAATCTTTCTGTGGTGACAGCCCCGTGGCTGCAGATGTTGAACTTGATTCATCGTGGCAAATGCATGACAAAGGGTTGGCTCACTCAAAGCTATGCTAATCAACATCAGCACTTTAACAAACTTCTCCGGAGGGCCACGGAGGCAGGGTTTATACACTATATAGCCAGTGTGTCGGTGTATCCCAGTGTGTGTGTGTGTGTTTCATTGTCACGATGTGTTAATCAAAAGATTCCCTACTCAGCTGTGGGGCAACGAGAGAAATATTTCTATTTTGACTCATAGTTAAGCTCATTAGCAACAGTCTTAAATTGTGTAAGCAGGATTTGATGGATGGTGCTCTGGAGCAACAATACAACAGATGAAGCGATGATCTGTGGACAAATAGATCTGCCAGTGAATATAACACAAGAGCCTGCAGGAATTACAATGCAACGCACACATGCTATTTCCGTCAAGCCCTCAAAGGGAGCTTAAAATACTTATGGAGCCATGATATCGCAGTGTTGTTCAATAAGGCTGGGCACACAACACAAGTGATGAACGAGAGCGACGTTGTCCAGAGCGTGGATGGCGATCAGCGTAATTACTCTGTGTCCAGGTGAAATGTGCACAGAGCGGTATCTCATCCAAACATGTCCTGAATGTCATTGAGATGAGGTGTTTAATTGAGCTCCTGTCAGCACGGTGCAGAGGAGCGATGGAGCCCAAAAGAGTCGATTCCCGGCGCCCGCTGTCATCCATATCCATCCAAGACATGTAAATGCCATCAGCTTTTTTTTCTACTCAGTCTTCTCATTATTCCTTTACAGGTCTACACAACCCTTAATAAAAAGCCAAGAATTGAAGGGCTGCACCCACTTTTCATGGACCACCATTCAGCTTACTCAGTATGTGATGAAAAGACTGCACCTGATAGAAAAGCTGTCAGTTTGGTGTGGTGCTTCTCAATAATTTAAACGTAAGACTCTTAAAGACCTTTTTTACCAAAACCCATTTCAGTCAGGAACACCTTCATCAAAGAAAACTTTATTTCTATTTGTAGTATATTTGTCAAATTGACGCCGTACCTACGAAGTAAGCCCTGCGTCGATGTAGAGCCTGTGACGTACCCTACGTTCTAGCCTGTCATGCACTTCCCCAGAAATGAAAACTACACGTTGCAGCGCTGCAGACCTCCTGTCTATTTTTGTAAGCTGAAACCATTTCCCTCAGTGGAAACTGAGCTTTTATTTACTTTAATGTCACGGACAAGAAACAATACATTATGAAGACAATAAAGCCTCCACAAAAAATAGCATGTTAAGTCTTGTGTGTGATTTATCCTGGCTTCATATGAGCAGAGGAAATCTCTGCTCGTCACTATGTTAATTTATACAATGTAAAACGCCATAGGCTTGTAATTTGTTTGGAAAACATGGTTAGTATAAGACAGTTGTGTTGTCGGTGAAGCTTGTGAGTTGTAATGGAGCTGAATTTTGTTATGTTACCTTTATATATGTTGCTGTTTTCCCTGGCTTCATATGAGTAGAGGAAAAGTCCGCTAGCCAGGAGGCTAATTTATACAATGTAAAAAGCCATAGACTTGTGCTAAAAACATTAGCATGTTGTATTTGTGGGCAAATGTGTCCAGATAAAGACAAGTGTTTGTCTGTGAATGCTGCGAGTTATAGTGAAGCTGAACTTTGTACTTGTGTTTGAAATTGTTTCAATTAAGCCATGTTTAATGTGTGTTTTGAATCAAGTAAACGTTACAGAACTTGTACCCCATCACTGACTGGTGTTTTTGAGGTGTGTAACTGCAGAGTGACACAGACACCACCACACAAGTATAAATGCTCATAACGGCGTAGGCTCTGCAGAGCACTGACACAAGTATAAATCCCGCTTGAGAGAGCAAACCTCTCTGCCCCTCCATGCGCCTACATGGAAAGCCAAAGGCAGGGAGAGCAGCAGCAAGGACAATCAGAAATGACACTGATAAGTCAGACACAGCATGAAAAGGAGGAGCTGGGGTGGAGGCAAGTAACAAAGCAGCTTGCAGAGGAAGCAGCAGCAGTAGACAGGCCAGAGCAGCTTAAATAGGACGCTTTGAATGAGATTTACCAACTGGTTGCATAGAAAGGAATCAAGTGATCTATCAGCTGACTCCCTTCAATCAGTCAGCTGCTGAGCTCAGTTGATTGGCTGTTTGAGATCAGCTGATGTAGCTGGGATGTGAGCTGAGCTTGACATCGTGTTCTGCCTGAACTAACACTATGCTCAACTTGGGATGATATGGTTGAGACTAACCTGGCACCAAGCATGAGCAGGACCAATGGTCCCAACTGGGCCACCGAAAATGTGAAGAACCTACTGTTTTGTTGAGATTTTTCTTTTCTTTTCTTTGTCTGCTGTGCAGTCACATTTTTGAGGGGCCTGGGATTCTTGAAAACTCACAAAAATTGGCACACACATCATTTTGTGTCTGTTTTATTTTGGTGTGTTTTTATGGTGTCATCAGTCCCTATTTGTACTTGTATTTGAAACTTCCTGATGTCACTTCCCATCTTGACCTGGACTCCCTGCTAGAAGAGATATTCTGTCTCAATGGGACCTTTCTGGTAAACAGAGGGGAAAAAACAAAGCAAAACAAAACAAAAAACTCTGATAGATTGACTGTCGGAGTAACTGCAGCAGCACTTTCTCCAGTGTGTACAGTAGATTATCGTAGCAGAGTGCCACTCTTCACATCTGATGGCAAGTGAAGGCGGAGAGGATCAATGATGCCTTTGATCTATTCTCTTGCTTTTAGAGCGCAAGAGAGACGTAAAAGAAAGGAGCTGCTTTGAAAGTTGGATTGAGGTGTATGTTTTATTTTCTTGTTAATGTTTTTAATACATTATTTAAATCCTTTTAAAGGGTCTATTTATATGAAATGTGCTGTACAAAATCACCTTTCCAGATCTTAAAAAACAGCTTGAACATGAAAATTATCTTAGACAGTATTAACAATTCATTAGCACCATCACAAGATGAGTTGGTGACTCATGCACCCATAAGTCTTGATTCTAATGTACACTGACACGGAAGATTTCCATCAAAAACTTGTGTCAAAATATCTGAAACATCCTTTGTGCTTTTGAGTATCTTAATGTTTTAGACTGACAAGAAGTCGTTTGAACTGAAGTCGAAGAATTTAAATGTTTTTTATTTAAAAAATAAAAAATTGGTGCACTTTGGACTCTGTTGAGCTGATTCAGCTGTGGGCACCATGATTTATCGCTCTGAATCGTTGTAGGTAAATTATGTCACGACAAGAGGTATTTTGTAGGGCTGCCCCCTAATAGTCAATCAAATGTTCGTCAAACAGAATGGTAATTAATTGGCTAGTTAACAACATGTCGGGCAGGAAATCCAAAGTGTGGGATCATTTTGAGAAGGTGAAGGACGAACCCAAGGTGATATGTAAACTCATCTTCATTGGTCGACTACAAACATGACGTATCATGTGAAACATGGAAGTAGCTACATGCCCATTAGCCCACAGCGTCATTAACAGGCGGCTCGCTCAGTGTGTGACGTGCACTTGTAGATAAAATATAGGCCTATATTAATGAAGGTTCATTAGTACGGTTTGTATTCTCTGTAATGTAGCACAGTGTTAACAATGTCACTGATACTATTCTTTCTCACACCTTCAACTCAAACCACCAAAATATATCATTTAATGCTTAAGTTAATATCATAAACATGCGGGCGACTAGTCGACTAATGGCCCTAAATGATGACTACTGGGCAACTAGGAAAATTCTTGGTTGGGGCAGCCTTAGTATTTTGATCTATGGCCGTTGATAAAGCCACTTGGACGTCAAAAATGAACTGAGGGGTTCCAGACTAATTTGCATTTACAAATTGGTCTCACGATGCCAAGCTAGCTAAACACAGGCATGCTAACATTGTGCACTGCCATACTGTCGACTCTTATTTTTACAGTTGTAATATGATGATCCTGTTACTGTATTTCAATAGCTGTCGGTGTGTTTAGATGAATCTATGAGATATCTGACATTTTAGACAGATATTTAAGCAATGTATCATGTTGTCACTCATGCTTGTTCAGGTCTGCCCTTCTAGCCTGAGGTTTGGGAGACATGCTGTTCTGCCAACTGCAGTGTGTTTACACGCCACAGTCGGCCAAAAACTACTCGGTATGAGAGAAATGACTGAATCCTCGGTGTGAGTCATTCCTGCTTGCAGGTGAGAGTCTGGTGAACCGTTTACCATCGGGTGTTGAGTCGGATCACATGGGGAGACTGCCAGACAGATTCTGTGGAGACTGTAGCCGGTGAGTGTCTGGTGGAGGACTCTGTTTGGAAATGTTTCAGCTCTTAAATGGATGCATTAATGGCTGAGTGAATAAGTGGACGGAGAAATTGAAGGATGGGCTGGCATTGTCGGTCTGTTGGCCGGGTCTTTGGTTGACCACTTTGATTCAGGCTAATATATCTCAACGACTATTGGATGGATTGCCGTGAAATTTGGTACAAACATTTAAGGTCCCCAGAGAATGAAGATTACTGGCTTTGGTTATATCCTGACTTTTACCTCTTGCGCCACCATGAGGTTGAGATTTCAGATTTGTAGGAAAATGTCTTGACAGCTATTTGATGGATTACACATTTTCTTGGTCCCCAGAGGATGGAGATTACCGGCTTTGGTTATATCCTGACTTTTCCTCTGATGCCATCATGAGGTTTAGATTCTGGATTTTTAGGCAAATGTCTTGACAACTATCGGATAGACATTAACATTAAATTTGGTGCACATTTTCATGGTGCCCAGAAGATGAATCCTAAAGAGTGTGGTGACCCCCTGAGTTTTCCTTTAGCACCAATAACAGGTCAAACCTTTCACTCAACCAGTGAAATATCTAAACATCTGGCACAGAATGCTTTCTACCTGACATTCATGCAGTTGGTGATCCCCTGACTTTTCCTCTAGCGCACCATGAGGTTTTAAGGTGGAATGTCTGGACAACTTTTTGATGGCTATCCCTTAAATTTAATAAGGATATTCATGTTGCCCTGGACAATGTGCTTTTCAATTCACTACTGTTATTAGTTGATTATTTGATTCACTGAGATAAACAGTAGGCGGTGCTCTCCAGTCAGGTGCCAATGCGGGACAGAGTGTAATGAGATGATGTAATTAAAGGAGTGCTAGTCAAACCTCAAATGAAGGAAAACAATTGATGTATGATAATGAAGAGCACACTGGACAATGGAAATGGAGAGTTTTGAACAACTTATATAATAATATTAATAATTTTTATTTATAAAGTGCTTCTCAAAACAGAAATGCAAAGTGCTGTACACAGGGCAGGAATTTCACGAGGGTGGCATGAACCGCTCGGACGGGCTGTAACGACAGTTTGACACGAGACTTCATCAAACGCCCGGGCAGGGATGACCCGGTATTAAACAACCCGAGGCAAGTTTAATCAAGACCGTAATAATAGTAAGCTCCGCCATTATCGGCTTCAAGATGACTCTAGTATGTGGCCCATCGACATTATCTGGTTATGAAATGCGGCCCAGTTGAAATGGTAATTAAACAGCCCTGCTGCAATTTGTTTGTTTGTGAGCTATTTAACAACACATCAAAAATAGGCTAATTGTAAGCCAGTCTTGTTCAGTGAATCAGTTTATCATGTACACTCAAAAAATATTAATTTTATTAGTAAATAAAAACCACATAACCTGGTTGTTCTATATTTAAAACACATTGGGTTTATTATTACTATTAAATAAATCACATTATTACGTATTATACTCATTATTATTACTTGAACTTGTTTTATTTATTCACTTCACAGATAGTTATACATCCTTTGTCCTTAAATTAAATTCTTTATGGACGTGGACTTAAAATCATTGTTTTATTTTATGGCCTTGCTGCCCTGGCTTTTGGCCTTTGTGACCTCAAAAAATTGACAACACGAAAGGCCAAGTGGCCTTGCCCCTAAAATGATGAAATTCCAGGCCTGGCTGTACATGTCAATAATTGAAACAGTCAAGACATGAAAACAGCAGCTTTTTAAAGAACTGATAAAAACTGAGGAAGTCAGTCTAACTCAAGTAAAATCAGGAAAGGCTCTTCCATAAATGTTTGCTATAAGAAGGGACTTAACAGAGATCACTGACTCGGCCGACCTGATTTCCTCGGGCAGGTTGTTCCAGAGCCTCTGGGCCCTGACACCAAACACTCTGACCTCAAAAGACAAAAGACCTCTGCCCAGAACCTCAAAGTACGTCCTGGCGTGTGCGGCATTAAGACGTCGGAGATATAGCTGCGAGAGAGACTTTACTTGATGAAGAGCCTTAAAAGCGATCAGTAAAATCTTAAACTCTATTCTAAAACATTACAACTCTGTGGCTCGAGGAAGAGGTCTGTTAACAGCCCTGTGTGCACACGTAAGAGTGTAAAAAGAGACAACGAAGAGCCTACGTCATGACATAGACATCTATACACTGAGTATGTTTTTACTGCACTAAGTCGCATTTACCTTTTATCAATACACTGACTTTTCCACCTCCCCCAAGTATAAAAACTTTTTTTGCAGTAATTCGAGATTGCTTTGTATTTCCCACTTTTTTGTCAATTCCCGCTGAAGTTTTCATGCTCAAATTGAAAATGCACGTAAAAACGGGGGCATTTTATCATGCATTCAGCTCAAAGCCACAACCAGTGGGTCCATGCAACGTTTCCATTGCCTTGATGTTTCATTGTTCTGTTTCGGTATATCCTGCCATGTTCTACTTGGATCAACTACATACTGGGTATTAGCCTGGTTTTAGTATAAATCCAGTTAAGTATAAAATCACCGCACTGATTATCCCCAAGTCTTCCTGCTAAAGCCTTGCATACCGTGACCATTGATATATACGGGAGCTTCTTCCTCATGAGCCCCACAGGCCCCTCTCAAGGATGTACTGCCCAAGGCCACTTATTTATGGTCCAGTAGGTGTGTTAGTAATTTAAGACATTTCTAGCCTTGTATTGAGCGGGTGCACAAGCACGGAGCCCGGAGATGATGAGCTTGTTTTCATTATACAGGAGGAAATGTGATCTAGTCACCACGGTAACCGGACCCAGGTTTAATAAATTAAAGTCAAGGGGTTATATGAAAGGAAAACTTGAATGTTTGATTAGCAATGTGTCAGACGTATGAAATATAACATGACATACCTCAGGCATCTCACAGGATTCATGGTTTAATTGAAGATTGTTAACAGAAAATGCCACACAGTGCTGTAAGTCTTTAATGTATCTAATATTTTTAGTGAAACTCTTTCCTACCTAATATCTGATCCATGCAGCCGTAATTTTGTCCATCCAAATTGTGTGTAAGTGAGTGAGTCAAATAGCTTGTGTATCCTCTCAAGCATGTACTAAAGTGCCATAAGAACAATTTAGAGATTAAGCGGCCCTATAGACAATAAAAAGATAATATACCTGTGCTGAATGTGGGCAAAGCAAATCAGAAGGTGCTCCCACACCAGAGGTCTTACTGTCCCCTCCCACCTGATATATCCTCCCAAACCTCAGCTTCCCTGAGCATGAAATCACTGGGGCAGAATGATAGGATGTTTGGCTGAGGAGCGGTAGCGTGAGATTTGTTTCTGTGCAGATAAACACAGCCTCGACTGTTGTCTCAGCAATCGAGAACACTTTTCTATTTCAATTTCAAAGTGTGTGAGGCAGAAAATAATCACACGAGGAACAAAACAGGTTCAGCAATTTGCCTAATTGCCTCGGGTGTCTTCGTCGTCAGTCTTAAAGATATGGTAAAGATTTGTGTTTTGATACTGCTCTGCCATCACAAACAAATTATACGTTTTTTTTGTTTTGTTTTGTTTTTTTATTTAAATGAATCTAGACTCACAATCTCAAGGGAACAAGGGTAGAAAAAACAGAAAAGTCATCACGGCTAAAACTAGAGGTTGAATAGTTTGTCAGCATCTGGCTGTGTAGCTAGATCTTAGTTTTGTATTCAGGCTATATGTGACTTTATACGATCTTAAAATTTTCAATAGGCAGTTAGTGAAAGATTAAGGAGTTAGCTAGCTACCAGTTAGCCTTCACTGCCATTTTAGACGTTAGAATATCATTTTCTAGGGATGGGCATTTGGATGTCAGTATTTGTTCAATGGTTAGAGTACTTGCTATTATTATTATTTATTTCCATTGTTGGCCAAGTGACATTCCTATTCTTACGTTAGATGAGGACTAAATGATGATTTAATGGGAGTACTTGAAAATGGAATTTACTTGAAATTCCCATCCCTGTAGTTCACACATACAGTATCTTGTGTTCAAATGCTCATGCTGACAAAAACAGACCGTCAAGGTGCAACAGAAATGTCTAAATACCTTAAAAAAGACTACCTGCCTGGGTGGGCCAAATAGAGAATCGTAATGTCACATCTGGGCTACCATCCCCAGCCTCATGACATTGCCTTGAAATTCGGGGGCAGAGTGGCCTGCGTTACATCTTAAGGCTCAGTTATGCTTTCTGCACCTTTGGTCACATGGCGATGAGCTGACACATGACTCAGCTGACTCATGTCTGCAGCATGGTCTCCACTGATCCATATCCGTGTGGCCAGAAAATTTTTGACAGGCACATACAGGTGAAATACTGCTGTGTGGGACCCCGGTGAAGTGCAGTGTCTTGTGGACACCCGTGACCATCGCAGATCCATCAAGCATAAATCAAGCATTGTATGTATCACATTTTATTTGGATAAAGGAAAATAGCTCATGCTGCAATGATCAATGATAAATTATGATGAATGAGTCCAGAATCTATAGACAGTTACTAGATGATAAAGTGACATGTAATTTACGAACACAACAAAGTGGATTTGGTGGTAAGTTACTCTTTAAAGCAGTGGTTCCCAACTGGTGGGTCGTGGTCCAAAAGTGGGTCTAGTCTGAACTGCAAACTTGTCATGTTTGTAAGAAACACTTTCATTTTGAAGTACAGTAAATTTCCGACACAGAGCTTTTATTTTGAAGTGCTCTCCTGCTGTAGAGTGAGTGACAAACGGACTCCTACTTGACAAAGACAGCAAACTAGCTCGATGACATGGCCAAACACAAGTATGACACTGAATGTATTAACCTGTATGGACCTTGAGCTAATGACTAAGGAAACATAATGGACCCCGTGACTGCACCAGGAGGGAACCACTTCTTTAAAGACATATCTGAACTAGCTTCAGCTCTTCCGTTCGCCCACAGTCTTGCTTCTTTAATGTTTGCTGGTCTTGAACAGCAGCCTGCCACTTGACAGCTGTCTCGCCAAGATGTCAAACCATCCACCATCCCCTCCACCCCCTGATGACAAAGTCAGCTTGTCACAAGTGTAACATATTTGTGGTTTGCAGAAATGTACAATGCTACAATTTCCCTCCAGCGACTGGGCTGGGAATTTGTCATTTTAAATCAGATGTCAGTGGGATTTTGAGCTCTTACTTCTGGGTTTCACTTTAACTCTCTGAGTTGTTACCAGTGCAGTGCTGTAGCTTCCCTCTGCAGTAACTGGTGAGTCAAAGACCCCCTTAAACATAAAGCAACAATATCTGTGCAAATCTAAGACATTTCTTTGGCAAAATGGTCTTTGATTGAACCGTGGTACTCCTTATTGACCCTTTTAATGAGAGGATGTTAAACAGTGGAGTGTTCCAGCGGCGATCCAGCAGACCACCCTGAGCAGGCAGTGCTCTTTGTTTCCTTAATAATCAGTTGAGGTCCTCTTCTGCCCACCAACGCTCAGTAATCTCCATCCATAATAACACAGCTGCCTCAGACATGTGGCAGGAGGCAGGAGCCCCCAAATCTAAGCTCCTTTGGTGAGGAGGAGGCAAAGCCGCTCTCCGAAGACAGGCTGTGAGCAACATAAGGCTCTCCAGCCCTCCCAGGGTTTAATGTCTTATTATTTTCCACAGACAGAACCAAAATGAACAGTTTTGTCAGCAGGGACGCTGCTGTGTTGGTGTCACTTCCTGTGTACACACAGCGAGGGAGGGTAGCAAGCCGAGGACTGACGAGGGAAACTGGAGAAACTCCATTTTTCAATATTAGCTGTTCATTTAGTTGGCGTGCTATATCTGAAGATTATTTGGGAGGGTGCTGGTACAGGATCAGTCATGTACTCAGGAAGACTTAAAATGAAATACCCAAACGTGAAGCCAAATATAGCTTTATCCAATTATTTATTTCAGTCGCTGTCACAGTCGTGGAGTGTAACCACACATCTGTGATTCTGTTCCTGTTATAACACTTGCTGAATTCTGTTTAACACATTGTTGGATTAAGTTTCTTCATTTTAATGAGATGAATCATGAGTCCAAGAAAACAGATTAACCGCATGTAATAAACAGTCAGAATATGTGGTTGGGATGAACAATTCACTTTTTAAAAGAGGACATATTGTGCTAAATTTTCAGGTTCATACTTTCAGTGCTGGAACATCTGTATTCACTCCCCGTCTTCAAAGGCTCCTTTCAGAGCCTGTCTCTTTCCTGAAAAAGCCCAGTCTGCTCTGATGGGTCAGCGTTTCTGGGTCTGTATGTCAGCGTCTCTACACCATCATTGCAGCTGTGCAATGACTGTAACAGAGAACAGTAACACTTTCAAACATGAGGAATCACCAATAAAGGCTTCTAAATGCAACCAGACATGTTCCAGCAGGAATATGAGCCGAAATTGGGGAGAGATTTTACAACATCAGCAACATTACATTTTCCTCTGATGTTAGCACATTGCTACATAGAATTCAATTCAATTCAATTGAATTTATAAAGCCCAATATCACAAATCCCAATTTGCCTCAGAGGGCTTTACAGCAGACGACATCCCTCTGTCCTTTAGACTGTCACAGTGGATGAGGAAAAACTCCCCAAAATAAAACTCTTTAATGGTAGAAATGGTAGAAACCTCAGGAGGAGCAACTGAGGAGGGATCCCTCTTCAAGGACGGACAGACCTGCAATAGATAGTGTGTGCGGAACAGATCATCATAATAAATTTGCAGTAATCCATCTGACAAAATGATACATAAAGAGAGACAGAGATAGATGCAGGGCAGACAGTAATGATAATAGCTACAATAACATTAATTTAAGTAAATTATGGTACAATATGTAGTATATTAATATATGACAGTATATGTACGTGATAATAATGATCATATGAAACTAAAGAGAGCATTAACTTTGTACTTGCAGCCTGGGAATGACTATAACTGAGAATAGTAGCACTTTTTTTTTACTATTAATAATCAATAAAATCTTTCGGATAGGACAGCACAAGTTCCAGAATGAATATGATTTGAAATCAAGGAGAAACAAAATCCTCAACCAAGATTACATTTCCCTGATGTTAGCAGCAGCAATGCACTTGCTTAAAAACCACTAATCAACACTTCTTAACACAAGTGGACCAGCAGGATCCAAATCATCCCAAATCAAATAATAAAAGCGAAGGAATATGATCCAAAATCAGGAAGAAAAGGAATAACACTGGCAACCAGGTTTGGCATCCAAGACTCTATATTTCCCTGACTTTAGCATGTAGTTTCATGTACGTGTGCAGTTAACTTGCAGCCAGAAATTGATTACAACAGAGAATGGTGGTACTGTTTAATGTGAAAAATCCAGAATAAAAGCTTTTAAACTCAAACAGATATGTTCCAGCAGGAATACGATCAATAGTCATGGAGAAACAACAACATGTACATTAGCATTGTACTTGCAGCGGGGAAATGACTAACGGAGAATAGCTGCACTTTTTATTGTGAAAAATCACCAATAAAAGCTTCTAAACAAAATCGCACGTTTCAGCAGGAATATGATCCAAAATCGGGGAGAAATTAACAACACTGGCAACCAAGGTTTGGTATTCCTGATGTTAACATGTAACCAAGTGTACAAGGGAACAACTGTAACAGTGGTTAACAGTACTTTCTACATGAAAAACATCATTAAGAAAAGCTTCTAAACATAACCAAACGTGTTCCAGCAGGAATCGATCCAAAATCCAAAGAAATCAACAACACAAGCAACCAAGTTTACATATTTCCTCAATGTTAGCTTGTAGCTACACTGTAGCAGTGTACTTGAAGTTGGGAAATGACCGTAATGGAGAATAGCGGCACTTTTTATTGTGAAAAATCACCAATAAAAGCTTCTAAATGTTCCACTCGGGGAGAAATGATCAACATTGGCAACCAAGACTACATATTTCCCTGAAGGTTAGCATGTAGCTTCATTAAGCATTATGTAAACTTGCAGTTAGTGTTCCTGGAGGACATGATGATTTAAAGAAATCCAGCACACTCTGAAGTCACACTGTAGCCAAAGTAGAAAAACTTTTTATTCACAGGCATTACTTCTACATGTCTCACTATTTGAAACTTTGGCCATGTTTAATATGAACATTCTTCATTGTAACACGACATATAAGACCCAAAATATGGACAAGCATAATGGCTTCCCTTTAATATTCATTTTTCCTTTCCATTTTTTGTGCTTGGCCCACAGAGAGAGCATGACATCTTTGAGGACAGCTGGACTGAAGACTGATTAAAGTGGACTTTGAGTGCACCCAATAATTACGTAAGGCAAGATGACTAATGCCTACTCCAACACTCTCACACTTAAAGTCTCACATGGTTGTGGCGATAATAAAAATCCGGTATTTGCACATAAGAGAGAGTAGTTTACATCCTCCCTTATTTTGTTTGACTGTGTCACTCTGTGCCTTGTAGCCATGGGCCATGTAGCACTCATGCATAGATTGTGTGACAGCATGATTAATTGTGTCTTCTTCGGAGGCAAACTAAACTAGCAGATGGATATGTGAGGAGGAGTCCTTGGCAGTGGGGGAGAAGTAACTGTTTATTTCTTGTGAGAAAGAGGAGGCTGGTATAATGATGAATGAAACCACCGAAACATTCTGCTGATGTCTTAGAAAATCGCTGTCTAGGAATCTCCAAACAATATATTTTTCAGAAGGATAAATGGCGTCTAATCTTCCATTTAGGCACTTTCACGGCCTCTGTAATGGCAGCATAAACTATCACGGTCATATTCAATTTGAAAGACTGAGAAGGGACGCCGGGTGATTTTCCTGCAAATGCAGAGAGAAAAGAGAAGATTTTGCAAATTCCAGCCATATTTCTTTTAGTGTGCACTCAGCAAATGCAGATGTACCAACAGAGGTAATATCCACAAGTAGTGTCCCACTCATCAGGAGCATATGATTGGATTAGACTGCAGATTATCATGTAGGATGTGAGCGCCAGGCAAGCAGATAACCATGCCTTCAGAAATTATTAATCACAATAAACCAACACTAAAGTGTTTTTCCCCAAGTGAATGCATCAGCAACAAAAAAAATCGCTGCCTTACATGTAAGATAAATTGTAATATGCAACTGCAAGCACAGCACAACCGCATAAAAGGTGCATGCTGATGAGCTCCTGAGCTATACAGTCCAATTTATGGTAACCAAACACAAAAAAGAAACACATTTCAATCATCTGAATTTTCATCTCATCACTGACAGGCTGACGGGTTTTTATGATTATGCTCTGCAATTTTGTTTTCTTCTGCAATTCAGCGGGCAGAATTGCTCAGCCACCAGAAAGATGACATCCGATAATGATCCCGACTCACAGATGAGTGACCACGAATGTGATGTTGTCATTTTCCAATATTGTTTTGTAATCCCACCAGGGCATGTAAACACGGGCTGGATGAAAGGAAGATAACGCTTTAAGAACACGGCGCTCAAAGTGTAATTTGGCATTAACCGTGTTTCACAGGTTGTGATGGTAATAATGGAGAACACCAAATGTTTGACAGGGGATTTGTGCTGGGAGTATGAGGCGGACACACAGTGACGCCTGATTGAAAGATGCTCTTCATGACATGGCTGACAGCACATGAACAGTCGTGGCCGTGGCTCTTGCAACATGGAGCAACAAATAAAATGGGGCTCCTGTGGATCACCTTTGAGCGCAGGGGGAGCCCATTACACTAATCTCCTTCACTGCGTGATAAACATTGTGGCAGCTGCAAGACATGAAATCATAAACACAAACTCTGTGGATGTGTAAAATACCAACCCGATCACTAGAAATAATGTCGGCATTAAATGTTTCTGCAAACCACAGATACGTTACATTTGCACGTCATTATGTAGACGTTACGTAACACATTCTTACTCCCAACTCCTTAAATACCGACACTTGGTCAGTGGCCCTACACATCAAAATATGACGCATTAGTCGTCTGTTTTGGATACTCGGGGACAGTTTGTCAGCCATAGATGTACAATAATACCTAGATTCCAACATGGCGCCTTTTCAGTCCTATGGAATTCCTCGCCTGGCATATAGGCCAGACATTTTTCACTGATTATGCATGGTAGCGTTTCTCCTGCTGGCCCCGCCCACAAGTCGCCACGTGTCTCACAGACTTTACATCGGGCTGACGTCACAGATTTTTAAATCTCTTGTCTAGGCTCGAGGATTAGAAAGACATATTTAATATTTAACTTCCATGGATCAAAAACCCATAATATAATGAGTCATAAATGACCTTGTTTACAGTTTTACACTTGTGGTCTAAGGTGAAAATTATTTTTGGGCTGCAGGGGATTGGTGTCAATGTACGCTTGGTACATGTATTTTGTCTTTTTGAAATAAACCTCAGTTTACACAGGAAATGTCCAGGACATGGTTATGTTTAGTAAAATATGGTTTGGCTTAAAATAACAATGTTTGTTATTAACGTAATATAACATCACGTGGCATATGTCACCAGCATAGCATGCTACACGTACTAGCAAACTACGCTATTACTAAAATAACATTTATCGACCTTTAGTTTCACACGGGACACCAACAGTGGGCTTTGGGGTGAGAAACCAGAGTTTGTTTGACCCATGGATGACATGACAGCTCCCCAATAGTAAAGCAAGAATATCTTGATCGCCCCCTAGTGGCTGGCTGTAGTATTGGTCATAAACCCTGCGCCCCGTGTTAGCGGATGGGCCATGGGCCAAACTAAAAGGTCAAAGTACAAGATACCTTCTTCATTTATGCAATAAATTTGTCTTATGCAATAAAAAGAGGGTCTGATGATTGAAAGCCAGATGTGCCAATCAGTGTGCTTGCTATCAGTAGCACTGCTTGAGATTGGCTGGATAGGTGTGTGGGCGGGATCTAGATACTGTGGAGAACGCTAGCACAGACTCTGGCTCCAAATGAAGTCACTAACACAAGATGGCAGCTGCCATATCCATGATATTTTGGCCTCGTTTTTGCTCTATGCCAGCTTTCTTGCTCTTTATACTACGATAGTTGCCTGGAGCATAAAGAAAATGGCACCGCTTAGTGCGTCTCATACCACCACTAAAGGGTACCACAGTGCATTGGTGTCTGACATTGAAGGACGCTAACCAAGTGCTGGTATTTGACGAATTAGGAATGAGACCAGTTTGTGATATGCTGAAACATTATATTTCAAAAACACTGTGTTTAATGTGTGGTCAGGTCTAGGCACAAAAAATACTTGGTTTATGGTTAGAAGAAGATCACGCTGTGGCTTAAAATACCACATTTGGGGGCATAATCCCAGCAGGAAAAGCAGCGATTTCTTTGTGCTGCAGTGGTCTGCAGCTTGGCAGAGTCTTGCCAAAGTGGCATCTCCCGATAAAGTCAGTTTACGTACTACACTTTACAAACGAAGATATGACAATGATAGGACCAAAAATATGCGGTGAATTGTGTCATATATGTAGGAGAACATAATGGTGAGCCGTGAAGCAACATCCATCCATCCATCCATTTTTATAACTGTTTATCCTCTTGAGGGTTGAATACAAACATTCAGCATGCAGCTGTAATAAATCTACCCTCAGGTGTGTTTTTGCAAGCGCTGTAGACAATCATAAATAACCATGCAAGTTAAGATAATAAATAACAATGCAATTTTATATGCATGAATAATAAAAAGAATGCTTTTTTTTTTAGTTTCTAAACCTTTATTTATCCAGGGAAGGCTCTGCTGACCGAGCCTCAGCAGCATCCTGCCTCTCAGTGTGATACACTTAACCACAATAAAGATGAGTTTGTTCAATATTTTATGCCGCCGCTACTGAATGTTCTTCTTTTCCCCGACACCCAGATCCACAAATAATACACCTACTTATTCAACGAGCCCAGGGTGCGTTATTACCAGGCCCTTCAAAGCTGTCAGCACATGGAGAGGCCCCGCTGTGCAACAATAAATTTGGAATTCAATTAACCAAAGCACATCTTGACCTTTGATATCATAACACAACATAAGGTGGTTATTGTCATGTGTTGTATAACTGTGTCCTACATGCAAAACTGTGTGTGTAAGTCAGCTTTGTTTTTTCAAAACTTCTGCAACTTCTCAGTTTTTTACCTTCATCAGCATCCCTGTGTTTATCACTCGTCTACCTCTTCTCGCTTTCTCAGTGTTGTTCCGCTTCGCTTCTCTCAGACTTCACCCCGTCTCTATTGATCAAACTTCTTTATCGGCGGTTTCTTTCACTTTCCATCTCCAGGGAGACGTATTGACATTCAAAGCTGCAGTTTGTCGTATCAATAATTTATGCTATGTTCTTAAATATGCAACCGAGCATTACAGCAAATGTTCATAAAGCATCAAGGTTATAGATGTAACTGAACACCGTGCGGTCGATTTACTGCTGCACCATGACGGGGTTTTATGAACCAAATAGTTGTCTGTTTTCATGCCCACAGCAAGAAATAATATGAATGTCAGCTGAAGTGATGATGTCTTCATGAACCACGCTCTTTAAAAAAAAAAGAAAAAAGATTCATACACTGCTTGGAGTTGACTACAGTTATTGTTTTATTTAAATTATTTACATCGGTCCATGTTGTAATTCATAAATGTTTATCTGAAAAATCAAGTAATTGATAAATTAAGTTAAATAATATTAATAATGATCCTGTAGTAGATATTAGTCATTACTAAAATTAATTGCCAAACAAATGAGCCTGTTTTTGGCTGGCAATGATGTACATCAATTAGTTTGATTAATTAAGAAAATTTAATTTATTTATTTTTTTCTCAGATAAATACTGCTGTTGCATATATTTGGCTAATGTTGTTCCACACATAGTTACCCAGCAGTTCATTAATATAATAAATAAACAGTAAAAAGCGCAGAGATGTGGGTAGCACTTTGTTTGGATGGTCCGCCTACAGATAGTTTATGGAGTGTTTGTAACTTTTCAACAGCTTTCAACAATGTTTTAATTAATGCTGTGGATGTTTAGCAGATTTATGAATTTATGAACATACCTACATATTCTCAGAATAATTTAGCTGAACTTAAAATATTCGATCAAACTATGCAGCATTTAAGTTCAATTAAATTATCCTGAGAATATGTAGATAGTTGTCACGCAAACTCCATATAATCTACAGACAAAATGAACAGTTGAATCCTTAAATCTCAGCTAATCAACTGTTGAAAAGTTAGAAATACACTATAAACTATCTGTATGTAGACTTTCTAAGTAAAGCGGTACCAAGATGTGCTCTGTGTCAGAAAGAAAGTAAGGCTAGCCTGTACACATCACTAAATCAAAACAGAGCAAAAGAGGAAATATGAAATATAGTTGACAGATAATGATGTAAACTTGCAAGGCTTTAAATTATTTTCACTGAAATAACACGATACACCCAAAATCACAAAATATTTTGGCAGTAATGTTTTCAGACTACATAACAAGGCAACATCAATGTTAGCATAATCAGGTCTGCCGCTCTAAACTGCATGAAAAAGTCTGAAACATAGATATTTATCAATCTATGTACACACAAATAAAACGAGGGACAGTTGGGAACAGTCGGAAGTTATGTCTCAGCTTACATTAGTGAAGTGTTTCTAGCATTCTGAGGTTTTAATGGCTCGACACAGTTTGAAATTAGTTAGTTGTAAACCATTAGTGCTTAGTGACAAAGCTAACATTAGTTTGCCGAGAGCGTATCTGTATTTCCCGGGTTCTATGTTCCTGACTTAACCCTGCAAAAAAGGTTCTATGTTCTCCGCTTACACAAAAAAGTTCTATGTTTCCCGCTCAACCCAGGAAACATAGGGATGACCCCAGTTTGTCGACCTTATTACCTTATGACTCTGACTGAAGAGCAAAAGAGGAGCTGTGAAATATTTATTTGACCTGTGTACAATGATGGAAACTTGCTGGATTTTAAATTATTTTTCACTAAAATAAAACAATATACCTAAAGCAACATCAGTCGCGTTAGCATAATCAGATTTGCCACTTTAAACTGCAATAAATAAATCTGAAAAACACATATTCATCCATCTATGTACAATTAAACAAGGAACAGTTGGAAGTTATGTCTCAACTTGCATTAAAGTGTTTTCTTGAGCTGTGAGGTTTTTAATGGCTCGACACAGTTTGAAACTAGTTAGTTGTTACTTCGAATTATGGGACTTGAAACTCAGAAACTTATTGCTAAATAAAAGATTTATGAAAGGCAAGTGTAACCCAGTTGTGAAACACAGCCTGGAAACTTAAAATTAAAAGCCTGAGTGGAGCTGACCTTGTGTAAACTAGCCTCGCGTCACCAGGCTCTTCACGTAAGCCGAAGAGCCTGGTTTCTATTCACTCTGAATTTTGTCTGGATTCTGGTGGCGATCTAGAGAGCGGATCTGGAATTCACCAAATTCACCAAAGTAAAACTTTAAATTCTGGTGCACCATCGATTTGGGGTGATGAGAGGCGTAAGAAAAATCGATTAACTTAATGGCTTGGGCTTTTCTTGTAAATTATATTCTTTATCTGAATCAAAACACAAATCATAATTTAATCAAGTACTGTATTAGATATTAATTGCTATTAATACCTACACCTATTAACTGCGTTGTGTGGCTAACATAACGTAACTGACAAAACTAATGTTAGCTTGCCAACCTTATGACCTGATGACTCCGAAAATCAGTTATGTTAGCATTATCAAGTTTGCCCCTCTGACTGCATGAATAACTCTGAAACATACATATTTATCCGTATGTGTATCCTTATATTTGAATGTACATACAAATAAAACAAGGAACAATTGGGAACAATTGGAAATTGTCTCAGCTTACATTACAAAAGTTCTCTAGCATTCAGAGGTTTTAATGGCTCGACACTGTTTGAAAGTAGTTAGTTTTTTCTTCGAACTGAGGGACTTTAAACACAGAAACTTAATTTTAAATAATGGATTTACAAGAGGGTGCAACCCAGTCCTGAAACATCATCCTACAAACTTTAAATTAAAAGCCTGGAGAGCAGAGCTGGCCTCAAGTAAACAGACAGCCTTGCCACTACTAAAATATAATTTTACAGGAGCAAAGTTGTGTTTCCAGCCAGCAGAGTTTAGTCAGGGACACACAGAAGCATTACAGTGCCAAAATCCTCTGTTATCTATTATTATTTCATAATTAATGAGGGAGATATTTTTGTCCTGAGAGCTATTGGCTCAACAGATTAAGTGTGGCTGTAACATAAAAACTATAAAATGTCTCCATCTAGTGAGTAAACTGATGTAAACACTAGTTTTTCTGCTTAATATGCTTTGTGTTTATTTCTCATTTGGGTGGGCTTGAGGAGCAAGGATCCCTCAAAGATTTGATGAAATCTTGGGCTGATGGTGGATTATTTTTCCAGGGTTTTTACAATATTTGCCAACAGGGTCGGACAATATTAGGCTCTGTTCTGACTGCAGGATCACAAAGAAGCATGTTTGGTGATTATATTTTACTGTAGCAGAGCTGTGGTCAATCAATTATTAAAGTTTAAAGCCTCTATAATCAGTATTCATGTAAATGCTCAAAGGATTATGAATATAGCTTTCACCCCACATCCAATGCATCAAAACATTGTTTTCTAGTTGGAGCCGCGCCTCGTTTTCAAACTGTATGGTTTGACTAAAATGAACAATGACAGCAATATAGTCCACGATGAGCAGCGCTAAAATCAACCTGCGTAGTTGTCCCTCCATTGTGACATTAGAAAGTGTCACATTTATCTTGCAACGTTTGATTTACTTACTGGATTTTTCCCACATGGAATTTTCACCAATCAAGAGCAGCTTTCTCACACAAGACATTTGATCTGGTCCACTTGTAAATGCTGCCGTGAGAACACGAACCAACTCTAGGCATTATACAACTTTGTGACAAAATGATTCCCTGATTTGGACCAAGCAAGACAACTCTAGTTGGGTGGAAGCTGGGCTTTGGAAATGAAGAATTCTGCTTTTGTTTTGTTTTGTTTTTCCTTTAATGTAAAACGCAATATTCATTATAAAAAGCTGTAAAGTCTGGAGATGTTGTCGTTACGATTCTGATCATGATGTTTCCTTCCTCTTGTCCTAAACTTTGCATTTTATATTGCTACTTTTACCCAGATGCACAGGAGGCAAACTGTTATTCGAGCAACAATTCCCATGTGTAATTATCTTACAGATATGAGAGTGGTTTTGATCCTCTCATCAAGCTCTCCAAAAGGAGGCAAAGCATTTAAAAAAAAAAGTCTTACAAGTGTTTGTTTGGGCCTCAGGCTCAACCCTGTTCCCTGTGAGGAAGATGTCCCAACTGTCATACTGAGAATTTAATTACTAAATTTTAGTAAAGTGACATTAAATGTCAGTTTCAATTGTTCGAAGATCCTCTGTGAGGACCTAATTTGGCTGCATTTTATCCAATGTCACCGCGACCCCCTGTGTAAGATGTCCGTCAGCAGTTCCCACATCTCCACTGCCTGAGGGACACAGTGAGGCCAGAGCAGGTTCATCAGCAGGTCACTCTTAATTGCACTGCAAAGGTTGTTTCACTCTTTATTTCACATTTTACATTCCAGACCATCATCTTTTTCTTGCCTCCTCATTATCACCCTCTGAGGGATGAGCGGCAAAGGTGTACATGTGTCCTCCGTGGCCTGAATTTTAAGCAGTTTACTGAATTAACAAGTGTGATGGCCTTGGGGGATTTTTTCCTGTCAGTTTCCTGCTGGTTAAATTCTGTGCAAAGTGGCTGAGAACATCTAATTGGATGGATTCATATGGGAATCTGATGAATATTGTATTCATATTTTGTGACTGTTTCTTTTTAAGGCTGAGACTTAAAGGGACAGTGTGAATGGGGGCATCTAGCAGTGAGGACTGCAGATTGCAACCAGCA